>BMAV01008416.1:0-203188 GCA_019973955.1 Trichonephila inaurata madagascariensis | reverse complement strand
TTTGTTCATCGTAGAATTCTCAAATAAATAATTATTTAATCTGTTAAAGTTTTAAAGTTCAGTTTTTAAAAAAGAATATTAAGAATATAAACATGTCTTTCCTTTTGAAAATCATAACCCAGCTCGGCGGAAAATAAAAGGGGGCCCCCGGGGGGAGCTTTTTACAATATGACCAAGAGGGCCAAATATGAACCGGCCAGAAGGCCGGACCGTAACTTTTTATGTTCCGGTTTTCATTCCACAAAAAATAACGGTTTTCGGTTCAGTTCTGAATCAATAATGTTATTTTGTACATATTCTTATTTGTACTGAAAATGTTATTCTATTATAAACAAAAAATGTAATTCTATAAAAATTTAGAAGATTTTCTTTTTTTACTTGGTACACTATGTAAATTGATACAATTGACTATGATGTACGATGAGCGATGATCAGAGAACGACGAGCATTAACATCGTTATCCATTATCAAAAACACATTTGAAATCACATTTTTCCAGTTATACCAGAGGGCAACCAATGGCACGTGAAAAATTTTTGGGCACGCCACTGATCAAATGGTTCGCATTTTTTTCAAAAACAAAGTTCATTTGTAATCCTCACGGGGTCTCATTCGCGATTTTGGAAGCAAACTTCATTTTTTTCTTAAACGGTTTTAAAAAAAACTACAAGTATTTCCCCAAACTTGAAAAATTATGAAAGATTTAAAAGAAACCAAACGAAACACAAATTTATTGAAGAATTTATTTCCCAAATTTCCAATTTTTAAGAATGTTCTCAGTTCAAATAATTAGGGAAAAACTCATTATATAAACCCTGTTGTGACTTCTTTTAAAAAATTAAATTGATCATTCGACTGATTAGAAATTGATGAATTTAAAATGAAACTGATTGATTTACAGTGTAGTTCAACAGAATTCAAAATTTATTGAAGCAAGGAAAAGGTTTAATTATTACGTAACCCAATAAATTTTGGAAACATGGAATTTGATTCCAAAACCTTGCTGTTTGAAAAAATGACTATGCATTACAAACAAATTTTATTTACCTATGCCTACAGTTATTTTTTTCAGAGATGAATAACATTTAAACTCGCTTAGAAATCGTTTTCAGATGAAAAACCTTAAAGCATATATTCTACTAAAAAATAACACTTTTTATAAGTTATTTGTCCTCTTTTTAAAAACAAAGTCCCAATTTCTAATTTGAATTACACGTATAACTAAAACATTTTACAGCAGTGCAAAATGTATTTTTTCGTAGTGAATAAAAGTTTTGAATTTAGTTTAATTATTTTCCCAATCAACGCAAGTCATGTCGATATCTCATTAAATATTTCTTAAAAAAAATGGCACGTGGTTTCATAAAGGTTCGCCACCCCTGGTCTATACAAACATATGTGGTTTGCTTGTTGAGTGAAAAAATACAATAGGCTGATATATTTCTTAAAAACCCTCTATATTCTAGTTCAAAATGAAAAATTTTGGGATTCTATAAATAATTTCATGGAAACTGAAACGAAAAATCTTTAGTGAACCCCAAAACAAATGAGGTTATGTACGGGGGTTGGGGGGATGTCATAAACTTTTTTTTTTTTCTTATAGATAGGGAAGGGCACGAATTTTAATTGTCGAGTGGAAGTTCTGCAGGAAAATTTTGCAGAACAACATTTGGTTTTTGGGATAGCTGGTAGTGGGCTGAAAATCAGTCAGTTGTAGTGTCAAAGGAAGTAACCTGTTTTGGGCGGGGGATTACATAAAAAATACCGTTCCCCGAAGAAGAATTGCTTTGGGAATGTCACTGTGAAGTAGTGGAAGTCCTTAGGAATAATGCCCTACCATACCGTACAGTAGCGCTGTGGGAGGAATGTTTCAACAAGGACGTGTCACCGTGATGAGCAACTTCGGGACGATTCACATATGGTGCAGCAAATGCTGAGGCTGATGGTATTCGAGCCTCCCCCCAAACGTTGGCGGGGTGTGGTAAATAGCAGGGGCCTATATTGAGGGTCTTTGGGCCCCGGTTATCATTTAACTTTATTGTACTGTGTTGTCATTCTTTTCTGAAGGCCATTTGCCCTGTTTTATATACCGTAATAAATTAGTGTGTTACGATATTTCAGTGTTTTTATCCCCCAAGTAGTCCACACTTTTGCCCCAACCCCCTATAATAAGAAATTTTATGGTTGACGTTATAAATTGGAAAATATTGATAAACTGATTACAGTAACAAAATGACTGAAGATATATCGAACCGAAATAAACCGATATTTTTTTTCGGGTACAGTTCCGGTTTTCGTTCCGACCAAAAAACGGTTTTTTTTCCGTTTTTCAGTTTTCGGTTCAGTTCCGCTTCGAAGCCCTGCTTTCAAGCATAATATTGAACGATATTTTGCAAATACTCGTATACATGTAAGACGTAAGGAGAGTATTAGTTAACAAAGAAAGGGGTCAAAAATGGAAAAAAATCGCTAGAGCATCCCTAAACCCATCACCAGTTTTTACAAAAGATGGTAAATTCCATTAAAGAAAGCAAAAATCATCTAGGTGCCATAGAGCAGTGATCCGCAAACCCTGGTCCGTGGATCAAATGTCGCCGGGCCACCAAAAAATTTAAATATTGAATTTAAAGTGGTGCATTTCTTTTGGATTTGGCAACTTTAAACGGAAGTCACATATTCCACGTTATAAAAAAGCATTTTATTCATTTTGGTAAAACTGTTTTTATTTGAAGGAAATTTAAATGTAACTAAATTAATATTGTTAAATCAAAACAATCTAAAATATAAGCAATCAAGTCCCACCCTCAGCGGGCCGCCTAAAATTATGAAACGTTGACCGGCCCGCAGCGATGGGCCAGGTATTAGAGCCTGTAAAATTTTGAAAAGAGACTTTAACTGTGTGGCAGTGTTTCTAAAACCCCCCCCCTGGGGCGCGAAAAACCTGCGAGGGGGCGGGGAAAAATGCGGGGGGGCGCGATAAACCTGCGAGGGGGGTTACAAAAAAAAAGTTAAAAAAATTATTTACGGAATGAAAAAAAAAACTTTCACATAAAAAAAAAACACACATTTACCGTAAAATTCCATATATATTCTGCGATTTTACGTCATAAAAAAAAAAAACTTCTTCTTAAAAACCTCATTTCTATCTTTGAGATATATAACCAAATAAAAACATTTTATTTGTTTTTGGTAATCCCATGATGAGAGTTTTATTACGTGTTTTTTTCAAATTTAAATTACTACTTTTTCGAGAAAAAAAAAAACCCCAACCCATACAAAAAAAATTTTAAAAAAAAATTCATCCCGTTATATTATTGAAATATTGTATATTAGTGAGGCAGAGCAGAATGTTTTGCTGTTTGACCTTCGAATTTTACTTTTTGGTTGCCTGTCTTTTATTTTTTTTTTCATTTGGGAAGTTGTAAAAAGCTTTTCTGTGCTTTTTTTTCCTTGTAAAAATGTTTATGATTTCTAAAAAAGACAGAGAGCATTTTTGAAGGATTATTTGGGGCCAAGATTTATTTTGAGTATTCCCAAACGTATAAAGCATAATGAAAAACTTTTTACACAATTTTTTAGAGTATCCATATTGTATTAAATACATTTTAACCCGGGGAGCGGTCACGCCGAGCACTGATACGAAATCGGTAATTCTGAAAAAACTGTTTAATTTTACCAATGGCCCTGACACTATCCCCCCCCGTTTGACAGTTTTAACGTGAACTTAAATATATTTGTCACATACTCCCCTTTTTTTGGGAGTGGCAAACTTTTTTTAATTTTAATACTTGTTTAATTTTTCCCGGTGCGACCCTTTTTTTTCCAAAATTTTTTTGTGTTCTGCTACATCCCCCACCCTATGAATAACTTAGTGACTTCGACTGCCTTGTTTAATGACCATTGTGGTTTGGTAAATGAGCGAGGGGAAAAATTTTTGGGTAAATGATCAGAATATATATTTAAAAGAAATGGGCATCTTTTATCTCTATTGAAAGATGAAAACTGATAAAAAAAAAAGGGTGAACCTCGAAATAATGCATATTAAAAATAAATTTGAGAAAAGGGTGAACATGAAACGAAAAAAAAAATTTTCAAATGCTACCAAAAGAACCCCCTCAATAAAAAATGAAGCTAAAGTATCAGAAGAAAACTTTGCTTTGTCAAAAAAAAAAAAACAAAAATTCAACATGCTATTTGTCGAACATCAAAAGGGCTGTAAAATTACAATAACTAGAACAAAATATGAAATTTTCCTGCAAATAAATTTTCGTAATGTTAGCGAAAAGTGCTGTGATTTTGTCTTTTTTTGGCACGCCAAAAAAATTTTTTGTTCAGTTTTCTTGGGTTTTTTTTAAAAATTTGCAAAAAAAAATTTAAGTTTTGAAAGAAGGTAACATATTTTTTTTAAGTAAAATTATTCACTAGTCATTTTTATTTGTACTATAAAAAATAATTATGAAAAAAAATTGGTGACTCAATAACCCCGCTTGACCATTAGTATGGTGATCGCCTCCGGGGAAAAAATGTTGAAGACTTTTCGCTTTTAAAAAAAAATAATAAAATTTTTTTTCATCGGGAAATTTTTATTTTTAATTATTCAAATCAATTCTAAATGCTAATTCTGTGAAGTTAAAATTAATTCCTTAAAACTAAATTTTAATTTGAGCAATCATTTAAAAAAATCATTTTACTTTTTTTTAAACATTGCCCACTTTTGGTTTTTCTTTCCTTACAATTCAGCGATTATATCAATAATGTTTTATTTTCTTATAAATGAACTCGTGCAAAAAAGCGGGTACTTCAGCCGGTATACTTTTTTAATTTTCAGTGTGCTGTACAGAGTATTTTTTAAATTTAATTTACTAAATTAAGAACAAGTTTAATAAGTATTAGCGACTTCTATGGGCTTTCTTTTCAGAGCAGAATGCTTATGATTAGAAACTGACCCCCTGATTTTTCTATATTTTTGATATCTATATTTTGTCTTTTAAGCAGCCCTCGATTTTGAAATTTTCCAACTTAAAAAAAGAAAGGAAAAATAACAAAATGATTATTCTATTACTTTTTTTTTTTTTTGCTTAAAAGTAACTTTTATAAAAAATTTTAATACTTATGTTTTTAAATTTTGGTCCCTTTTTTCAAAAACCGTAAAAGGGCCTTTTTCCGCTTTTTTTTAAAAAAAGGGGGGGTTTGGGGGCCCCTAAAAAGTTTGAGAAGCACTGGTGAAAGGACAATAAAAAAAAAATTTCCCTGGGATTTTCCCGGAAATTCGCTTCTATTTCATAGGGGAAAATTGGGGGGGCCCAACCTGTCTTTTCCCTTGCTGTTGCAGAAACCCCGGGACGACGACGGGGTTTTCCTTTTCCCTCCTCCCTTTTTCCAAAAACACAGTCATATATAAAATCAAAATAATGCTGTAGCTCGATATCGATAATTGTATATCGGTAATTGTATTGTATTGTATCGATAATTGTTCAAAACTATACTATTCACAATAAGTTTCATAAAAAATAAATGAAATATATTATAAAATTTTTTTTGAAAAATTACACAGCGATAAAAATTCGGGTTAGGGGTCGTAAAAAATTTTAGCACCTATAAAGTTTTTGGAAGTCTTAAATTTCCGGGGTTGATTTTAAAAAAGAATATCATATTATCCATTTTTTTACTAAACATTTAGATTGCCTTGAGCTATAAACATTTTATTAATACTATTTGTTCGTCAAAAGCTACCAACTTCCTTTTAAAAGAGTATTATTCTTAAATCATACAAATACAGGAGAAGGGTTTTCAACGTAGTTTTAATGACATGCATTTTGTGAAAAAGATTTAATGGGTTTTTTAATTTATATAGGAATACGTTACATACCCTTTTATGAATTTAGAATAAATTTTAGTTGTATTGTTTTCATATAGCTTAAAATTTTAATTACTTTTATCTTACATATTAAACATATGATAATTCCTCATATCTTGAAGATTATATTACTTACTTTATTATTTGATAAACGAGACATTGAGCTACACAGCATAAAATTTTCCTTTTTACCATGCCTAAATTTTATACTGTATTATATGTCACTTGATTTAAAATAATTATGTTTTAAAAACCTTTTGTATTTAATATTTTTTTAAAATTTTAATGCTTAATTTTGGGAAAATTTTAAAAATTTCTTTTTTTATTGTTAGTAATTTTTTAAAAACACACAAAATTTTTTTATTAATACCTTAAATAATTTCATAAAATTCGGCAAGATTTTTTTTGTCCTTAGTTCATATAAAAATTTTTGTTTTTAATTTCCTTGAAAAACCAATAAAATTTATAAATCTGAACTTTCATGCCTTATAAAAGAATAACCATAAAACTTATAATTAATTCCATGTACATTTTTGCAAAGTTTATTATTTAGAACAATAGAAACATTTCAGGTTGGTATCTTCTAATTCAAAAAAAGTCTTAGCAGTTTGGCAGAATAATCAATTTTCCTTTTCTGAAAATCCTGATACATAACATACACACATACAAAAAAAAAAAAAATCTCAAATATCTTTTTTTTTAAATCTACACACATATCTAAAATTTTATTACCATATTTAGATGTTCTTAAACTGTCAAACTCTCTAGATAATAAAAAATTGTTATCTTAAAAAAATGTTGGTACCATGTCACATAAAAAATGAAATTTTAAAAAAAATCTAATCATACAAGTATGTAAGAAAACTTGGAATTTATTCAAATATGCATAATATCATTTCTTTCATATAAAAGGGAAAATGAAATATTGATTTTATAGGAATACATTTAACGTTACACATTCATTTTTATCTGCATTTTTTGTGTTGTTATTTTAAGAAACAAACATATAAATTACTAAAATCATGTTCGACATATTGTCAGTATTCTAAATGCTTTGCATATTTTATTTCCCCTTTTTACACTTATTATAACTAAAATGGTTAAAAACTGAAAAATTTGCGCTAGTCTTTGAATAAAATATAAAATAAATAAGTAAATAAATAAATAAAAACATCGAACGTAAAAAGAAAGATTCAAAATCGAAAAGCAATTAAAGAAAATATTAGATTTTTAAACAAGTCATATGAATCACGCTTACTTTCGACGTCGAGAGTTAGAGCTTCTTCTCAGACTATGGACACTTGAAAAGTTTCTGTGAGGGGAACGATCTATGATGATATCTCCTTCAAATATTTCTGTAGAAGAAAAAGTATATTAATTACAAATTAAAACATACAAAACTATAAAAGAACAGTCATAAAAAGTGAGTCATCCTAAATAATTTCTACCCTTTCCATCATAGCCAGAAAAATTGTTATTTTCTCAATTATTATTATTAAGAAAACTACGATTTAGATCCAGTAGTAACAAAGTAACTAAATTAATATTTTGCATATTGTCGACCTAATTATCAAAATGCGTAACTCCACAAAGGAACTAAATTTGATATAGAAGTGCTATGTGCCAAGCGCTGTTTGGCACGATTCCTTAATCGCGCCAAGCAGCGGTTGTGGTCGAATTGCGTTTAATCCAAAATGGCGACCTAGCGAAGCAGTGACAAATCGTCAGGAAAATAATTGTTAAGAACTGTTTTGAAATATATTTCAAATGAAGAATATAGGAATAGATTCAAAATAAACAATATCAATCAATAATGAATATCAATATAATATAATAAAAATTATATGATAATAATAATATTATGTAACATATTATTATTATAATGTAACATATATAATTTAATAGTAATTATGATATATGATAATATTTATATAATTTATATATAATAATAATAATCATAATATTATGTAATATTTTATCATTATAATGTAAAATAATTTAATAGTAATTATGATACATGATAATATTCATATTTATATATAATAAGAATTATTGTAATAATATTCATATAATATAACTATTATATATAGTAAAATACAATAATGCTCATATAATATAGTAATAATAATAATAATATTTATAAATTACATAATAATTATTTAACTCTAATATACGTTATCCTCGTGGCAACCACATTACCACACGATGAAAATATCAAGGTAACCATATTGTAATGTTGGCGAATATAACAAACAAATTGGCGCGTAGCACTCCTATATCAAATTAACACCACAGAAGGAGTTACACATTCTGATAATTAGGCCGACGATATATATATAATAGATTAATTAATTTAATGAATTACCATATTTAATAATCATTTGATTGCTTTTCCATTACGGTACCCATTCTTTCGCTTGCATGAATTCCATTTGCAAATTAGCCTAAATTTCAAAATTTATAAAATCATTGTCAAAAGTTTCTAAGTTATTGGGTGCTTAAAAATAGGCTCCCTATTGAATAGAGAATCTCAATTTTTTTGACAGTAAAGAGTTTCTTCTAAATACTTTTGAAAGATCATTACATCAATATACAGATTTTTTTTTCTATTTTCAAATTATAAAATTATTGATAAAAATTAATGTAACTGTAGAAAATATATCTCTTTAAATGTTAAATCTCATTAAAAATTAGTGGAATGGAACAAATTTCGAAAAAGGGAAATTTTTTGACATAATTTTAGAAATCACTCACATTGTGCGCGTACAAACACACACACAGAGAAATGCTGGTGTCATGAGGAAAAGAGAAAGCCCTGAGGAACGCCGAACTAAGGGTTGGAGGGGGATCATTTTGAAAAAGAGTATTAGAAGTGCTGATTTTGCGAAAAAAAAGGGGAAATTTATAAAAGTAGAGAAAGCCCGTGAAACACCGGGCCATGCAGCTAGTATATATATAATATACGTTATAAACAACGAATATTTCTAAGCGAATCCTGACTATGTTATACTTATAAGAGAAACAGATTATTAGCTTATAAAATCCCTAAAATTATCTTATAATATTAATTATAGATTCACTTATACCATCGTGTTTAGAAAGGGAAAACTATTGTGTATCGTTTGTAATTTAGTATATGTTCCCCTAACAGTTTTCCCCAAATATCTCTGAAACTAATGATCGAGTTGGAATAAAATTCAAAACATAGATTATTTTGAGTGTGCATTTCCTATTTTCGCAAAAGATTTAGATTCTGTATAAAGGAGCATTCTATTTTAGAATAAATTGAGCATTGACATCTTAATTTAGTTTCTTTTGAGCCTTCAATATTTAAAGTAACGTTATGCAACTAAGGCGAAAAGTATGAAATTTATTAAACATAAGCTATTTTTTAACAACGTTTTATTTACTCTGTTTTCTCCCATTTACAATACCGATATGCGAAGAAAATAAACTGGTTTATCATTTTATGTTTTTACCGCAATCACACTTTTCCCAAATTTCATCAAATATATGGGATACGTTTCGTAATATTTCTTGAAAAATATCAAATAATGCATTGACAGAGCTTTTAAAAGTTATTTTTAATCATAAACAAATATAAATTTATTTATATATTGGGAACTTACATATCATATCGTCGACCAATTTCGTCAAACCAAAAGATGTCTCCAAATTCCGCGATATATAACCAATAATAGAAACCACAGTGCACTTTCAAACACAATAATACAAACGCGACATTTTTTGAACTGGCGATGTGTTTTCCCTTGGCGAAATTGGTCAATGGTATAATTCGCAAGTACCATAAATTGTAAATTAGTATTATTTTTTAATTTTATTTAAATAAATGAAAGAATCACTTTTAAAGTCTTCATCCGACGGGTAAACATTAGTAGAGAAATTCACAAACTAAGCCCTAGAATTTTGATAAAAACTCATATTACCTTCCTACTTTTGTTTAATTCTTTTTCCAAATTAAATAACAAAATATCACATCAATTTAAATAAATCAGTAACTTTTATCTTTCATAATCATCATTGTTTTAAGAACGAACAAGTAATATAAAAAAATTTGTTTAAGTCAATTCCTACTTTGAATGGATGAATAGAAAGTATTTTATTATGATTGAAAATTGGAATCGGATATATATATATATATAATGAAATATATATATATATATATATGGAGAGAGTGAACTAATAGTAGGAATTGGAAAAAAAAGCATGATTTGTCTGCATTGTTGTAACAATGCACACCCGGTTTGGCTGAAAAACAGGTTTTCAACGCCAATTTTTGTCTTTGTTGTAACAGGTCAAAAACCAATAGTTAATTTAATTAATTAATTAATATTTGAAAAAAAAAGTGTATTAACATCAAGTGTCATCCTCTACAAGTTTAAAAAATCTATTTGAATTTGATTGGATGAATAGAAAGTATTTTATTAACTATTGAAAATTTGTGCAAGATTAATACAATATAAATAGTTAATACAATATAAATAAATAAATATATAGAGAGTGTAAGCTAATAGTAGGAATTGAAAAATAAGATCTACTTCATTAGTTTTTAAACTTTGATAAAAAAAACACCCCAATCTTTTTAAGTATATTAAACAACAATTGTACAAAAGTATAATAAACATTACTTGAAGGATAATTTTATAAACCTGAAAATAAACCAGTATTGCCATGAAACATTTTCTACATGCCTAAACTAATAGTATATGGATGTCCTCGTCCATATCAATAAGCAGAACTCTAATATATTTTCAGACAGAAAAATGCCTTAGTAATTAAGGTGACTGCCTATCTTGAAAATGTCGTTTTTTGTCTACATAATGCATTTTTTTTATTCCAAAATCTTATAGTTTGAACATTTTTCTTTCCAAAATATATTTTATAGAAATAAGGTTATAGTGATTTTAAAAAACATGACTTTATGCAAAAGGGCAGTAAGATAAAATTTTTAATGAGTTTTTCTCAAAATTATGTTTTTGAAAGAAACTCTTTACCAGATACATGATATCTTTAGAACCCAACCAGATAACGTTTCTAAATTTTGTGGGAATATTTATTATACTATTTTTCATAAAGTAACGATAAGTTTTGTTGTAGGTTAAATATTTTTTCATTTAGGGTAGTTTTTATAAAGAAAAAACTTAAAAAATATCATATTATTATGTATAATTGTCTGTAATTTTTTTGTATTTTAATATTTCCCTTAGATTTTTGTTCATTTTGAAGAGCACCGTAATATGTGTGTTGTGTATAAAGAAAATTATAATAATTGTATTAGAAATTTTTATACAGTGTTACCCGTTTTAATAAAAGTTTGGTATATAAAATTTCCTTGAAAACAACCAATTTTTCTAAAAGTACAATATTTAAAAACTTTTATGTATTTACATAGTTTTTTTATTTTTCTTCCTAAAAACACTCAATTTGTTTCAAAAATTTATTTTTAGAAAAAAATTGTTTCCGAAAGTAGGTAATAACCTTAAGTCCGTGAAATCTCACAACACTTTATCCGACTATAACTTTAAATCTTCAAAATCGAAATATTTCATAAGAAAACCCTTTTTCACTCTGATAAGCGAAGATAAATATCAGTTAAGCATATTGTAATACAAAATACAGATTTTGGAGATACTTATTACAGTAAAAAATTATTTAACTGAAACGGGGCTGCTGAATAAAATATGCTGCTTTCTATCCGACAAAGAAGATAAAATATTAATTTTGAAGCATTTCCATTCTCAAAAAAAAAAAAAAAAGTGCTGAGTTTATGTTCTACACTTCAACATTAGTTGAATAAAGTTTAGGAAGACAAAGTGCTAATAAATTTTATGAACTGTGACACTTTTGTTATTTTTAGCATTTTAACTACGTCTAAAGTATACGACCAGTATTTGTACTCACTTGATTACACATGACAAATTTATTTTAATTATTCACGCGCATAAAATCCACTACACTTTTCGAACAAAGGCCTTCAGCGCTTGTAATTTCGTAATGTATAAAGATACCACTTTTTTAACGGCCATAATATTATCCAAAATTTTCATAACTTATTTCCCTCACGTCCGGATTTTCGTGGAATTTGAGAGTTCGCTGACTTTCACCTCCTTGGAGGTTCAAAAAAAATCGTTTCTCATATTTTTAATTGCTGTTTTGTATTTCAAACAATGCAGATCATCTTCCTAGAATACTAAACATGAAATATAAGTCATTGTCACTAGAAATTTCCTCGGAAATTAACGAGAAGATTTAATGAAAATGCCCTAAATTAAATTGAAATCGAGCGAACCGAGTTAAGCCTACTTTTTTCTACGTAAAGGACTTAATGTCATACACACAAGATGATTGTTAATATCATAATTAATGTACTATATGCTATTCGAATAAACTTTTAAGATATCTTTAAATCAACTGAATTTATTCTAACGTATCAAGAACATGCGACTGACTGGAGTAATTAATATTGCAACTTTGAGAAAAGGGAAATCAAATTCTCTTCTCTAGACTGTGTTAACTGCTTGGAGATTCATTATACCATATACCATTACAAAAGTTATTCTAAAACTTCTAAGAATGCTAATTGTTATCTCACAAGCTATTAGGAAGTTGTTAACGGGTTAATTGAGTAAATACTTAAACCTTTCGAGCGGAAAACTGCTCTTTAATGATTTTCAAAATTAAAAGCATTCCCTTAGTCAGCTGTTTAATAGTCAACGTACAAAAATTTTATAAAGCTGGTGAATGCTACAGGCTAAAAGAGTTTTGTTAAATTCTGATCATCTTTTTAAGGAGAGAGGTTGTTTAACTTTAAAATAAAATCTCCCTGTCGTCTTTACTAGCAGAAAATAACTATGAATTTTTGTGAAGAAAATTATTTTTTCATTAAACTTAAAGTTTCCCTGAGAAACAGAATTCTGGAAAACAAGAAAAAATTGATGAGGACCTGATGGCCGCCATTTAAGCCTCTACCTCAACTAGTTTAATCCTTTCCCAATTTTGCCCCAACACCACTCGGGCACTTGAAATAGTACTTCCCTGAGTTGCCCGAACGGCGTTAGGACAACACATTTTTTTTCTAAGCTAATCCTCTGATTTGTCCGTATTTTTGCTCGTTTAGTGTGCAATGCTTCTAACAGATGTCTCTAATAGTCGAGTAAGAATTACAAAAAAATATCAAGGTTATACGTTTTACTACATTCTTTTAGACTAGATAAGACGGAAATTTTCTTTTTACTAGATCGGTGTACCTCAAGCTACGAACACTATTTCTATTAAATTTGGAGCTTAAAATAGAAGACAAATGAGCGATTATGAGAGGCTCATATAAGAAAATAATTCTGATATTGACTCAGATAGTGAGTCTGAAATTTCTGTAAATGATTCTGGAAGTAATGAAAGTTTGTTATCAGACTTCTCTTGTGGTGTAGACAGAATAGATCAGCATCTCACAAAAGACCCAATAACAAAAATAAACAAAAAAAAAAGAGGCAATAAATAATACAAAATAAATATTCTTCCATCTTTTAGATACATCATTGTAGAATGTTTTCGTTTTATATCAGAAACTGAGAGGAAACTTATCTCTCTCTCTCTCTCTCACACATTTGAATTTCAGACTTGATATTATAGATCACCTTAATGAAAGACATGGGGCAGTAAATGAGAAAAAAGGACGACCAGGAATTTTGCCCAGTCTCTTACTAATGACAGGAAAAAGTTTTTTTAGAAGTGATTCCCCCCACCGACAAAAAATTGAAACCAACAAGGCAATGTTTTGTGTGTTGTTCGAAAAGAAACGATTTTGGAAAACTGGTGAAAAAGAAACACAATATTTTTGTCCTGATTGCGATTTTGGACTATGCGTGTCTCCCTGTTTTAAAATTTACCACAAAAAATAGAGAGAATTTCAAGAGAATAATTAAATGTTAAGTACAATATTATCTTTTTAAATCTAATATACATTTTTGTAAAGTGTTCTTTTGAAATCGCTTATTTCTTCGGAAAAAAGCCAACTTTAAGGAAAAATATGTTTCTTCAATGACATAAAAATTAGTATAATTCTTTAAATTCAATATTTATAACATTTCTGAACGCTGATTTCTGTTTATATAATTGATTTCATCTTAAAAATGTTTACAAAAATATGCTTATTTTGTGACATAACATAAAAGAAAAAGAAACTGTTAAGTATCTAATCCTAATACTTTAGTTTCTTCTTAGTTCCCATAAGTTTTATGACCATATTTTTGCCATTCCGTTATAAATGTTACTCCTAACTTACTTAATATCAACTAATTACCCCTTCCCCCAGTAATATCAAGGTTTCTGGCAATCGTAGTATCCGCTTCAAGATTCTGTAAGTGGTTAACATTGATAATTGATTATTGATGACTATTCTTCGGTTTCCAAGTATTACATTTAAGGTATCCGACTACGTTCGGAACCGTGATTTTGAAAAAGTGAATACATGGATAATATTTATTATATTTAGTGTCACTTAGATTAGAAAAATGTATATAAAACTGTTTTAAGAATAGTATTACAATAAAAAAATTATTTAAGTACAATATTTTGACAAAAAATTAACTTAGAATAACCCATTTTCAAAATGTTCTCCTTTTATGAAAAATGCTTCTATTATAAGAATATTTTGCCAGTATAGAGCTCAGACCTCTGTACAGAGGCTCAACTAGAATGTTTCAAATATATAACTTAGAAGTGGGTTTATCTATGTTTTACGACAACAGAAGTGAGAAATTTAAAAAAAACCGCTGATAATTATTTTAATTGGTTGTAATTATGAAAATAATGTGAATTTTTTAAAAATCATAATTGAGCATCTGTACAGATGTCTGCGCTATCTACAGGTAAAATATTATTATAATAGAAGCATTTTTCAAAAAAGGAGAACATTTTGAAAAAAAAAAAAGGTTATTCTAAGTTAATTTTTTGCCGAAATATTGTATTTAAATAATTTTTTTTTGTCAAAATTGAGTAAGAAATTATCTAAACAAATCCAGATACAAAATACACTGAAATCCAACGAAATAAATTTACAAGCAATTAATAAAATTTTTACCTTTGGAATCTTCTAAAGGCAGTTCAATATATAATTTGTAAATAATGAAATACAAGTCTCTTTTAGAGCATATTAATGAACCGGCCATTATTTAGCAAGCTAATTACTCTTACTATTATTTACTAAGAAATCAATTTTCAAATGAACATATAAATATATTTAGAAATCCTGCAAATTTTTTGAAATAATTTAGATATAATTTTGATTTAGTATTTCAAAACTCTTGCTGGATATTACAAAGTAATGTAATGTCGTATCCTCTATCCTTACTTTTTATTAGGTTTTTCTACGTAAACGTATGATATATGTATGTAAATAAATGTATAATATACGATGTAAATTTTTCATTCATTGCTAATTTTCCTATATAAATCGCAGGAAATGTATGCAATCTTTTGTTTTAATGCATTTGTGCAAACTGGTATATTACACATATAAACTTTTAATTCTTAAGAAAAATTTGTTTAATTTTTTAAACTACTAGCAAAGAGAAACCAATATTTTGCTATCTATGTTAACACTGTATTTAAACAACGTCCTATTGTACAAAATACGAAAAAAAAAAGACATGTTTAAATATAATTATACAATTTTTCCCCTTCGTTTTATAAAGGAATACTTACATAATTCATCAAGAATAGCGCTGTTACATTCAAATATTATATTTTGACTACTAAATGAACTTATTTATTGTATGATTATTTTGAATTAATTTCAGGTTGTTCAATTGCTAATGTTTCATTTTTAAAATGTGTATATGATTTTATTAACCTGAATTTTGTACCATGTAAATTGTATATGTACCCTATATTTCTGATTATAAGTCGAGAATTTTTGGAATTTTTTTTAAAAGTTAAAATAAGTAGTTCGGTTCTTATATGGATCCAATAATCTTGGAAAAAACGTAGATTACGAAAAACGGAATTTATAACAATTTCCACTAGCCATTTTAGTTATTTAACTTTTGAGGTGTTCTGAAAGAATTTTTTTATTCAAAAGAAAAAGAGAGAGAGAGAGAGAAAGAGAAAAAAAGTCATAAATCCTTCAAAAAATCAGTATCAAAATCCAAGTTATGTAATTGTTCTTAAAATTCGCGTTTACTCATTGGGATGTCTGAACCTGTAGTTTGAAATTAGTCGTACATATGAGTCTCTTTTCCTACTCATTCTCCAAACCAAAAAAAAAAAAAAAAATGGCGCTGAAAGAAATATTAACACACATAGTGTGCAAGCTAAAAGTGAGTGGGAATTAATGTGCTAGCATCAGTTAGGGTTACCAGAAATAAAACTCGCATTATTGGCGCCTGGTGTTTTACTTTTCAGCATTTTTATTGGGAAATATTTTTCTTGTTCTACTCACTTGGCAACAATTTCATCCTCATGGTAACATGTTTTAAAATTGCAAGTTTTAAAAAAGCCGCCCATCCGATATAGTGGTTAGTGACGCTGACTGCGGTGCTGTAGGCAATGGGTTCGAATCTCGGATGAAAGCATGGATGTTTGTTAAATGCATAGTGCCTTCGCTGCATGGGGCTACTCTAAAAAGCCGTCGATCCACAAGTCCTCTCGTGAGGTTGGTGGAAGGGAAAGAAAGGTGGAAGACTCCTGACCACTTTCGAGAGTTCTTCCTCAAAATTGAGGCGGAATCGAGCAAAATCGTACTGTCACCTGCATGGTGTTTAAAGCTAAGGCTAACGACAGAGGTAAAATTGTAGCCCTTAGCCGAGATGAATTTCGTGGACCTTGATCTGATGTTACTGTGAATCACAGGTGGCATGAGCTACAACAACAAAATTGCAAGGTTTTTTTTAATTCGTCGTATGTATAAGTTTTCATTTTTATGTACATTTTTTTAAAGGGAAAAAAATGCACTCTAGTCCTATACACGGATTGGCCAATATTCAGAAATATTCGGTAAAATTTTTTTGAAAACTGAATAATGATATTTAATAATTATCCATGATTTAATTATTATTCTGAAAATTGACGTATATACAAATTACTATGAAAGCATTTGAGAAATTTTCTTAAATGAATAAAAAAAATCAATATGCGCATATTCGTAATTTTGACTTCAATTTAATAGAGTTAGTGAATAAGAGACAAAAAGGCATTTAAAAATTCGTAGCATTAAGTTTATCGAAAAGCATTTAATAAATTAAGAATGTAATGAAATTATTCATAAAATGTTTGTGACAAGAATAAAATTGAAAAAACCTATAAAAATCCTTCTAAATATAAAAAAAAAAATCTTAACCTAGAGTTAATTCCTAATGTATATATATCCACGTCAATTATTTTTCAAACCCCAAAAATTAACTTTTAAATAAAACTTAACTAAAAATTCTGTGAAACAAATCATGAATCCAAGCTATACAACCAAATTAAAAATAACTATTCTAGAGAGAAAATACTATAATAATACCAAAGTAAAATCCTTTACAACGAAACATCAATCTTTCTGACTGCATACCAGCTCACACATACCAATTGTTAAATGAAAATAAACCCTTTCTATATCCACTTAATTATATGGGTAACAATGTAACTTGATGGATCGCTTATAAGAGTAATGGCGTCTCACATTCGGCTTAGCTTGAAACATAGTTGCAACTCTTTAAAGGTACAAAGTTTCAAATTTTAATTTAATCCTGAAAAATAAATGCGTTTCTCAGAGTCACTGACCTTAACTCACTGTCTATAAAACGGGAATAGCTAGGAAACTGTTTTAACATAGAAAAGATGTTGTGTAGCAAACTATAACGATGCGTTGTTATATTACGATCGTTATTAGTTTTTTAAAAACCTTTTGATGGATTGCTTGTTTGGCTGGTTAATTTATTGGCGCAAAATCCATATCAGGCCAAGCTGTGCCAAAGTCTTAATTATTTACTAGTAATGAATATGTTATGCAGGGTGTCCCGAAACTCAATGTCAAACGGATATGGAGTTGGGGGGGGAATCATATCAGTTTTGGGAAATATAAAAAGAAATTCGATATCACTTGGTATCGTGATGACTAGCCTATTTTTGAAAATGTGGAAAACTGACTCCCCATTACATCATTAGGTATTGTGACCCTAAAGTTCACTATTTTACATTGATTCTTTTTCAGTAATAAGATGGTACACAGCTGTGATATTAATTACAGTCACAAATAGAACAAAATACTTTGCTGGCTTATTTAAAATTAACGTAGTTTGATTCGATTTGAAAAAATAATGTCACCTAACTTTGACTTTCCATAAAAAGAAAAATATTACACACTACCCAAAAAATGTTACTTCAAAAAATGGCTCATTGATTCTAAACGAATACAGCATTTGCTACTTTTCTATCCATAACCATTTTTTTTAACAAAATGACTTCACTTAGAAAAACTCAATCTTCAGTGTGTAATTCAAATCAAGCAATGAATTTAAAAAATAAAAGGAAAATTCAAAAATAAAAGAGCTTCAAATTAAGCAATATTGTACTACTTTGATGAATTAACTGTTCGTTTGTCTTCTTGACGAAAGCAGGCTATGCATTTTATAATTAATCGCTTGATGAGTCATGAGTAACTAGCTAAATTTATTTCTTCCACTGCTTCAGTTATTCTTTACCGTAATTCGGTTACATTTTCGATTGATTTAAGAGTTAGAAGGAAAAGAATAGATTATGAGTGGAGATGTTAAACCATTACGAGGTCACGATTTTTGTAATATTTTATGTATATATTATGGGCTATCAATTCGCGTTATTCACAACCAACCTTTCGGAAGAAGAACATCGGATATTCAAATTAACTTTCTATATATAGTCGAAGTTTCTAGCTTGAATAGAGAATAGGAGAGGAAATAAGGCAGAAAACAGGTGAGACTGTTACTAACAGGTATCATATTTGAATTATTGTGATTAAGAGATTTATTAGGAGGAAGCTTTAAAGTGACGATAGTTCACTGAGATTAAATTGATATTAGATTAAATCGGATGATAGGTTAAATCCTTTATAAAGTAAGGATCAAGTTTGATAGTCTCTTAATCTTTCCTGTATTATCGTCGTTGTTCCACTTTCGCGGTTAGCATCGAGACGTTCTCTTACTATTATTAATTTGATTTGTGTCATTTCATTGTGTGATAAATAAATAGATTGATTGAATCATGGCAAGTGTGTCTTCCAACCTCCCACATATCTAGGTGCCCAAGAGAGAGGTTGCAACCTCTCACAATTTTATTATCTTAATTTTGCTTCTTTTAAAAGCAATATACGCAATTTTTCCTGTTCCCGTTAAAAAAATTTTTGCTAACCCTTAATTACAAATTGTTTTCTATAAGAATATATTAGATTAAATATATTCTGGAGAGTTATTTGCTTTACATGTATAGAAGAATTTTCTTTCAGATATTTTGGTTTAACAAATGATAAAAAAATTTTATTTGAAAGCTTATATTTAAAAAAAAATTTAGATGTAAGTTTATTTATTAATAATTTTGTAAACATTTTTTTTATTAAAATATTTTAAAGTTTTCCACATATAACGATATTTATATTTTACCTTGTGATCTGAGTTTTTTATTATACATTTTCAAATACTTAAATTGCTTTTCAAGGCCCAGTGGTCGAGTGGTAGCGTATCGCTCTTCCACACCACAGGTCCGGGTTCTATTCCCGGGCTGGGCAAGGTCGACTCAGTCTTTCATTCCTACTGTAGTGTGTAGAAAAATGAGTACCAAGCTTGCTTGGGGGTCTTCAACACTGCGGGTCTCGCTTCAGACTGACCACCTGATCGGGACATCTGCTCATGCACCTCAGCGCCCAATGGACACGTATATTGCGATGGGCACAGTAGGCCCTCGCCCTCATAGGCTGTTGCGCCACTGAGTTTGAGTTTAAATTGCTTTTCAAAAATACTACCGCATATTCCGGCATCTGTACTGTTACCTGCATCTGTACTTTGAAACTGTTTTTTTTAATTTTTGTTTAATGCCCACCCTTTTTTTACGAAGAAACTTGAAACTAACATGAGCAATGCTCTTATCTTCTAAAGTCATTTGTTCAAAGTATTATCTCAGGCTTTTGAACAATGGTTTCCTTCTAAAACTAACAGTCCTAAAGCACAAGAAAGTTGAGGGGAAACAAAATTTATAAATTATTTCATTGTTTAAAGTTTATAAGATATAACATTTCATTTAGATCAAGGGTGTCAAACTCAAAAGCTACCTTGGGCCAAGTAAACAAAGATTAACTTTAGGTGAGCCGCAAAAAAAAAATCATTAGTCATAGAAACGTAGGTTTATTTCGAATAATACGTTATACTAAGCATATATATATATATAAAGAAAAATTTAATGTTTACGTCCTGACACATGAAATTTCTTCTCTGCTAGTTTCCTTCCCCAATTTCGGGAGAAACTTTTTCATTTTATTGTATGTTATTGTGTGCCGATATATTGGTTGGGCCGCAAAATGTTACTGTGGGCCACATGCAGCCCGCGAGCCACGAGTTTGACACCCTGTTTTAAATAAACAATATTTAGATATATGAAGAAATCTTATTTTCTAAGCTCATTTTTCTTTGTTTTTCAAGCTATATTTTCTTATATCCATCGTATAACGTGCACCCGTAGATTTAGATCTTATTTGTCATTTCCTACTATTAGCTCCCACTCTATATATTTATCTTGGTGGAATTTTCAATCGTAAATAAAATACATTTTAAAGCGCTCAATTGAGCTGAAATTTTATATACATGATTATTTTGGATGACAATACAGTAATTTGATAATAATTAATAAAAATTAATTGATTAAAACTAGTTATTCAAAGAATTACAAATACAGCCACGTTGGCATCATTTTTGGCGACTTAGCGACCCTTTTGACGGCTTGTGACAAAACTTGGAAAAGGTTTTTTATCCTCACATTTTAAAGCGTTCATTTGAGCTGAAATTTTTTTATACACTATTGTTTTGGATACAAATGCGATAATTTAATTATAATTAATTAAAATTAATTAACTGAAACTAATTATTTAAAGAATTACCGATACAGCTACCATGGTTTCTTTCTTAGCGACTTGCGTCAAAACTTCAAAATATTTTTTTCTTACATTTTAAGGCATTCATTTGAACTGAAATTTTATAGACATGATTGTTTTGGATAATAATACGATACTTTAATGATAATAAATAAAAATTAACTACCACTTAATGTTGTGATTCTGTCATACGTATATACATATTTATATTAATTGTATTTATTTAATTACAAGTAGTTAAAATAAAAATTTTCTTTGTTGATCTCAGTAGGAATTGACTATATATATATATATTACTTGCTTGTGTTACAAGTGCGCTTTATACATCACAATACACGGTAATATCAATTTCATCATTCGTTTACTTTGTAATATGTAGGTAATAAAATAAAAATACTTTTATTAATGTTCGGAATGTTCGGAACCGTGATTTTGCAAAAGCGTATAAATGGATAGCATTTATGTTATTTAGTGTCACTTAGATTAGAAAATGTATATAAAATTGTTTTAAGAATAGTATTACAATAAAAAATTATTTAAGTATAATATTTTGACAAAAAATGAACATAGAATGACCCATTTTTAAAATATTCTCCTTTTGTGAAAAATGCGTCAATTATAATAATATTTTGCCTGTCTATAGCTCAGACCTCTGTACAGAGTCTCAACTAGAATGTTTGAAATATATAACTTAGAAGTGGGTTTATTCATGTTTTACGACAACGGAGGGGAGAAATTTTAAGAAAAAAACGCCGTTAATTATTTCAATGGGTTGTAACTCTCAAAATAATGTGAATTTTTCAAAAATCATAGTTGAGCCTCTGTACAGAGGTCTGATCTATATACAGGCAAAATATTATTATAATAAAAGTATTTTTCACAAAAGGAGAACATTTTGAAAAAAGGTTATTCTAAGTTAATTTTTTGCCGAAATATTGTATTTAAATAAATTTTTTTTATAAATGTCCTTAAAACAATTTTATACATGTATTCTAATATAAGTGACACTAAATATCATGACAATTATCCATTTATGTGCTTTTTTAAAATCACGGTTCAGAACTTAGTCGGATACCTTAAAACTCAGAGATATTTTTTTTTTAAAAAAAAAGAAAAGAAAAAACACTAGTTTATGCTCTGCAAATAACTTTTCGATTTTATGTAATATATCACGCTATATCTTTTTGAATCCAATTCGATCAGAGTGTCTGCAACGGGAACCCCGGAAAATGTCCAGATGAGCGTACGCGGAAACCCGAACACATGACCATTAGGAAAACATCATTATACCTCTCCCTCCAACTGAAAGCGACCTTGTAACTCCGTCCTCCCAATTATCTTCCCATGAAAGCGGGGGAGTGATTCAATTCGGATTGAGGAGAAAGTCATCCCTGCTCTATCGCATCCATCGAGGAACGATCCCCCAGGGGTTACACATCATCTTTCAAATCCCGTTCCATTACTCTGCACCTCCCTCTACTCAGTTGCAGGATGGGTCTTGTAACACCATTGCTCTTGGATATCGTATTTGTAATGTATCTTTGCATTTCAGTGTGAAAAGTAGAAATAAATTACTCATCTTAAACCAGTGCTACTCAAAGTTTCAATATTTGCGACCCAATATTCAATCATAATTTTCATCGCGCCCCTTTTTACAATAACATTGTATTTAATTCAATAATACTATACTTTGACACTAAAGCTACAATACTTCTTAAGTGCAACCGGCGTATATAAACGTCTCACTCAGCCAAAGCGTTAAATGCCCCCGACGTATATATACGCATTTCTGAAGTACGATATTTTATGTGCATTGCTATCCATAAAATTATTCCGGAGGCTTTGGAATACAATAAAAGGACCTTGACAGTGTTTGTGAAGGATTTACTTAATTCAGAAAATTTGTTTATTTATTGCTTTTCTCCCCAAATCACACTACACTCACCTACATGGAAAATGGAGGCATTGGGGAACGAATCGCGTAACTTTTAATCTGAAGTTAAGGGATCAATTATAAACCGTACAATTTATCAAGATGAGGGTTAATTTTTGCATATAATTTTATATATGATAAGCCCATGGGGTCACAGGTAATTATTAACACTTGTTCTTAACTTATATTGTTAAATTTATTACAAAATACATTATGCAGTACTAATACCTCTATAAGTGTATTATGTCAGTGTAAATGTTAATTTTGTTTTTATTATATCAGAATGTATTTTGTTTGCTTACTTTAAGGAAATAAATGATTTTTTTAAAATGATCTTTTGTTTTTTCGACTTTTGAAAATACTCGCCCCCTTCTTAAAGCTATCGTGCCTCTCTAGGAGTCGCGCCTCACAGTTTGAGAAACTCTGCCAGAGTTTCCCTTAGCTTCTAAAGGAATTTATTTTTATTAATTAATCTCTCAGTCTCAAAAATATTTTAAAACATTTTTAGAAAAAATGGTCTTATAAAGTGTTGAAAAGTATTGCTCTGTTTATATATGATCATGAAAGGAGAATATGGGTTTTAACAATATGGAGAATTTTTCTTTTTTCGTTACTCCAATAAACGCTACAATACCTACACTACGTCCAACGTTCTGTTATATTACAACACACGCGCGTTACTCCAGTTAGGATTTTATTTATAAAACCTTTCTTATTAATATTACTTTTTTAATAAAATGTCATATTTAAAAACTCTTATTTTGAAATATAGAGTACTTGTGAAAAACAATGATAGTCCACAATATTAAAACTGTTAGTTGAATTTACTGCCTTACGTATGCAAAGAAAATGTCTTGATATATTTTTTTTAAGACTGTGAAAAAGTTGACCCTAATTCAATCGTTTTTACATGACTTATTGCTATAATTTGTTTGAATTTATGTAAAAATAAAATTAAAATAATGCTTTAATACAGCAGTTCCTAAACTTTCGATCGCCCCCTTATGTATCAGCCTTACATCGTGGGCACCCCTCCCTGACACTCAAAACACGGCTGAGTGATTTAAAGGTGTCTCAATAATCTTAAAACTACCTCTGCTGTGTTTACAGACTTTCTCAACACTTTGTTCCTTTAAGAAAGCAGTAAACATCTAATTAAAAATATTACAAAATACTAATTTAAAATGAATAATGTACTTAACAATATTAAATTTTTAATGAGAAGGATGGTGCTGTATTTCTTTTACAGGTGTTGTTACATCAGGTGTTATTTTTGAGTTTGCACAAAAGGGAAATCTTGACATTAAATGAGAGGCCTTCGCGGACACCCTAGAAAAGCGAGGGGACAGCCGGGGGCAGGGAGTCCCCGTGAGTTCTGGGAGCACTTGTAGTTTAAGAGCCACTGTTTTAATACATAAAATTCAAAAAGTGCCAAAAAAGGGTTGTGTGTGCTAGTGGCGCACACAGGAATTTTTCAAGGAGAGTTCCAAGGTCCAAAGCCCACCATTCTGGGATGGGATCATGCTCGAATACGCCTCCCAACATATTCTTTTGATTTTGTAGATTTTGGGGACCAAAAAACAGTAAAAAATTAATTATTGAATAAATAATTAGCATTAATTAATAAAATTAATTATTTTAATAATAAATACTTAATTGAATTTTATGTAATATATACATAAGATTATAATCTATCGAAAAAACATCTAGGGCTTTGTGGAGTGGGTCTGGACCTAGGGATCCCCCCTTGCGTGCGCCACTGATATATATGTCAGTGGTACACACAGGAATTTTTCAAGGGGGAGGAAGGGGGCTCCAGGATCGAAAATACACCATCCCCGTATCATGCTGTAATATGCCGCCCAATATATTCTTTTGGTTTTGTCGATTTTCGGTTTCAAAATCAGTAAAAAATTAATTATTAAATAAATAATTAGCAATAATTAATAAAATTAAATATTGAAAACAAATAATTACATTTTACGTACTATATACATAGGAATATGATCAACCGAAAAAAATCAAGGGCTTTGCGGGGAGGGGGGTCCAGACCCTTTGATCCCACAATTGCGTGCGCCACTAATGTGTACCATACTTGTGAAATTTTTTAGAAAACACTGAAAAATCGTAGTGTTGAAAATAATCATTACCAACTTAATTGGGTTATTTTTTTTCGATAATAATTTTCCCACTTCAAATATAATTTATTTCTAAGTATGAAGCACAATAAAGAAAAATAACTAAATTATTATTGGCCAGAGAAAAAAATACAATACTTTCACTCAATTTTCTTCCACACCATCTCTTCAAGAACATATTACCACTTCTTAATTTTTCTCTTTTCCCACCCAAGACATCTAAGTGGAATGCGCGGTGGGGCTATTCATCCCTTCTTTCCAACGCAAGCTTTCACCTGGTATTGTCATTCCCATTCGACAAATGAACAAATCCCCTCTCATTCATTAACCTGTACCTTCTCATCCACAACCTGTCACCCGATCTTCAACTACAGAAGAACTCTTTTTCCACTCTTTCCATTTTTAACAAACAGCCTCCAAGGAACAATTTTTCAGAGCCAGAAATCGATGAACACAGACCAACCCTCACTTCCCCCCTCTTCGAAATTAATCTCCCAAGCAAGTAAAAAGCCAGATGTACTTTTGGGGACGGGGCAGGCCTGAAAAACCTACCGATGGAAAATCCGGATCTTCTGAATTAGCACGGGCTCTACCAATGAATGATGGAGTGATTGGTTTGTCGCAGAATCATTATGATGATGGACGAGGGACCGTATCTTTGCTAGGGGGAGGGGTGCTGACTAATGGAGCCGCACAGGCCGATAATAGTGGGGCCAACCCTCCTCCACCCTCTGACAAACATACACGGGATTTTTCCCACACCGGGATCTTTCTCAACCAGGCGGACTATGATAACATATTTCACAAATGAGCTTACGGTGGATTGCTCGATTTATCAATTCGGAGAGGGAGCCTTTTGTGGGTTTAGATACCCCAGAGGTCTTATTTCGTAAGAAAAGTGATGGGTAGGGGTTGTGAAAAGTGTTTTTATTTCCTTTTTTGTCTTAATGTTTCATTTTTTTTTGTGTTGATAATATTTGCAATGGTTCGCGTATTTCTCTTTGTCATAAGTATTCTTGAACAGTCATTCGAGAATACTTGTCTTTTGTCGTTGTAAAGGGGAGTTGGAAACCTCTCACTTTCTATAGTTAAGTTGGCTGTTTCGATTAACCTTTTCTCAAAATCTGTTATATGTACATGCTTGAAATTTTTTTCATACAATTAAAGTACACCTTTCTCATTATACTCAAATGAGCTTTTAGCTAATTTTTAAATTTTTTAAATAATTTATGAATTATTTTATCAAACATTGAGAAATTCGACCCATTTTTCACATAAAAAATTTGTAAAAAATAAATTTTTGAGTTTTTTTACAAAGATTTCATTTCAGTATATAGTAATACATTGTTGATTTGCAAGCATAAAATGTTTGTTAGTTTTTTTTTTATTTACGCACGGTTTGTGACTATACACTTTGGTTTTTTTCACCTTTTTGTTCATATTAAGGTTAGGAAAATGCCTTCAAAACAATCAAATAATAACCTGAAGTCAAGGTATTTAAAATAGGAAAACTACGCGAAATATATCCGAAAACAACAAAATCTTAAGCAAAACTGACGCTAAAACACCGCACACTGTAGTAAAAAAAATAAGAAAAAAGTATTCGATGAGATATAATAAACGCGAATGTTTCATCTCAAGAGGAAAGTTTATGAGCCGAGCTGTTTGTTGACCTTTCAATTACCCCCTCCCCCTACTCAGCTGATGTGAAAAATACCAAATCCAGGCGGAATATAAACTAACTGAAGGTCAGGCTACTCTAGCTACGTTCGATTTCAATATAATGGACATAGGGTGCCATCTAGGGGTCATTAAAAAATGTTCCTGCTGAAAATGCACATTTGCACTGCCCGTCGCGAAGGGGTTAACATACATCGAATCCATAACTCGACAGAAACGACGCCAACCACAAGTTCCATATCATGAACACTTCGCAACTGTGGTCACTTTGTGAGTTCCAAAATTGTATAAGCATTTCACTGGTTTGTCTTAATATACCATTTTGTGTAATTAGCAAATTAAGGCGATTGACTATGTTTGGAATTGTGAGTTTGAAAAAGCGGAAAAATGAATAATTTTTTGATATTTAGTGTCAGTTGAATTGGAATATACGCATAAAATTGTTCAAGAATATTGTTGCGTAGTTCAGGGTACGAGGAGATTTTATGCTGCCAGTCACAAAGAGCAAAACAGTTCTTCAAAAGCAATGAAAATTTATTGTAGAAAAACAATTCTTAGAAATACAGGATACAACAGCAAAGTCCGCAAGATAAATTCCAGAAGGCCTTCACACTTTTTACAGCCCTCAAACACAACTATATGTGCATAAAAATACAAATACGTTATTATTAAGATTATTCTCAAGTACTCACTTGATCGTAGCAACTAATTACTAGTCGACTCTACAGTGGTCAAAACAATACTGACTCAGTTCTAGCGAGCGACTCCTGTTTATAGGCTGCTTGTATCTTTCTCGAAAGATGCACTTGCGTCACAGATAAAAATATTAATATATTTCTCCAATAATTCCCAGAAGCATCCAAAGGAAAGACAAGTCGCCAAAGAGGGTCACCAACCCGCCAGAGTGCTCACCAAACTTGATTACCAAATTTGGTTGCAAAACTGATGCCAACTTGACTGTATCGCTAATATTTTGCCACGTTTCGATTGAATTGCCATTATAATGTAAGGAACGCGTTGCTTGCGAATATTACAATTTTTATCATAAAATAAATACAACAGCAAGCAATATTAGCATACTACACATCCAGATGTAAATTATTTACTCTATTTTAAGCATTTATTACACAAAATTCAAAGCAATATTATTATATGAGAAAATTATTTAAATACAACTTTTGCCAAAAAAAATGAAGATGAAGAAGGAATGACATATTGTCAAAACATTCTCTTTTACTGAAAAATGCTTTTATACAATAATGTTTTAACACTATATATATTATCTAAGACTTCTATACCGGGGCTGAATTAGGGGTTAAGAAAAGATGAAATTTACCTTAATAATATTTTTCTACATGCTAAAAAGTATTTGCTATCCAATATTTATTTTCAAGCCCAAATAAATATTAAGTTTTCTTACTTCACATTGAAATTTATCTGATGATCACAAACTCTGCAAATGCTTTCATTAAAACAAAACCAAAAATAAATAAATAAACCATTTAAAAAAATAAGAAATCCGACTTAAAATTTAAATCTCCCAAATCCATATTTAACTCAAAAACCACTCTCATTTGAAAGCTGTATCCTTTTACCATAACTTTCCCGAAGGAACGGAACCCCCCTCCCCCAAGACCTACAAAAAACCATTTTCTTCTACAAAAATGCAGGAATCCATATGAACTGTACTCAAGATGGAGCATACAGTGAAGGAAAAAGAAATAGAAAAAAATCGAAGATAAGCGCATATATTTTTTCGACATGGCAAAACGAGAGTGACACGGTTGAAGGCAAAGTTACGGCTGCTAGAACCAGTAGGAGTTGCTACCCTCTATGCAAATACAAGCAGCGTGTGTTAGCAGTGATAAGACATCCGCTGTTCTAAATGTTCTTGTAAGTCGTCGGCTCATCCATCAAAAGCGAGGTAACTCAATGCTTTAATAGAGGAGAGAGAGAGAGAACACTTTCCACTGGTACATACATTCACTTAATGATCAAGACTCCTTGTTTTAGTTATGGGAGAATGGGCTAGGTTAGGTTTAGTACGGATTGTTCGCTGTTGCTTAAAGTGAGCTTATGAAAGTAGCGTTTTCACAATAAAAAACCATTAAGGTATCCGACTACGTTCGGAACCATGATTTTAAAAAAGCGCATAAATGGATAATTTTCATGATATTTAGTGTCACTTAGATTATAATACATGCGGAAAATTGTTTTAAGGACATTGTGATAAAAAAAAATTATTTAAATACAATATTTCGGCAAAAAGTGAACTTAGAATAACCTTTATTCAAAATGTTCTCCTTTTGTGAAAAATGCTTCTATTATAATAATATTTTGCCTGTATATAGCTCAGACCTCTGTACAGAGGCTCAACTATGATTTTTGAAAAATTCACATTATTTTCAGAGTTACAACCCATTGAAATAATTATCGGCGTTATTTTCTTAAAATTGCTCCCTCTGTTGTCGTAAAATACGGATCAACCCACTTCTAAGTTATGTATTTCAAAAATTCCAGTTGAGCCTCTGTACAGAGGTCTGAGTTATATACAGGCAAAATATTATTATAATAAACATTTTCACAAAGGAAATATTTTGAAAATGATGATTCTATGTTCATTTTTGTCAAAATATTGTACTTAAATAATTTTTTTATTGTAATACTATTCTTAAAACAATTTTATATACATTTTCTAATCTAAGTGACACTAAATATCATAAATATTATCCATTTATAAGCTTTTGCAAAATCACGG
This sequence comes from Trichonephila inaurata madagascariensis, assembly GCA_019973955.1. Lineage (NCBI taxonomy): Eukaryota > Metazoa > Arthropoda > Arachnida > Araneae > Nephilidae > Trichonephila > Trichonephila inaurata. The sequence goes on along the minus strand of BMAV01008416.1, from coordinate 173,704 downwards.
TTCCGAACGAAGTCGGATACCTTGATGATTTTTGAAACAATAGTAAAGAGCCAGAAATACAGTAAATACCATAGCCACACAGATATAATGGGCACAGATATTTGTTAGAGTTATTATGATTTTATGTTTCTTTTTATGTTCCTTTTATTATACTTAAATGTTTTACGAGAATAAACAATATATACGAAATACATTGAGAGTAAAAGTATCTAAAAAAAAAATGAATCGCGTATGCTGGCTAATGAATTATGTCAATGATAATGAATATTGATATTATTGAGAACTATTTTAAGCATGTATATATTTACCATCTTTCCCCTTTAAAAATTTTAAATTTTTCCCTATTCAACTTTGCCCTGTCCCGTTTTGCAAACTTTTCATAATTATATTTGGGGAAAAGGCTCCGCCTCTCTGGCATCTAGGGTGGGGGGAGGGAAAAAAAACACTCGACATGACCCAATTAATCCTTTTTATTTTCCCCACAAAGAAGGACAATTTCACCTAATAATAGTGGGAAGAATGCCCCCAATGTTAACCATTGAAAGTGGAACAACGACGGTAAAATGCCAAAGACTAGGAGACTATCAAACTTGATCCTTATTTTAATAAAGGATAAAAACTATTATTCGATTTCATCTTATCTCAATTCAATCTTAGTGAACAATCGTCACTTTAAAAAGTTTTTCCTAAAAAGGGAAAATCAAATCACTATAATTATAATATTATACCTTCAGTACCCCCTCTCCTGACTCGAGTATATCTTCTCCCTTCTTTAAAGCTAGAAAACCTCGCCTATTTATATAAAAAATTTAAATTTTAAAAATTTTAGATTCTTTTTTCCCGAAGGGGTTGGTTGTGAATAACGGGGAATTGATCCCCAAAAGTTTTCCCCAAGAGGTTTAAATTGAAGAAAGGGGTATAGATCGTAATATATATATATATATATATAAAATATATATATATATATATTTTTAAAAGCCCGTAGTAGACTCGCGGCATGCATGTCATGAGTTCAAACCTCATACTACTGAAGGCACAACGAGTAGGGAGGGGTTTTCTGTGGGGCCCCGTCCCCCCTTGGCGTGGTTAAATTTCAGAGAGGAGATGCCAGCTCAGGTGACGTCCTGTCTTTTTACCAGGGTTTTTAAAAATGGGGTTTTTACTGAATAGCCCTCGTGTTGTTTTGTAGTGCGACGTTAATAAACTCTCTCTCTTTTTCCTCCCCACCGCTTTTTGTATTTATATACACATAAAGGGTTTTTGGAAAATAAAAAAGGGTTTTAGGGTAACAAAAAAAACGAAAAATAAAAAAACAATTTTTAACCCTTTTTTTAGTTGGCCAGTTATCAATATATTTATCTTTATATGGTACTAATTTTTCAATTCCATTTTTTCCAAAAAGATTTGGGGAAATTCACTTTTACCGTGGGTTTTCTTATTTTGAACTTTTTTTTTCATTTGTTCCTTTAATAAGCGAGAAACATTTGGTGTGAAGTCAGGGCTGAAAGGGGGGTTTCCCCAAAAAATTCTCACATTGGGATTTTGGGTTTCCCTTCGTTTTGTAGGGCTCATGCGGCCGGGCATTGTAAAGGGAATAAAAAACACATTTTTTTACTTTCCGGTCCCGATTTGGGTTTGGGTTTGGGAAGAGTTTCGATAGGCCGAACATTTTGTAATTTCAAAAAACGAATGATAAAACGCACTTAACATTTGGTGAGGTTTTCAATGGGCAAAAAGGTTTAAAGAAATTTATAGATTTTAAAAAAGGACGCATTACAGTTCAACAAAAAAAACTCTTCCTAGGGGGGAAAAAAAGGATCAAATTGGTATCATCCCGTTGTTTTTAAAATTCCAGGCTGTGTTCCGTCTTTTTGGGAAATAATCACCACACTTGCAAAGACACATCTGCAACTTTGAATTATTGCGTAGTACCATCTTGGATCACCCGCCGACCTTACACATCACGGGGATTCCCCCCAAACCCCGGGGAGGATTTTAACAAGATGCAAAAAAAGCGCCCCCCCGGGATCCCCGGGGAAGAGGGGGGCCAAAGGTGATAAGGGTTTTTGAATTTTGGGGGAGCGGTCGCTAAAGGGGGACTCTCCCCTACAAACCATTTTTTTTGAACCTAATAATTTTTTAAAATGGGTTTTTTCTTCAATATATAATCTGTAAATAATAGCTGTGACATATGTAAACTAAATATTTAAATTATTCAATACCACGCTACCGTTATTTATCTCAAACGTCAACAATGCTTCCGGGGGTTGGGAAGGATTTTGGCACCAAAATTGAGATTGGTCTTTATTTTGTGGGAAAGATCCTCTGTTTTTTTCATATTTATTATAAAATATTTTTTGGAACCCCCACATTGAATCGAATTTTCCGTAAAATATCCACTTTAAAAGAACTTTCCGCCAATATTTAAGAACAACGAATTTGGGGTATAATAGTTTGTCATGCCCATTAAGGTAATCAGGGTTCAGTAATTAGGGGGCCCAACTTTTTGACCAATGTCGTGGATGCCACTGAATACCCGTCATGTAGAGGATTCCGATTCACGTTAAATCTGTCGAGGATCAATGTACTCCCGTTGTTTTGGTAGTTAGGAGAAGGTGGTGTCACCTCAGGTGTCGTCCTCGTCACTTGACCAAGGTTCAAAATTACGAAGTCCACCGCTAATAGCCCACGCGTTGTTTTATAGTGCGAAGTCAATGAAAAACTCATTCATGTGATGTTTAATTCATAATTTCTCAGATACAAGAACGTGGATAAAATGTATATTAAAAGGCCTTTGGGAAAATAAAAAGTTCAGTTTTTCATTAGATACTGAATTAATTTGTTCCCCTTTTGGACAAAAATTAAAGAGAATTGGAAAATAAATAGCTTTTTTTTTTAAAAGGGTGTTTAATATCCGACTACTTTTTTTTCTAAATAATTTTATTTGCAAAACTCCTCATGCTCCACATAGATTTATAAAGGGGGCTTACAGACGTAAATGGTCCCATCATTTTTAAAATTTAAAAAAAAAATTAAAAAAAACATTTTTAGACAGATGTAAAAAAAAAAAGGGGAAAGGAAAAAACACCAATATAAAAAAAAGGAGGTACCTTAAAACTTTAAAATCTATTTCGTAAAAAAAATTTTCTTAAGACATTAAGTCTTTTTAGTACAAAATTGGCCAACAAAAAACAAAACAAGGGGACCCAAAAAAATTTAAAAGTTTAAAAACCCTTTTAAAAATTTTTCTCTCACAAAAAAAATAGGTTACAGTAAAAAAGACATGTTTCCGTGGTTTCAGCAACCAGGACCACAAGGGGAAAAAATATCATTACCAAAAATAAAACCTAGATGAATAGCCTTAAAATTTTATGTTCCCGTTAGGGAAACTGGGGTAGCTTAAAATCAGTAAATAAATTTTTATACATTTTAGCCGTTGATAAATGGTCGGGAAAAAAAATTTAGTCCACAATGCTTTCTGAGGCCAAGAATTCCCGGGGTTCCCGGCGGGAACAGTTCTTTTTCCCCCGCTTTAAAAGCTTCCCCGTAGAAGGAAAAATAAAAAAAGGAAAGGGACAAATTTTTTTTTTGTTTTTTTTGATTTTTTTAATTTTTTTAAGAAAAATATGCTAAAATTAAAAAAAAAAGAAATTATTACCACTGAAATGGGGAAAAAAATTTGGGAAAAAATTTTCAAAAATTTTAAAAATGGGGGGGGCTCATTCTTTTACAAAAAAAATTTATGAACAAATTTTAAATTTTTATGTGTTGTTTTTTCCCATTTTTTTTGAAAAAGACCATCATGATAAGGGGAATTTTTTAATTTTTTCAAAAAATAAGGGAAATTTTTTCTGAGTTGTTATATAAAAATTTTTCTTAAAAAAAAAAAAAAAATTAATTTACTCATAAGGGGCTCTGAGTCTTGGAATAAAACAGTAATTGATAAAAACTAAGGTTTTAAAAAACTTCTACTATCATACAGGGAAAACCAAAAAATTTCACCAGTTAATTGTTTTAAAACTTTTTCAATTCCCTTTTCCCCTTTCGTGCATTTTTAAAAAAAAAAACGAGTAAAACGCATTTTAAAGTAAGACATCATGCTAAAACTAGTAACATTTGCTTTAACTAAAACACTTGTAGTTTTTGCTCTAGTGAATGGAAAATAATAAACTTGGTATTTTTATATAAATAAGATGGCCTATGAAATAAAATACTGTCTATACTGAAAATAATAAATATAAAATACTGAAATAAAATATTACGAACCTCTATATTGCTAATTTTTCTATATAGCGAACTTTTTCCTGGGGAAAAAAGAAATTTTAATTTTTTTTTGTAAAATAGCCGCCCCAAAAAAGGAAATTTTTCTATATAACGAACTTTTTCTCTTGCGATTCAATTTTAAGTTATTCTCTCTTTTAACACATTTTCTGGGAGTCATAAATATTGAACTGGTTTTATTAGGTGCCTAACCTGCCGAGAGCAATGGAATTCTAGGCGTTTAATTCAAGAAGTGCAGCCTTTAACCCCATTGTCCAGTTCACTGAAAAACCTTCGTTTCCCCTTTTTCCCCGTTGTGGGTCCAAGTCCTTATGTTCCGTTCATTTGTAGGGTTGATCAGTTGTACTGGTAACTTCGTTTCTTGTAGCTCGAAAATGTCAAAGCGTAAGTGCTTAAGCATGAAAGAACTAAATTTAATCCTTCAGGAAGTGGATAAAGGCGTAAAAAAACTTTTCTTTCAGTATTTTTTTGACAGGTAAATATATATTAATTTAGAAAAACAAATATATATATATGTAAGAAAATATATATATAAAATAAATATATATATATTAATTTACAAAATAGTGTGATTAATTCTTTTTTTTATAAAGTGTTTATGAATTTAAAATTTGTTTTGTGTGGTTTATAAAGAAAATTGAACCTCTATATAACGAATTTTCCATATAACAAACTTTCTTTTCGGAATTTAGAGACTTCGTTATATACAGGTCCGAATGTAATAACAAAAAAAATTGTCAATTTTTGGTAAAATTCACAATTTTAAGGTATTCGGATACCTTAAAGTAGATCTTGCAAATATTATTTTTTTTTAATTTTGTTTTTTTAATTTTCTTCAACGGAAGAAAAATTTTACGTGTTTAAATTGGGTTTCAAAATCCAATGAAATCCTTTTTGCTCAATTTAGTTTCAAGTTTTTTTTAAGATCCCCAAAAAGGAAATCCGTAATGACCTTATAACGTTTTTTAGAGAATTCCAGCAAAATTTGTCAAATTGAAACAAGAAGCTTTAATTTTGATGTATGAGATGTTTATTATCTATTTCAGACTTACATCTGAAATATTTCTTGGCCAAAAAAAGTGTCAAATTTTAAAAATTTTCACAATTCTAAAAATACCAAAGGGTTTTAATAAGTGTGAAAATTGTTGATATTAGATGAAAAATTCGAATATATATTTTTTCCAGTGACGATTTGATTTGAGTTTAATTTATTAAACTCTGCAGCAACACAATGGCTATTGATGACGGTCCTTGCAATTTTGAGCCAAGGTCACCCTTTTCCAAACTTCCACACCACGACAATGAGAGGACTTTTAACCTAGACAGATTTAACGTGCATCAGCCTCTAAACAGAGGGTTTTCAGTGCACAAGGTTTCTTGCCATGACTCGACAATGTCGCAAAACCCGCGAATATGACCCCTCAAATTTTCACGACAAAGTGGGGAAAAATTTTTGTTAAAATTTGTCTAAACACTCTCAAAATATGTTGGTTTTTACAAAATTAAAAGTTTTACGTTCATGTTCACATCCGTTTTAATGTGAAATCTTGATATCTATATACACTCAGAGACAAAAAAATTTAGCGCACCAAGAAAAAATTGCGGGATCGTAACGAAACTTGTCATGAAGGTTACATATCGGGGAAACATGCAAATGTTTAGAAATGCAGCGGGATTGCGCAGTACGTATAGCTGGTAGAGGGCGTTTAACGTCATTCTCCGTGGAGTATAGAACAGGTAACCAGAGCTTGTTTGAGTGTGCTTAATCGTTTACAAAGGAAGAGCTGAAGTAGACATGCCATTACGCCATTTTCGAAGACAATATGAGCAGCTGTTGCGGTTTAAGAGGGGAGAATCATCGGCTGATGGAAGTTGGGGGCTAGGGGAGTAGCTCGTCAATTAGGCCGCTCTGGATTGTGTTGGAAGGGAGGTGTTGGCCAAATGGACCGAGAAAATTGCCATTTACCAAGCCCAAGCTCAGGACGCCCTCGACAGACCAGCCGTCGAGTTTACCCCACATCGTAAAATGCCGCGTACAGCCAACTGCTTCTGGCCGCCATCCAGGCACAGGTAGCCCCTTTCATTTGGGCCCCTATGTCTTCTGAACCATACGAAGGCCCTGGCTGAGGGCATTTGGGATCGAACACCCATTATGTGCTCCCTGACGCCCCTCGACGCCTCCGTTTGGAGTGGTCCGCCCACAAGGAAACTGGACTGCCGCGGAATGGAACCAGGTCGTTTTAGCGACGAACCCAGATTCAATCCCCAGCAGTGGTCGTGATTGGGGGGTTTCCTTTGCCTTTGCTTTACAGCGACACTTTCCCACAGCTGTGTGATGGTATGGGGTCCAAAGCCTAAATACAGGTCACCCTAGTTTGATCCGTTGGGACTAGACAGCCCAGCGGTATGTCCGTGACATCCGCAAACCCCCTTGTTGCCACTTTATGCAACGGCTCCCATGAGCCCTTTTTCAACAAGACAATGCCTCACACAGCAAGGGTTTCACAAGACTATTTCCCCACGGGTTTCTACCTTCCCTTTGGTTGCCCGATCCCCAGATTTGCTCCAATCGAGCCTATCTGGGGTCATTTGGGAAGGCGAGTTGGGCATCCCAAAAATTTTAAAAGAACTAGAGGCAAAGGGTTACACAAATATGGAACGAAATGTCTCAAGACATCATACAGAACTTGTATGCCCCCAATGCCCGGGATCGTATCGTGCATTCCGTTATATATATAGAGAGAGGGGTTCAACAAGGTATTAAATCCTCCGTTCTTTTGCCTTTTTCTCTGAAATAAATTATCCTTTTTCTTTGATTTTCTAATCATTCACTTATATCAAAGTAGTCATTACGTATGTAAAATTTGAAGGGTGAATTAATAGTAGGAGTTGAAAGAAGAAAGGTTTGTTTTACAAGACTAAACTGATTCAAAAGGTTTGTATGCATATAAGGTATTTATTCAAAACCCAGCCGCATTTTTTCCAAATTTAATTCCCCTGAAAATCAGGGTTTAAAAGAAAAAGGGGAAAGCCACTTTGGGTTGGGGCTAATTGACCGATCGGCTAAAAGGGAGTTACAGGCTTATGTATAAATTTAAAAGTTTTTAATACTGGTAAAATAAAGTAATTAATTAGTTTTTATTAATTCTCATTAAAAAATCTTTAACATCGTAAGTATTGGATAATAATCCGTTTTATATTATTATTATTTTTTATTTTTTCACAAAAACGTCTGGAGAATTTGGGTTGAGGCTTAGAATTGATGGCAGCTTAGATTCGAATAAATACGATATATACTACTATATCGGTTTCAAAAATTTAAAATTTGGGAAGTCAATTAAAAATATTTTAAAGGTTAAAAAAAGGGGTTCCCTTTTTTTGAAAATTTCGGGGGTTTTTTGGAGTCGGGTTTTTCTTACTTTTAAAAATTATTTAAAAATAAAATTAAAAATTTTTGTTTTGTCTTTTTCCCAAAAAATTTTTATCTCAAGTGGATATCAAACATATAAGTGAAATGCTTTAAATATCAAGAATGACAGAAAAAGTGGCGATTTTTATGACAAACACACAGGAGGCAATGCACATTTTTTTAAATTGCCTCCAATTCAAATGATTGGTTTGGTTTTTTTATTTTCGGCCCCACCCCGGTTGAAGATCCCCTTTAAAATTTTCCCCCCACCCCAAAATCCCGTGTTTTTAAATTAAATACTTTTGGATTCTATATGTTCTAAAAATATGCATTATTTTAGCATAAATATTTCAAAATTAGTCCAACAAACTTTTTTTAAGGGAAAAAAAAATTTTTTTTAAAATTTTACACTTTTTTAAACTCAAAATTTTTTTAAATAAAAAGTTAAGTGTATAGTATAATCAGGATTAAAAATTTTTCATTTAAAATTTTTGTTTCTCAACAATTGGGGAAAAATTTTAAAAATTTCTAAAAAAAGGAAAATGGGTTTTTGTGTTTTTTGATTTGGATATTTAGTTAAAAATATAAATGAGGTTCATACGTAACCAAATACCCACTTTTTTAGCTATAATGCTAATCATTAATTTTCCTTAAAACTGTTCAGTTTTTTGTAATAATAATTTAATTATCTTAAAGGGATAAGGGAAAGCCAAAAAAAAAAAAATTGTTAAAAAAAAACAAAGAAACTAGAAATTTGTCACTTTCAAAAAAAAAAGCCCTTTTTTGGAAAAAAAATTTTTTTAATTCTTTTTTTTTTTTTAAAAAGGGGGAAAAAATGAATAAAATTTTTAAAAAATCCCTCATATTATCCAAAAAACTCTAAAAAAAATAAAATAGGGGGTTAATTTTTTAAAATCAAAAATACACTTTTTTTCCCAAAAAATTTTAAACCCTTTAAATAAAAAAATTAAAAACTTTAAAATTTTTTTAAAATTTCCTCTAAAAAAAAAAAAAAAAAACAAAAAAAAAAAAAAAAAATTTTAAAAAAATCGCCAAATTCTAAAAATTTTAAAAAAAAATTTTTAAATGCGCCAAATGCACATTCCGTTAATTCTTGGGCTTGTCTGCCGTTCGGTTAAAAACTCGAAAAAATGATAAAGAAAATACGGAATTTTTTTCTCGACAAAAGTTGATTTTTTGTTTATTTATTTTATTTTATTTTATTTTTTATAATTTAAAATTTCCGAGAAAATTAGAAAAAAAGTGATATATATATTTAATATTACCAAATATGGCAAATTTTTTTTCTATCTTTTCTTTTCATTTTTTTTATCGGATGCATTATTTATAAATTTAATTTACCAATAATCGTTCTAATAAAATTGCAAAATATTTTAACAATATTTCTTCTCTCCTTTATAATTCTTCTTTACACGGTGTTTTTACACGATTTTACACGAATTTAATATTAATTTACACGATACATATTTTTTTTTTGCACAAATATTTTGTTCTAACACGAATCTCTAAAAATATTGGAATTCGGGCCCTTAGAATGAGGCTGATTTGATCAAATTTATGACAGTTTATGATGATAAAGAAGTCAATAATAACGAAGTTGAACGTGTAGTTCAGCTATTAACAGCAGATTTAATTCGCGAGGACCTGCATTTTGATACAAGTATAGAACAACATTTCTAACTATTAATCCTGACATAGAGCGTGTATCAAAATTTCAATGTAATCATAAGTTTTTTGTAGCAGGATATCAAGTATATTATATAAGCAACATGATAAACCAAAAAAATAGCTTCTATAATGAATTAAAAAACCTAATTAGGGTATTAATAACGAACGAAATTCTTCATTTGAATCAAAAACCGACAGTTGTACTATACCAGTAGCGCATACAGGAATTTTTCAAGGGGGGGTCGAAATTCCCCCATTCTTGTATCGTGCTCCTTTTGATTTTATCGATTTTCGGGAACAAAAAACAGTAAAAAACTCCTTATTGAATAAATAATTAGCATTAATTAATAAAATTAATTTAATGACAAATATTGATTTAAATTTTGCATACTATATACTTAAATTTATAATCAATCGGAAAAAAGTCAAGGGCATTGGGGGGGGGAGGTCCAGACCCCTAGGACAACCCCCTTGTGTGCACCACATACACAATTACACATTTGTTGATGATGATTTTCAACCACTTTTTTAATAAACGGGACTTTTTTTTTAAGAAGGGGGAAAGTTGTTAGTATATTTTTTATTCCTAATTTAATTTAATTTTACATGTTAAAAAGTATTTATAAACTGAATTTTCACAAAAAATTTTAATTTGTTTTGTAATAAAAATTAATTGTTTTTGTTTTATAAATATCTAATATGAATTTTATTATTACTTTTTTGCACGGTTTATTGGGAAAATATTGAGAAAAGAGAGAGAGAGAGAGTAGTTTTTCGTTTTACACAATTTTAAAAAAATTGTCGAACATATCCCCAAATTTACCATATGTTGCATGTATTTTTTTACACGATTTTTTTGCACAGTTTTCTGAGGAACATATCTGCCATGTAAAAAAAAAGAGTTGGGTGTGTTTTATAATTTTTACGAAGCATGATAAACGGCTATCCAAAAACGACTCATCCAAGATGTAAATTTTCCTTTAAGGTATCCGACTAGTCCAGAACCGTGACTTCAAAAAAGCACATATATAGATAATTTTCATGATATTTAGTGTCACTTAGATTAGAATAAAGTATAAAAATTTTTTTAAGGGCATTTTTACAAAAAAAAAAATTATTTAAATACAATATTTCGGCAAAAATTTTAAAAAAACCTTTTTTAAAATGTTCTCCTTTTTTTGGAAAAAAAGCTTCTATTATAATAATATTTTTCCTGTATATAGCCAGACCCCTGTACGAGGCTCAGCTATAATTTGAAAAATTACTTTATTTTCAGAGTTAAGCCCCTTGAAAAATTTTTTTGGCGTTTTTTTTTTTAAAATTTCTCCTCTTGCGTAAAACATGATAAACCCATTCTGTTAAATTTAAAAATTTAGTTTTAGCCTCCGTCAGAGGTTTGAGCTAATCAAAAAAAATATTATAAAGGTATTTTTCACAAAAGGAGAATATTTTTTAAAATGGGTCATTCTATGTTTTTTTTTGTCAAAATATTGTATTAAATAATTTTTTGTAAACTTTTGAAACAATTTTATATACATTTTCTAATCTAAATGACACTCAATATCATAAATATTTTCCATTTATACGTTTTAAAATACGGTTCTAACGGCGGATACCTTAATTATTAAAAGCATTGTTAGATTCTCACAGAAGTCACTGTGACAACTATGTGTCGTTTTTGCATTTTTCCATCCCATTTTAAAACATACTTTTAACTATAAGATATGCTCCAGGGGGAAACCCACGGCACGCATGCCACAGTGTGGCATGGCGGAGTTATAGTAGTGGCACACGCAGACTTATTAAAGAATTTTGAAAAAATAATAATAAATACAATTTTTTCACAATTTTATTGAGATGCGGTTATTTCAGACAAAAAATACTCCTCAAAATTTTGATCAGCATGTTTATGAATAAATATTTTTTTTTCTATTATGAACATAAAACACAATATCTCTCAAAACTAGTTTGTATGCACGAAAAACAACTTAATTTTGTAAGCATCTTCAAGAACAAATTTTAAAATACATGACTTGGGGGGAAAAACAACAATTTCAAAAGCCACATGGTATCCGAGACGTTGAAAAAACCAATTTTGTCATGCAATTTTTTTTACTTTTTTTGAAAGGCTATTTTTCTTTACAAAAATACTTTTTTTTCCCTTTCACACTACCCGGGGGCCAAAAAACAATTTTATAAGTTAGAAAACCGAAGTGGGTCTTTTGGGTTCCCTATGGGATTTTAAAATTTCTCAAAAAACTATCATGGTATCTATAACTCACATATTTCAAATATTATGAAACTTTTTAACCTGATATTTTGTTTTTTTCTAGAGAATGCTAAAAATTTTTTATTGTATGAATACTTTTTGAGTTATGGCTTTTATTTAAATAAGGTCTATAAAAACTGACTTTTCTTATGTTTAATTAATAAGTTTTTAAAATTTTAAATTTTAAAAAACATTAAAATTTTATACATTCTCAATAAAAGATTTAATTTGTTTTTATGTTTCTTTTACTAAAATAAGTTTATTACTTTTTTTTTAATTGTTTTAAATTTTACAAAATATTGCTAAAATTATTTTTTAATTTTGGGTTTTTGGGGAAAATTTAGGCAATTTATTTTAAATATTGTTAGTTAAATAATAGTATTTATTGGTATTGTACCTAAGAAAGCATTTATAATGTTTAAATATGCTATTTTGTTCTAAAAGTCTCCTGAACGTGTTCGGATACCTTAGTAAGTACTGGCGATTTAATAATTATTTAGAATTTAATGTTTTAAATTACTTATTTTTATTTTATGCCTAATTTAACTGATTAAATCTGTAAAAAGTTTATTAACAGTGCAATTTTTGTGTATTTTGGGGTTTTTTTTTATTTTTTTAAAATTTTCCCCCTAGACGCATTTAAAAAATGTGCTTTTGCGGAAAATTTCCATAATAAAAAAGCTGAGAAATAACAATTATTTTACCTTTTCATCTTTTTTTATTTATTTTTTTTTTTGTTTATTTTTTTGAAAAATTTTTTATGGTACCCTAATTTTTTTCAATGTGGGCCCCTTCCCAAAAAAGGGTTTGGGCCCCCCATATCCTTTTCCCATTTATGCTGACCAAATTTTTCAATGAAAAGGAGGGCGGGCGAAAAAATTTAAGAAAATGTTCAGGGAAATATATAAAACATATTATTAATTCAAAAAAAAAAGAATTACGCTTGCATTCTTTTACTTTAAAACAAATATTTTCCCAAATTTTTTTCGGGGAAAAAAATTCTTTATGACTTACAGTAAGTGCTACAACTTAAGTATCAACATTCAATCTTGATTTCTCTTACTTCTCCAAAAAATCATTACCAAATGAAAAAAACTCTTTCAATTTCTGCAATAGTTCTGCATCAGCACAACGTAAATTCATCAAAAATAACTAAATTATCTCATAGAATGTGTTCCTTTTTGAAATGGTTAAGGTATCCGACTACGTTCGGAACCGTGATTTTGCAAAAGCTTATAAAGGATAATATTTATGATATTTAGTGTCACTTAGATTAGAAAATGTATATAAAATTGTTTTAAGAATAGTATTACAATAAAAAATTATTTAAGTACAATATTTTGACAAAAAATGAATATAGAATGACCCATTTTCAAAATATTCTCCTTTTGTGAAAAATGCTTCTATTATAATAATACTTTGCCTGTATATAGCTCAGACCTCTCTACAGAGGTTCAACTAGAATTTTTGAAATACATAACTTAGAAGTGGGTTTATCCATATTTTACGACAACAGAGGGGAGAAATTTTAAGAAAAAAACGCCGATAATTATTTCAAATGGTTGTAACTATGAAAATAATGTTAATTTTTTTAAAAATCATAGTTGAGCCTCTGTACAGAGGTCTGAGCCATACACAGGCAAAATATTATTATAATAGAAGCATTTTTCACAAAAGGAGAACATTTTGAAAAAAGGATATTCTAAATTAATTTTTAGCCGAAATATTGTATTTAAATAAATCTTTTTGTCAAAATGTCCTTAAAACAATTTTATGTATGTATTCTAATCTAAATGGCACTAAATATCATGAAAATTATCCATTTATGTGCTTTTTAAAAATCACGGTTCCGAACGTAGTCGGATACCTTAAGTATTTCCACCCATCTTTTATCAATTTCAGCATGCTGATTTATCAATTGTTCCAATTTATTAGAATTTAAATATACATTCAATCTTCTAATTTATTCAAACAGACAATTGCATCGATTTTAATATAAGGCATTTCTTTCGACAAAAACTCAACACAATTTCTTATATCTGCCTAATTTACTTGCGATGAAGTCAAAAAACACCATTAAAAACTGTTATTTCCTGTGATATTTGTTTCAGTCTATTATTCAACATATTGGAAACATGTTTGGTTCATCTCTGAATACAGAGATAAACAGATCAGTTTTTAAAATATTGAAAAGGAGGACAGTTTTCGAGGAAGGACATGACCTATAAAAGGAGGACCGTCCTCTCTAAAGGAGGACCGTCCTCTCTAAAGGAGGATGGTTGGTTACCTTATTTTTCAGCCCATTTATAAAACATACTTTTAACTATGAGATCTACTCTTTTCCTATTTATGATCAGATTATCATACAATTACAATACTTTTGTAACTTCTGACTAAATAAAAGAAATTTTGGCAGCACTTACCTGCTTTCGATGGATCCATGTCCGTGTCCTTGGAGATGAGGTGCGGGAACCATGTCCAGGCGAGCGCGGAGTTCCCGCTCACGTTGTCGGACCTAGCGATGACCGTCCTGAGCACCAACAGCAAGAGCAGCGGGGCAGCGAGTACCGTCCTCCGATCCCACATCGGGCACCTACAACAACAGCAAAAGCAAAAGTGAGAAGGAGTCCTGCCTGGCAGTCCAGATGCAATCGGAAACGACCCACGCTGAGAGGGGATCGCGTTTCCTACACCACCCCTTCCAGACAAACTCATTAGTACACTTGAAACATTGTATTCGGGTGGTATTGATACCCACTGTGGGTGTTTGAAAATATTTTAATTGGTGAACTCTGTGTGATCCTCTGTTCTTTTTAAAAAATTCATCTTGTGTCTTGTGTATTAACGTTTGTTTTGACTGCCATCATGAGGGATGAGAAAAATACCTTTCTAATTATAGATCGGAGGAGTGGTGAGAATTGTTTTGCCGAATGATAAAAGTGATGACATTGGGAATCCAAGGTCATTTTTGTTTTGTTTTGGAATTAACCGCAGTTCCCTTTTTAGACGATTGTTTGAAGTGTTAAATAATCAAGCCAGACTCGGTATATGTTTTGGGTTTAATTTCAAATAAAAAAACAATATAATTATGAAATCAATTGAAGACTTTTTATATAAGTAAATGTAAAAAATATGTTTGCGGAATTAAAAAATATCTTTCTTACAGTCCCTCATTTTAAAATTTAAAATAACTTTTTTAATTGATTTTTTTCAGTTATACTTTATCTAGTGGGAAAATTAGATAAAGAATTCTTTATCTAGTTTTAAAAAGGAAAACGAAAAAATCGAAAGTAACATGGGATTGTTTTTAATATTAAGAGGACTTAATACGATTTATTAAAAAAAAATCGATTTAATATTTTTTACGAAGGTTTGGGCTCCTCCCATGTATATGTGTATTCTGTAAAACCTTTTTTATGCTCACAATACTCCAAAAAGCTAACCACTTAATTTTTAATTCAAAATTTAAAATTCACGTAATGATTTTAAAACGCTACTTCTCTAATACAATAATTGACATACACACAAGAAATATGATTTTCAAGTACGTCGAATTATGTGTAACAAAGGTTGGTATGCGGTGCTTTGCTAATATAGGATGAATGGTATTCATAAAATAACTTTTTTTATGAATGCTTATCAAAACTTTTTCGTAAAATTTATAAACTTCTAAATTCAATTACTTTTAAAAAGTAAGTATTGCTTTGAATGAAAAATGCATACCGGCATTTGTTACATGTACTATTAGCAATAATAAGAAAAAAAAATAGCAAAGCGTTTCGCATAATAACCCTAGCATTTGACATGAAAAATTAGTGATTTCTTTACTTTTGACATAAATCAGCTCAATTTTTTATTTTCCATTGGAATGGGAATCAAAACGAATATAAAAGTTATCATAACTCTGGATCTTTTTAACTTAAAACTTTCAAATTTTGTGAGATAATAGAAAATATATAAAGAATAATTTAGGCTAAAATATTTATTTGAATTTTTGGACAAATTTTGTCAATTGAATTGTACTGCAAATTCTACAAAGAGAAAATTGAAAAGATGTATTTTTTAGAATAACTTCATACATTTATTTTAGCAATATTTTTTTTTGTGATTCATATGTTTTCATTTCAGATAGTCACAAGATTAAGATATTTTTTAAAATTAATTTTTGATAATAAACAATCATTTAACGTTTTCTAAAATTTCAACAATTAGAAAAAATCCAACTTTAATTATTGCCCGATATCTGAAGCACAATTACAAAAACTATAATTTTACAAAACAATTATATTTCACCATTTTAATTATCATTAAACATAATTCAAACAATACACAACACTACCATACCTTCCAAAACCAATTAGCAATCCATTATCCAAGTAGAATAAGCAAACGATCATGTTGACTTTCCCGAACACAATAATTTTTTAGAAATATTTCAATATCATTATGCTTTCTGATGCACTAAGACTCTAATTTGACAGTGATATTACCAAAAATATATCAAAGTCAATCACCTTACTGCAACCAAAATGGAAAAGGCAATCGCCTGAGAATTTGGCAGGCAGTCCTCTTCCAAAACGTTCCCTTGACTTTCGAACACTTTCGAACGGAAGGCGAAACACGAAGCGACAATTATGCTGGCCCATGTGACGGGATGGAAGGGTAAAAATCCTCCCTGCTACTCGAATATCAAGAGCGCTTGAATATTTATAACTTGAATGGAAGGCTGGAAAGAATTCAAAAGGAGAAATATTTTGTCTGTTTAACGTCTATTTAAATTGGAAGAATAATAGTTCGCACTTTTGAAACTCTTCGACGGATTTTATAGCAAATAATCATGGCATTGTTCGATGTGGAAGGGAAAGACTTGCCGGCGAGGGGGGATGGCTGAAACTTTGGAAGTTATCCAATTTTGAAATGTAATGATTGATAGAACAGGTATATAATCCCATGTGATTTTAATTATTAAATAATAAAATATAAAATAATAAATTTCTTTAGCGTCGTATAAATTGATTTAATTTTTATATTCTCTTTGAAATCCTTTCGTAATAGAGTTTTATTTGGAAGTGTTAAGTATGTATATATGTATATATATATATATATATATATATATATATATATATATATATATATATATATTCCCCATATTTCTTACCATTATTATTGATTGCCCCCTGTATTTGTAAATTTGATTTGATTTCTTATTAGTGTCACATTTTGTAGCTGAAAAAGGGCTATTGGTGAAGAAGCTCGAACTTTGAACCAAGTTCACGCCCTGTGGCATCTTAAGGCATGGGTCAAATGGGCCCGGGGCAGTGGCGCACACAAGGGGGGTGTTCTAGGGGTCCGGACCCCTCCCCCCATAGCCCTTGATTTTTTTTCGATTGGTTATAATCCTGTGTATATATTACGTAAAATTTAATTATGTATTTGTTATTAATAATTGATTTTATTAATTAATGCTAATTATTTATTAAATAATTAATTTTGTTTTGTTTTTGTTTCCGAAAATCGACAAAATCAAAAGGAATATGTTGGGTGGCGTATTCGGGCATGATACCAAAATGGTGGACTTTCGACCCTGGACCCCTCCCTTGAAAAAATTTTGTGTGCGCTACTGGCCCGGGGCAAGGGCCTCGTTTCATCCTAGACTCCGTCTTAATAAGATTATGATCCGGATAATTTTCATGTGGTCAAACATTATTTCCGCACATATTTACCGAAAAACAGAAAATTTCAAACTGCATTTTAACTGGCAAAAGACTATTTTTATGAGATGACCTTGTCCATGTCTAGGCCTAGGTCTTATACCTCAAACAATCATTAAACTCATTTTAGTAGAGGCTATTGATTGAGCCGGTTTGTGCCTAGGTTTTTGACATTTTGAACGGCACACAATTATTTTTTAAAAAAATTACCGTTTGAAAGAGTATTTGACAATGCAATGCAATTGTACCTTCTACTTTTGAAGATTTCTGGTCGGGCCTACTTTTAGGGGCCCAGGGCCTCAAAAAGTCTTAATATTTCTCTGGAACCAGGGCCTCAAAGAGTCTTAAAACGTCTTTGTTCGTGGCTGCTGTGGCCTAGTGATCACGGTCACGGACTCATGGGCAGGGTTTTGAACTCTAATGACACTGAAGACTCGCCATGAAGAGTTGCTGATGCACGTTAAATCTGTCCCATTGCTGTGGTGAGGAAGTTTCGTGAAGAGGTGTCAGCGTCAGACGTGCTCTCGTCACCTGACCTTGGCTTAAAATTACGAGGTCCGTCACCAATAGCCTTCTTGTTGCTTTATAGGGTGGCATTAATAATTACTTACTCACTCGACTCTCGTTCAAGTGACGAGATTTGCACTTGGTTTGGGGCACCCTCCCTCTCAAAACTTCCACACGAATGGGAGGATTTTGAGTCTCGACAGATTTAGTATGTATCAGCTCCTCTACATGGCAGATCTGTAGAGATGTCAAGACTCGAACTCCTGCTCGACAACACCGGCCGCGAGTTCGTGACCTTGATCACTCGGCTGCCGAGGTCACCATAGATGTGTAAATAGTCGATATAAAAACAAAATGTAAGCATTTCGTAATGAATTTCAAATAGAAATGTTTCGAATAATTTTGGAAGTTTCATCTAATTTACGAATTATTATAGAAAATTTGCTTAAGTAAAGGTTGTACCTTCTTGGCAACATCATAAAAAATACAAAATGAAAAACTGAGATTTGACAAAATATATATATATATATATAAATTATTGAGTGAACCATATATTAGTTGTCAAGAAGGCGCATATTAAAACTTAAATTAATCAGTTAAAAAAGACATCTTTGTATAACACATCTTTACTTTTTTTTAAAAAAAATAAAACAAATTTTACTACGCTCATATAAATAATAAAGAAAATAATTGAATTTTTTTAAATTCTAATTTACATTACTAAGGGAAAAAAAGCAAGAAATAAATTTAAAAAAATAAATTTAATTTTAAATTAATTTAATTTTAAATAAATTTTGAGATGAGTGAGAGACAAAATATTCGAAGGTAAGTATTTAATAATAAAAATTTAGATTTGTGGATTATTGGTTTTCATAATTAAATGAAAAAGTATTTATAACGAAGGATACTTACCCGACTCAACTACAAGTTTAATTTTCGTTGCAAGCAATAGCGTAGAAAATTTCAAAAGTTCGTCTCTAAAACATAACCACACACACAACAGATCTGCAGAAGTGTGATAAGTACTTTAAACATTTAAAAAATATTTTCACAATCAGAATTTTAACCACCATCACAACAAAGACCTCTAGAAGACCTATTTTTTTAAAGCCACACACTAAACAATCACATTTGCATAACTATAAAAAATTCCATCTTAAAAGAGGAACAAGCAACGAAACGAGCACCGTTCTCTCTCGGTGGTTGCAATACCTTTCACTGAGGACGATTATAGCTTTGATGTAATGAAAACAATTGTCTGACAAAATAGTACGCATTTAAGATCAATTGCATTGTCTCGAAGCAAATCTATTTAGCAAAGTTCTGATTTATACATGGGAAAAAAAACTCTCACGAAACGTTTTGCGAGGATGTTTTTCATTGTGTTGAACCTTCCTCGTCGAGTTCCAGTCTATCTTCAAGGACAAACACCACTCAAAAACGTTTATCTAAACTTACCATACGAATACTACTAAACCGCTTTCAACAAAACAATAAATCCCGAATGTAATGCATTGAAATGAAAAATATAGAGCACAAAAGCGTGGTGCGAGTGGTTCCTTTCAGCATGTTTGCAGAAAACAAAGGATGTCTACCTTGAAAGATTTACGCTCTGCAAATACAATGGACAGCGGAATGTCAATGTATCTAACATACGACAGGGCTCGTTTTTCATCTCCACAGCATTCCATCTGAGGGTTCCCCCTGTTATAATCTGGGTAAAACAATAAGCACCGCCTCTTTAGAATCCTTTCCCAAAGTGAGTGCTTAATATTTCAAAACAGGAAACGGGAAAGTCGCCGGGTCCGGGAAAGGCATTAAAGGTCCGGCGATCGATACTGCATCCCTCCGCCTTCTGCTGACCCCTTGGGACGGAAAGGTACCTTTTCGGAAACTTTGACATAAATCTGTGAGTGCTCTTTCTCTCTCTAAAGGGAGGGGGTGGAGAAGTATAAAGCTCCCTCTCACTATCTGGAAAAGATTCATGGTGAATGAAAAGGTGACTTTCCCTCCCTACGACGATGAGAATGAGGAATTATAGTACATCAAAAGTTTGTGTGATCTAAAGTGAGGCTTTGATTTGTTTCACGTGTTTCGGGATAAACGGATTATGGTGTTGTTGCAGTTGCAGATTGTTCCAAAGGAATGATGAGTACTCATTCGATCGCGTAAAAGTTGAGCGGTAATCAACGAAATTTGAAATAGAATATAAGTCGATTATCTTTCTTTTCCGTTTTTAAAGTGCTACTAAACTAAGTTTGTGCTTATAATTCTTAAGAAAATTTTGTTTAATATGTTAATCACATTCAGGGTAGTGTTTAAAAAATCTTCCTATTCAAATTACAGTCAAGCATCCCTTTTACGAACTTTTTCCTGGAACCAAGAACATTTTACTGTTTTTTTTGTAAAATAAAATCCAAATAATGAAGTGGATTTTCTATTTAACGAATTTTTTCTCTTGTAATTCGATTTTTTTTCTCCCTATTTTTAAAATATTTCTGGAGATTTTTCAAATTATTCTCTTTTCAGCACATTTTATGATAATAAATGACCTTGAACTGGTTTTACCTGGTGCCTAACTCACCCAGAGCAATGAAATGGCCATCATTTATCAAACAAAAAATTCAAATAAAACTAATTAAATTTAAGGACGCATGTGTAGTGCAGGGGTACTCAACCTTTTTTTCTCTCGGGCCGCATAAATATGTTAGGTTTTTCACGCGGGCCGCAACATGAGAATTAATGGAAGGGGGCGGGAATGCTTTAAGACCGATAAAATAGAAAATTTAAATGTGTCAATTATTAAAATATAAAACCCTGTTTTGCTTTTTTAATTATTATTTTTATATTGTTTATTTTTGTCACAAATTTTCTTAAATGAAATACATTTAAAAAAAACTTTTCACAATTTCTACACAAAAAAGGTTTCATATGATTAACAATAATGTAATCAAATTTCATAGGGTACCTTTGGTATTGCTTGGACATTACCATGACAAAACACTTTTTGCTGTTAAAAAATTACACAAGAAAGTTTCCTTATCACCTCTGAAAGAGATCTTCGAGGAAAAGTGTCTTTAATGATTCCTGTTTATTGGTATTTTTAAATAGAACACTTTCGTGAAAATCAAACAGTTACTGAACCATGTTTTTTTTTCACTACAAAATAGTTTTTTTCCCAATCTTTTAAAAACAATCTATTTTCTTCGAATATTTTCCCTTAAAAATTTTAGGAAAGATAGTTAAAATTATTTCCCACCCCCAAAAATGGTCGCTACCCCACTGTTGTCTTTATCACTAATCAGAAAAAAAAATTAAATTCCCCCATACGACATCGACCCAAAAAAGCAAAATTGTTTTTTTAACAAAAATTTCCCCAAATTTTTTCAAAAATAAAAAAAATGAATTTCTCAGAGCAATGGGTCTTGCCCGGGGCGATTTAAAAAAGGCCCCCGGTGGGGCCGCGGTTGAGTATCGCAGGTGTAGTGTATGCTTAAAATTACTGATTATAAAATAATGTACATTTAAAATAACTCGTAGGCTTAAAAAAAAAAATATCTTTAATAATTCATTAGTTTTAATATAAAATTATTTTTTAAAGTGGAAAATACTGCTTATTTTTGGACAATGTTTTTTCTCCTGGTTTTCCCTGCAGGTTTCTTTTTAATGGGTGATATATATATAAATAAATAAAATATTAACTTCAAAAAAATGTGAATAATTACTTTTTTAAATAATATATAGTGTTTATGAATTTAAAATTTCTTTTATGTGGTTTTTGGAATATATTAAAAAATTAATCTATTTAACGAATTTTCCATGTAACGAACTTTTTTTCGGGATTTAGCGTTTTCGTTAAATAGAGATCCGACTGTATATTATTTTAAAATTAAAAAGAAAGAAAAAATGTAGTCAAAGTTTTCCAGAATACGTATCGCCAGCCATCATTGAAAGGGAAAAAAAACCCTATAGACTGTGACACTTTTGAAGATTGGCAAGTTGATTCATTAGACTCGAAATATTACTTTTAGTATTTTTAGTTATTTAAAGACAAATTTGATTTCGTTCTATCATTAAATATTCTATTATTGTCATCCCGTGCACGTTCTTTTAAACAAATAAAATTGTGCGTTCCTCTAATATTTGTCAGAAAAAAAATTTCATAGAGAAGCGAATTGATTTTGAAAAATTCCTGCAATCATTCAAAGGAATAAATATAAATTTTTAAACGCATTTCTTGTTTTTATTCAAAGATATTGAATTCCTGTTTAATGAAAATTATCCTTTTTTTTTCCCCCTTCACCTTTTTTTAATAATACGTTTTTTTTATACCTGTGACAATATAAATTTTAATTTTAAAATTTAAATTAAATAAAATTAAAAAATCTATTTAACGAAGTCTCTAAATCTCAAAAAAAAATTCGTTATGTGGAAAATTTTAATAAAAATCGGATCTTTTTAAAAAGAAGTCCAAAATTTCCCAAAAAAAAAGTTCTTTTTTGTGGAAAATTCGTTACAAAAGGGGTTAATTTTTTAAATTTTTGTTTATAAATCACAAAAAAAATTTAAAAATTTTAAAACACTATATTTTAAAAAGTAATTATTCACACTTTTTTTTAAATTACTATATATTTTTTTCCCATACATTTCTCCATCAAAAAAAAAAACGCAAAGGAAAGTTTCTTGACGTTTTTTATCCATTTCCTGAAAAATTTAAATTTTTTTTTTCTTTGATGTCAAGCCTTACGTTTCGACTTTTTTCGAGCTACAAAAAACAAGTTCCCAGTACGACTGATCAAACTAAAAATTTATCGGGGACTAGTTAAAGGGCAGGGGACATGAAAACAACTCAACTGAGGTGAAAAGGGACATCGAAGATGTTTCTAGTGAACGGGACAATGGGGGTTAAAGGTTGCATTTTTTGGTTTCGCCTAAAAATTCTATTGTTCTCGGCGATTGGGCCCCTTTTCCCCAGTTCAAGATTTATGACCACCAAAAAATGTTTTAAAAAGAAAATCAACTTAAAAATGCCCAAAAATATTTTTTAAAAAAGGAAAAAAAAAAGTTGAATCCCAAGAGAAAAATTCGCTATATTGAAAATGCACTTCACCATTGGGAGGTTATTTTACGAAGAAAATCGTGAAATTTTCTTGGTTCCAGGAAAAAGATTGCTATATAAAAAAATTCTCATTATAGATTTTTGTAAAAATAGGAGGTTTTTTTGTTTTTTAAATTTATCCCTTTAAAAAACCACATAAAACAAATTTTAAATTCATAAATACTGTGCATTATTACTCGCACCCATTTTTGTAAATTCCTTTTTTTATTTTATATATCTTAATTTAAAAAAAAAAATTCTTCACGAAAAACGAGAAGAAAAAAACCTTGTCCAGAAACACACTGTATTTTTTTTCAATTTTAAAAAAGTAATTTTATATTAAAATTAAGGAATTTTAATGACATTTTTAATTTTAAACCTACAAGTAATTTTAAACAAACGTTTTTTTTAACCAGAAGTTTTAAGCATATATTAGAACGCCCGTCTTTAAAATAATTTACTAATAAAGTCTATTAATTTTGTAGAGTTTTGTTTGAGTTTTTTTTTGAAAAAATGTTTTCTCTCATAATATATGTCTCTCATTTCTGCAATCCATCAAAAACCCCCCTTCAGGTATATTTTCTTCACATTTAAATCCACGTTGAATTGTTTCAAATGATTTTATCATTTCATCATACGAAGGTTCAAAATTATGTTAAAAATAGGGAGAAAAAAAGTCGAACCACAAGGGTAAAAATTCGTTAAGATCCAACTATGTTCGGAACAGAGATTTTGCAAAAGCGGGCAAACGAATATATTTTTTTAATATTCAGTGTCACTTATATTAGAATAAACGTATAAAATTTTTTCACAATATTATTATAATAAAAAATTATTTAAATGCAACATTTTGGCAAAAAATGAACGAAGAATTACCTATTTTCAAAACATTCTCCTTTAATAAAAATGCTTCTAAAATTATTAATACTTAGCCTATATATAGTTAAGACTTCTGCAGATGGTCTGAGCTAGAATTTTTGAAAAATTCATATTATTTTTAGAGTTACTACCAAATAAAGTAATAATCGGTGCTTTTTTGCCAAATTTTTTCCCCTCTGATGTATTAAAGTATCGATAAATCCACTTCTAAATTATATATTTCAAAACTCCTAGTTCAGGCTTTGTACAGAGGTCAGAGCTATGTATAGGTAAAATATTATTATTATGGAAACATTTTTCATAAAAAGAGAATGTTTTGAAAATAAGTAATTCTATGTTCATTTTTTGCCAAAAAATTGCATTTAAATAATTTTTTATCATAACAATATTCTTAAAACAATTTTATACGAGTATTCTAAACTAAGTTACACTAAATATAAAAAAAAAATGTTCATTTGTACGCTTTTGCAAAATTACGGTTCTTAGAAGGTAGTCGGATACCTTAAAAATAAAAGTCCAATACATATATTTTTTTTTCTTTCGTCATAAATGTTTTTAAAACTTTATAATATGTCTCAAATTCAGAATGTGGCTTGGTGGAAAACAGGGGAAAAGAAAACCAATGAAAAAAAGAAGTGGGGCCCGATTATTTTTTTCCCTTTATTGGGTTCAAAGTTTTATAAATTTTTTATAAAAATTTTTTTGTATAAAAGTTGTAAATTCAAATGTATAAAAGTTGTTTACTTGCAACCCTCACGTGGTTCTAAAGAAGCGCTTCCACTTCGGAGTCCATTAAAGCTTCAATGGGTTCCACAGGGGACAAAAATTTATTCGGGGATCCATGGTAGGAACTAACTAGCTCCTGATAAAATATTATTAATAAAATAATTTGATAAATAAAATAAAACAATGTCGAAAAAGAATACAAAAATTCGTAGTTAAAAGGTATTATTCAAGGTATTCCATTTTTTTTTCAACTTTCTTTTTAAAAAAAAAATTTTTTTATAGAAAAAAAATCTTGGTGGGGAAAATTTTAATCTTAATAACCAATTTTAAAACCCCCCACAATTATTTTTCCCCCTGTGAGCAAAAAAATTTTAAAAAATTTTCGCCCCCGTCGGGAACTTTTTGCAAAAGTTGGGGAACCCGGGGGTTTTTCGGAACCCCCAAAACCCAATTTTTTCCCTTGGGGGTTTTCTTTTTTTCCCAAAATGGCAAAAATTTTTTCCGTTTTCCCTTTTGGGAAAAAAATGTTTTCAAATTAAAACAATTAAATTTTTAAAAAATTTTTCCCTTTTCGCCAGGTGGGGTAAGGTTTTTGGGTTTTGGGCCGGCCTTTTTAATTGGAGGGTTTGCCCCAAAGTGGGGTTTTAATGGTTTAAAAAATTGAAAAGGTTTAATTCCGGGGAAGGCCAAAAACATGCCGGTGTTGGGTTTTTGGTTCCCCAAAAAGGGGCCAAGGGGCTTTTGGGGAGAAAGGGTTCTTTTAAAACCAAAAAGATTTAAGGTTTTTAAAATTGGGGCTTTTAGGAAGGTTTGCTTGCAACCCAAAGGGAAATCGGAAGGGGCTGGGGGGAAAAAAGGAAGTGCGGAAATTTAAGTTAGAAAAATTAAAAATTTAATTCAGTTGGTTAAATTTCCAAAGTAATAACCGTTTAAACGCCTAACCAACCCCTTGGTTAATTACCTTTAAAGGGCCTAAAACTGTTTTGTTGGGATTACTTAAATTAAGGATAACAACTATTTTTTAATTTTATAAAAAAGTTTAGTTGGGGTTAATTCCTTTTATTCCCTTTTAAGGTATCCCTTTTTTAAATTCCCCCAGGGGCTACAAGGTTTTTGGTTTACTTTTAAAAAAAAGAAAAAAAAGAATTTTTTTTTAGATTTTTTGCCTTTTTTATGGGGGTCCCAATGGGACCCCCAGGGGAAAATAAACGGTCAAAAATTTTAGAAAATGCCAAATCAAACTCACCCTCCCCTAAAAATTTGGCCTTTTCTTTTGCCCCCCCCAATTAGGGATTTCCAAATTGGGTTTATTGGGCGTATATTTGTTTTACAAGTCAATGGGGGTTGAACAAAAAATGCGGTTCTTTGGTCAAAACGTCTTCCTTTCCATTCTTCTATGGTCCAAAGACGATGTTCCAAGGTCCATTTCACGTACAGTTGGCAATGAAGTACCAAAATTACAGGGACGCGATTCGGATGACGGCTGTGTAATTCCATACTCAGCAGTCTACGTAGCATTGAGACACACTCTCTAGGAACCAGGTATTATATGTTGAGCCATCGCCACTGTTATACACTGCTGACCACACCAAATGCATCACTAAGAAGGAAAAGAAATACGAGTATCATAGCGAAATTTATTTAGCAGATAACATGTTGTACAATGATCAAAAAATTCAAATTACAGCCTTTTGTGATGTGTAGATGATGACAAAATAAGTATCTAATGTAGACGCCTTTGTTGGCTATAACTGCTGTTACATGCCTCGGCATAGAATCAAAGAGTCTTTGGATGTATCCTTAAAATAAAAACCATGCGACTTCCCACATATTGCCAAAAATTGATCTTGTCTATCAGCGGTAACCCGGGCCCGTCGTTTGTGCAAGCATGGACCTCACGTTTTGATTGGCGAAAACCCGAGTCCCAAACAGACCAAGGGGAAATAATTCAAACGATGGGTAAAAGAACCTTTACTGGGATATTGAATGTCGAAGAATTTCAGTCATGGAGATAATGCATAACAGTCTTCCACTACAATCAATGCGTTGTGGGTGACAAACCGCTAGCCGGCATCTTGGTGGTTTATAAGCAAAAAAATAAGCCTTTTCAATAAGCAAAAAATTTAAATTTCAAAAATTAATTTTCATTCCTTATTTTTACTACTCATACAAATTCATATGTTGCAATGAATTTTTTTTAAAAAAAAAGTAAATTTCACTACCATAGTAAATTTACACATTTAGAAAAAAATTATTAATCAAATCTGGGATTTGAATATTTTAAGCTATAATTTTAGTATTAAAGCAACTTTGTACAGTACACATTTATTTATAAAATGTATCTTAATCTGCAATTTTTCTGGAAATCAAAATTCAATTTTTTATGGATTTTTAACGTTTTATAGCATAAAAAATATCCAGAAATATGTAAAGTGTTTTGATTAAAAACGGATCATTCATTTTTTTTCGTAAGAAAATAACATTAATTTATCCTTCTGCAAAGTTTGTTTTTGCTATACAATGCTTATGAGTTAAGGCTTAATTAATTATTTTCTGTACTGTTATTTGTTCTAATTAATTGCATTAAATAAATTTCAATAAGCATTTTTTATTTTGTGTTAAATTACTTTCTTAATCTAAACGTGATAAATATGCTAATTTGTTAAAAGCGGGAAAATGTCCACCAAGTTAAGTCGCAAACTATTTAGTTTAACTTTGTGTTTGAAATGAATTAATATTTAGCTAATTTGCTTTTTTAAGTAAAAATATACTCATTTATGGATGCGAGAGAATTGCACACAATTAAATGTAGTTAAATAATTAATTTTTCGCTTAACCTTCCTAATGAATATTTGAAAGATGGTAAAGTAAATTCGAATTTGTTCCTCTGGATGAGATCTTGCGATAATTTTTAATCTAGACATAAAGTTCCGTTGCTTTGATATTTTAATTTGATTTTGGATTTTTGTCCAAAGGCAAAAAGTAAAACTCGGATAAAATAAATGAAATCCGATAAATTTCCATTATGAAAAGGCAGAACTATTTTTTCTTTTGACGCGCGTAAGATTTATATTTACGCGTAAATTAATTTTAATTCAGTTATTGGATCATTTCGTATTGTGACAAAATAAAAAAAACATATGGGTTGGCGTTTATTTTTTTGGACTTCAGAATAGTTATGCTTTGTTAGGAAATATTTAATTAATAACAGTTTAGAAATAAGTTTAATATTTTTCATAATTTAGGGGTTCTATTTGCCCTAAGCACCCCTGATTTCTGGGCGACTAGTTTTTTTCTTAGCAGTCATGACCCTTTCCCTGTATACCAGTGATTCCCAAAGTGGTCTATATCGATACCCAGGGGTCTATGACGACTTAAAGGGGATCTTCGTTAGCGATAAAAATAATTTGGGGGTGCATGAAGCGTAAATGGAGGTCAACGATAGTGGCTCTACTTAAACCATATTGTGATTTTAATTTTAAAAAATTAATCAGATGAATACCAGATTTTACCTATTTAACATATTTATTTACAAAATTTAATGAGGTTAGTTAGCAGTTATAATGTAATAGTATATATTTTATTAAAACAAATATTTATTTACAAAATTTAATGAGGTTAGTTAGCAGTTATAATGTAATAGTATATATTTTATTAAAACAAGGACCATCCTTTCAACGCTTCTCGTCAGATTTAAGCCTAAGAAGTTTAACATTGCACGTTGCAAATTTCCCCAGTTTTTCAATTGGCCGCAGACAATCTGCCAGGAAAATAGCGTTTTAACCTACATTCAACATTTAATTGCCTTTCATTCAAATTCTGAAACTAGGTTTCAGAGTGTTTTGACCGTGGTAACTACCACAGAAGAGAATAAATTCATATTGTCTAACTGATAAAAAAAATGTCATACTGCAAGAGGAACTTATTGGAATAGACAGTAACGGAGATCTCAAATTAAAGTTTAGAAACGGATGTCAGCAAGCTTTGTTTTAAAAAGACGTATCTGTTACTTATCCCGAATTATGGAGCTTTGCGTGAAAGTTTTAATTGCTTTTCCCTAGTGAGAAGGAGATTCTGCAGGGTTGTTAATCTCCAAAATAAAATAAAAGAAAGACTAGACACAATGAACCGAGGAGATTTAGGTTAAACCTGACAAGATTGATGCTTAATGTTGAAGGTTAAGTATTGACGCACAAATTCATCTCAATCCCATAATAGACATTTGTTTGTTGATCAGTCATTTTATGTATTAAGGTATCCAACTACGTTCGGAACCGTGATTTTGCAAAAGTGTATAAATGGATGATGTTTATGATATTTAGTGTCACTTAGATTAGAAAATGTATATAAAATTGTTTTAGAATAGTATTACAGTAAAAAATTACTTAAGTACACTATTTTGACAAAAAATGAACATAGAATGACCCATTTTCAAAATATTCTCCTTTTGTGAAAAATACTTCTATTATAATAATATTTTTCCTGTCTATAGCTCAGACCTCTGTACAGAGGTTCAACTAGAATTTTTGAAATATATAACTTAGAAGTGGGTTTATCCATGTTTTACGACAATAGAGGGGAGAAATTTTCAGAAAAAAACGCGGATAATTATTTCAAATGGTTGTAACTCTGAAAATAATGTGAATTTTTCAAAAATCATAGTTGAGCCTCTGTACAGAGGTCTGAGCTATAGACAGGCAAACTATTATTATAATAGAAGCGTTTTTCACAAAAGGAGAACATTTTGAAAAAAGGTTATTCTAAGTTAATATTTTGCCGAAATATTGTATTTAAAAAATTTCTTTTTGTCAAAATGTGTCCTTAAAACAATCTTATACATGTATTCTAATCTAAGTGACTAAATATCGTGAAAATTATCCATTTATGCGCCTTTTTAAAATCACGGTTCCGAACGTAGTCGGATACCTTAAAGGCATTCTTGGCTAACATCAACTCAATATGTCAGATTTCATTGACAAATAACGCTCACGATCTTTACAGCACGCATTTAAAGCAACCATGATTTGCAAGTTCTGAGTGGCGCTACTAGCGCTACACTGAAGCACGGGGCGTGAAATTGGAATCGACGTTATCACCTTTTAGATATATAAACACAGCTACCATATTTTCTTTATCTAACACAAGTCTTACTTGATGTTGAGATTTTTTTCTTCATCAGTTTATATTCATATTATTTCTTTTAAAAAATAACAACTGAGCTAAAAAATTATTTAAAAAAAAAGTTTATTCGTTCCTATTATTCAATTCCTACTATTAGTTCATACTCTCCATATATCTTGTTCAAATTTAAAATACATTTTAAAGCGCTCATTTGAGCTGAAATTTTATATACACGACTTTTTTGGATGACAATGCTATAATATAGATGTAATTAATAAAAATTAATTCATTAAAACTAATTATTCAAAAAATTACAGATATGGCTATGTTGTCTTCATTTTTAGCGACTTGGGTCAAAACTTGAAAAGGTTTTTTTCTCACGTTTTAAAGCATTCAGTTGAACTGCAATTTTATATACACGATTGTTTTGGATGACAATACGATACTTAAATGATAGTCAATAAAACTTAATTGCCACTTAATAATGTGATTCTGCCATATGTATATACATTTTTATGTTAATTGTATTTATTTGATAAAATTGACTAAAATGAAATTTTTCTTTGTTGATCTAAGTACGAATTGTGACTTGAAAATTTTTTCGTTACTTGCTTTTCTTAAGTAAATATATTATATACAAAGCATATTCAATCAGTCGAACTTCAAACATATATTCACACAAATCCAGTTTTAACTTTCACCAAATCTGTTTTAATAAGCAAACAACACACACAGTGCAATAAACTCCAAACGCATTCACTTCGAAGTAACAACATATCGTGCGCTTACAAATGCGGAACTATTCACTAAATAAATAATTCAGCTGTGTACTTTTTAAAAAATTTATGCACATTATTTAAATTTATTTTCTTTTGTTGCTTTTTTATCATACCAATTTTCTTTATAGCTAAACAAATAAAATCCTTTGGAAAAATTTGATACATTTGCTTTGTAAATAACAACATAAAAAGCATACCTCGGTTTCGAATTGTTCTTGCATGTTAAATTATGCATGAACTTCAATCAATGTACAGTTGGACAAAACTATATAAAAAGCCACCTTTTATTGAAACATACACGTTCGCGAAACGGGCAAGTAGAGTCATCAAAAACATCAAGATGTCCAATTTAGATTATATTGTCCTCTGTTAGATTTTTTTTTTTTGCTTTTGACGCATTGCATTACTAAGAGAATGTATCTCAGAAAGGTAAATCTTTGAAAACTGTGTTTATAGGTATCTGTGATTCTAATGGAAGCATTTGTTTCGACTTGACTACATTTTTGCGAGACTGGAGAAAACGGAGTGCACCTACAAAAATTCTATTTTTGATCAAAATCTACATGCGTGAAATTTTATGCGCGCGTTGAATGTTGGATTTCGTTATTTCATTGTTCCTTTTTTATTTTAAATGTTTTTTCCACTCTAACTGTGTTGTGAACTTGATTTTTTAGTTTTTTTATAATTTTGTAATGAAAAGATAATGAAATGAAAAGAAACCTTTAAATTTGCATTTTGACCTAATAAAAATTCCATGATATTTTTATTCAGAGTAAATAAGCATAAAAATAGTTATTTTCCTACAATGATTTATTACTGATAGAAGTTTAAATAAATGTTTTTGATATAGAAAACTATTACAAAACATTTACATTAAAATTATGATTAATATACATGCATGTGAAATTAACAATGGTTATCTTAAAGCATTCAAGACAGAACATTTATAAAGGAAAATTTTCGCTCCAAAAAATTTGGCACAAATAACAAAAATATTTCACTATTATAAAAATTAAGCAAATATTTCATTGATGATCGCAAATAAAAAAAGGGTTGAAAATAGTGTTAAGAATTTTGGATGGATAAGTTTCAGTTTTGATAGTTTCGAATTCTCAACAAATTTCAAATACTTTAAGCAAATTAATACATTTGATAAAAAAAAATCTGGAAAAACATATGTTTTCTTTATGAATACAATGACCTCTAACAGCATGTCTGAAGATATGGAATATATAATGAATCAGAACTCGTGAGATGTTTGTATTCCAGTTGAAACAAATATTTGGTTTTGGGTCGTACAGAATAATGAAAAATGCGGTTAAACAGAAATACGTGTGAATAGTGATTGAATATTAACGTCGTACTATTTAGCTACACGAGGGCTTTTGGCGACGGACCACGTAAGATGAATCATGGTCAAGTGACGTGGACGACACCTGAGCTGGCACACCCCGCCTCTCCTAACTACCCCACCACAACAACGGGAGGACGTTTCAGCTCTCGACAGATTTGACGTGCATCGCTGTTCTACACCGCGGGTCTTTAGTGGTACTGGGATCGAACTCATAACATGCCTGCCATGATCCGATACCTTGACCACTGGGCTACCGCAGTCCTGAAATACGTGTGAAAGTTCTCGTATATTGATGTGGGGAAGTTAAGAATCATCTTGGATTGAGGTTCAAAATTTCATAGTCCTCAAATTAGTTTCAATGATACTAAAATCAATATATGAGGGAATCAGGAACGTCTTAAAGCATGAATCAAATAGGCCTGGGCCCAGAGCCTCGGCCTCCTTCTCGACTCCTCCTCAATAAGATAATGATCCGAAAAAAAAATGTTCGTCTTCAAATGTTATTTCCGGACATATTCTCCAAACACCTGGGAATTTGATCCTAATTTCCAACTGGCAACATTGACAAGATTACATTATTATGTTACGATCATCCTCTGTATCTAGGCTTAGAGATTTGCGAGATTGTAAGTCCCACACATTTATTTGAAATGAGTTATCATTCGTTCTAGCCTCTGACAACGTATGTTGTACTGTTCTTAAAAGGGTCGCTTTTAAGTAGGGTCCCACATATAAGGGTCCATAAGTGGACATCTTAAGACATCAAAATGTCTTAAGGCTGTCTTCTCGGTTAATGTTGAAGAATAGGACCAGAATTTGAACATTTTTTCAGATATAAAAGAAATGAAACATTAATATAATATTCTGGCTTCACTATCCTTTAGAGAATAGAATTTTTTTTTATTATACTTCCCGTTTTTAACCGAGTTTATTCATTTTTCTGGTATAAAATGTGTTTCGCGCTTTTTCTCTTATACCGTAATGTAAAATGGGCAATGCCTTCACGTATTATAACAAAAAGAAAGTATTCATGGAATATTTTGGCATTTTTAAAAACACTATATTGTTAACAGAGGTATGAGTTATAATATTGCAAATTTCTATAGAAATTGAGGCATTTTTTCTGTCTGAAAATATGCTTCGCGTTTAGTTCAAGCTCTCGTACTTTTACCGAAGACAGCCTTAATATATCACTAGATGGAAGGAAGAAATCGCTTATGGAAATATACCATCATTGAAAAAATAATTTAAATCATTATTTTTCTATGACCAATAGCTAACTTTGTAGAAAAGAACGTTTGAGTGGAATCATTTTTCAATTTTAAATCTGTTGTTAACAGTGTTTTAAAATAATATGATAATAGTTAATTCAACTTGAACTGAAACTCAGTCATCATGCGGTGTGGAATATAAGTTCGTTGTTTGAGCTACCGAACCCTGTGATATTTTCTTCAATTACCATTCGTGTTGTTTAAAAAGACATTAATTCAAACTGTAAATAATGCTTTTGTAAACAATTCCCTCTAACATGAAACACACAAACGTATATTTTAAATTAGTCACTACCCTCCCGTTTTGATGGGTATTTTATAATGTTCTATGATCATATATTGTTTTTAAGTTATTGAGAGACCTAAGTCTTAGCGTTCCAATGCATTGAAAAACTTTCTTACAGCCCTCCCCTTGACTTAAAAAGAAAGGATTTTTGAATTTCTAAAACAGAAGTATAATTGTCTTTTACGCTTTGGCAACTTCCGCCTCTTCGGAGTCAATTTCCTCAAAACCCGTTCTTATAGGCTCTATACTAAAAAAAAAAATTAGAGTTACACGAATTTAAGTTTGTCGGTTTTATAATTCAAAGAAGGAATTTTTTTATCTCTCACGCTTCTCCCTTGGACGATGATTTTCCCACAAATCTGTTCTTAATTTTTCTACTCAATAAAAGAAACAGACTCGCCACATTTCAAGTCAGTAGGTCTAATAGTTTCGAAGATCTCGTAATGAATTATCCACTTTTTTCCTTTTTATATTTTTCCCATCATGCCAATAAATTACAGCATTTTCCTCAAATAAACAAGTATCGTTCTCTGAAGCATTAAACACAGTATTCCAAGTAACTAAAGTTATGGATGTTAAAAATGTCAAATTGTTTTAAATGTTATTTTCTTATTAAAACTGCTGGACATGTAACACATATTATATTTGTTACGATGCCAATGTAAAACCTTTCCAGACAGTATAACTCCTACCTAAGCCATTCTCGAGATAAAAATAGACTGTGTTGATCAAAGTTTTACTTAAAAATAATTATATACATAGAGTTTTCACATAATGTGTTAAGATCTTATAAACCACAGATATTTTTACCGTGAAGGTAGGTAATGTTATAAATAGTTCAAGTCTTATTCTTTAGCGACTAAAAAGAAAGCCAGAGTGTTTTTTCACAAGTTCTTGAAAGTTAAGAGGTTAAAAAAGAAACACCTCTCAAGAGACGAAAAGGTATTCAAATTGTCTCTAAGGTTTTCTTTTCTTTTCAAGTAACAAAACGGCGTATTCAAATTTATGAGGTCTCTTCCCAAGGTTGTATTGGAGAATTCTGGGGATTACAGAATTCGCGCGTTCAGTAGAAGATTGTAAGCAGTTTTCTTTTTAGTGAACGTTACCAGTTTGCTCATTTGAACTGAAATAACACATTTAGTGATAAAATACAATAAATGATATTTTTGGGTAAATTTGTAACTGGTAGTTACATAGTTACACTTGCAGACTGTAAAAAACTTTTGGGCTTATTTGCTATAAGGACATCAATTGTGTAAAGGCGTTTTATTAAATTTACAAATAATTATAACTCTTTTTTTTTACGTATTTGACAAGTATAAAAATGACTTTTACGAAAAATAACTTTTAATATATTTAATTTTGATATCAAACGATGAAAATTCATGTTATTATTTATATTTCTATTGAAACAGATCCGCAGTCTCTTTATTTCTGAATTCAAATCAGCCAGATGATGCGATAAATGCTGCGAGTGTAACGAATGGAGTACTATGATAACTGGATTAAGGTATTCGACTACGATCGGAACTGTGATTTTGCAAAAGCGTGTAAATGGTTAATATTTATGATATTTAGTGTCACTTAGATTAGAAAACGTATATAAAATGGTTTTAAGAATATTATTTCAATAAGAAATTATTTAAGTACAATATTTTGACAAAAAATGAACATAGAATGACCAATTTTCAAAACATTCTCCTTTTATGAAAAATGCTTCTATTATATAATAATATTTTGCCTGTGTATAGCTCAGATCTCTGTACAGAGGCTCAACTAGAATTTTTGAAATATATAACTTAGAAGTGGTTTTATCCTCATTTTAGTACAACAGCGGTGAGAAATTTTAAGAAAAACGCCGATAGTTATTTCAATGGGTGGTAACTCTGAAAATAATGTGAATTTTTCAAAAATCCTGGTTCAGACTCTCTGAAGAAATCTTTACTTTATATAAGCAAAATATTTTTTATTTTGAAATTTTTATAAAAGAGAACGTTTTGAAAAAAGTTATTCTAAGTATATTTTTTGCCAAATATTTATTAAATATTTTTGCATAAGTCCTAAAACCATTTTTCATTTTAAAATTTCAAGGACACAAAATATCATGAAAATTATCATTATGCGATTTTTAAAATACGGTTCCGAAAAATGAGAATCTTATTCAAAAAAATCTTAAATTAGTCGGTACCTCAATTTTAGGTCTTTTTTATACCAATGTTTTTCAACCTCGCCGTGACTTTAGTTGCCCAACCACAAATTAAAATATTTTTATTTTTTACTTTGTTTTTTCCCTTGGGGGATATTCAGAAATTACTTAAGAATATCGTCCGTGATTACCAAAAGGGTTTAAATGGATAATTTTCAGATGGATCCAAAAACTGTATAAAAATGTTTAAGACATTTAACAAAAAAAAAATTATTTATCATATTCCAAAAATCTTGAATACTTTTCGGGGTCCATTTTTAAAAAATGCTTATTAAATAGATATTTTGCTGTATATAGTTTAGGATCATTGTAAAGGGGTTCTCAACAGAATTTTGAAAAATTCACATTATTTTCAGAGTTACAACCAACTTGAAATAATTATCGCTTTTTTTTTAAAATTTCTTCCTTCTGTTGTCGAAGAAAGGATAAACCCACTTCTAAGTTCTATATTTTAAAAATTTAGTTGAGCTTGTACAGAGGTTCCGGCTATATCAGGCAAAATATTATTATAATAAAAATTTTTACAAAAGGAGACTATTTTTAAAGTAGGTCATTCTACGTCCCTTTTTCGTCAAAATATTGTACTTAAATAATTTTTTATTGTAATACTATTCTTAAAACAATTTTATGTACTTTGTCTAATCTAAGTGACACTGAATATGATAAATATTATCCATTTATACGCTTTTGCAAAATCACGGTTCCGAACGTACTCGGATACCTTAATATTTTACGTTAAGTATCTTTACATTTATTTTTTAGTTTAACTGTATTTTAATCTGAGGGTACATCTAAATACAATTAAATAAAAATTATTAAATGAAAACAATCTCAAATACAAACAATCAACGTCCTCTTCCTCAATGGGCCGCGGTAAAATTACCAATAGTTGATCGGCAGTAGCGCACTCAGAAATTTTTCAAGATGGTGGGGGGAGGGTTGCAAGTCCACTATTCTCGTATCATACTCTAATACGCTGCCCAACATATTCTTTTGATTTCATCGATTTTCGAGATAAAAAAAACAGTAAAATATTAATTATTGAATGAATAATTAGCATAAATTAATCAAATAATTAATAACGAATGTTTAGTTAAATTTTACATATTATATACGTAACGTTATAATCAATCGAAAAAAAATCAAGAGTTTTGGCATGTTATGGACCCGAGGACCCCCCTTCTCTTGTGTGCACCACTGCTGATCGGCCCACGGCGATAAAATGATTGAGCAGTACTAATTTATACAATCTAATCTAACAACAAAAAATAGTTTTCTTTTATATTTTAGGTTTGCGTTATGTTTGAATAAGTATTTTTTTACCACGAAAATTTAACAGGCACCACCCTTCTACACGGCGGGTCTTCAGTGGCACGAGGACTCGAACTAGCAACTCGACACTACCGTCCACGAGTTAATGTCCTTGGCTACCACGACCACAAATTCAGAATTATACTTGAATGTTTCGTTAAGTCTTTTTCTCGGTGTTAAAAATTTTTAGTTCAAACCGCCCCATGAAAACTGATATACGAACTAGAAACCCATTTAGAGAACACGGGACTCAAATTGCTCTTTTTTTTGCTGTTTTTTTTAATAACCATTTAAGACCCAACCAGCACGATCAATTTTTGACAAATTTTTTAAGATGTAAGATGACAGTGCAATTTCCCCCCGCAAAAGATGGGGTTTTCCAATACTAAAAGGCTAATAAAGAGCTTACATGTATAGCCATTTTCGATGGGTTGATGACTTTTCAAAACGTCGAAAAGTGAATTTGTTCCAAAAGCATTTCAAAAAAATTTTTAAAAAAATGTTTTTTATGCTTGTGAAAACAAAACATGTTTCAAAGATTTTCTCAGTAAATTAAAATTATAAAAAAAAATTAACATTTTTCCTTTTTTTTAAAAATTTAGCTAAATTTAAGTTTGTTTCTTCTATCAACCAGAGGCCTACGGACCCCGTTAAGGTACGGATCGGGCAGGCAGCTGAGTTCAAAGGGAGCGATGCACGCTAAATCTGTCGGGGCTCAAGCATCCTCCCGAGTGGGGGGGAGTTAGGAGGGGTCAGTTCGGTCGTCCCGTTACTTACCAGGGTTCAAAATTAATCCGTCGCCAAAGCCCCGGCAGTTGGAAAGGCACGTTAATATTCACTCACTCTATCAACTTAAAACTAAAAAATGTATAAATCGTAAAATTTCACAGATGACGGTTTCACAGGTAAAGCCCAAATCGCAATTTCCCCAAATTGGGGTGGGGGAGAGAAAAATATTTAAATTATTTTTTCCAGTGTCATTGAGGTCAATTTAGTGTTAGCCATCGGAAGAATTTAATATTTAAAGAAAAAAATATTTCGGGTTTTAAAAGGGGATAACCCTTGCATTTTTCAGGCTGTCCCTTTTCTGGTATTCCCAAAAACCCGCTTCTGGGGATTGATTTAAAAATGTTATGACAACTTTTTAAATTTTTCCCTTTTTGATCCTGACAAAAGGGGTACGTTCATTTTTATCGTTTTCGCTTTCAAAAGTTTGCATAACTATTTTTGTTGCTCTTTTTTACTTTTTCTTACCAATATAGCATCACCGTTGGATTTCAACGAAAATGATACTGAATGAGAATATTTGTCGGAAACCGATGAATACGACAGTGATTCTATTACGGGAGGTTGACTATTTTGTAGTGAAAAACAAACATGTACCAATAATTTTTTTAATATGTCACGAAAGTGATGTGTTTTTAAAAAAAATACCAATAAAAAAAGAAAATCATTCGATGGCACCTCGAAATCTCTTCCAAGAGGTGATAAGAAAATTTGAACAGTTTTTTAACAACAAAAAAAGTGTTTTGTCAGTGGGGTAAAAAACATCATATGAAGTATGTAATATTATTGGCAAAAAGGGGGAAACCGTTTACTGAAATCCAGAAATTGTGAAGGAGTTTTTTTTAAATTTTTAGTTTAGTTTATGACAAAAATGAAAATTTTTAAAAATAATTAAAAAAAAGAAAAAAACAGAAAAAAAGTTATAATATTTTGATAAATTTTTCCCCACATTTTAAATTCCAATTATATCTTGGTTTTAAAAGCTTTCCCCCCTTGACCATTTATCCTCAGGGATGGGCCCCGCGTGGAATACCTAACATCATACCCCCGGGTGAAATAGCTGGACATTTTGTATGGGGCCCCAGCAAAAAAAAAAAGGTTGGGTACCCCCAAACTAGAGCATAACACGTGGAAAAGTTTTCTTGTTCCATGGAACCTTTCGAGCAATTTCACAAAGAATTGTAATTTTAATTCTGTAACCCAGACATTTTGTGCCTTAACTTTTGTAATTTTATACAATCCCGATAAAAGAAAATCTATTTTTAAATGTTTTTTGTGCTGGTTATACTGATTGTATACATAAATAAGCCATGCATCCACAAGAGGTTATAATGGGATTTTATCCTATACATATCATGTATCCACTAGTGGTTATATGGTACACAAGGGGTTAAGCATAAATAATCTATGATACATGTTTACATTCGTATCATAAATTATTTTTATAGTTATTTCATTATTCAAAAATTTTGGAGTTATAGAAAAAATTTCATAATTCAATATTTGAATTATTTCTTAATGAATTCCTATTCCTGTAATTAAATTTGAAATAATGTTTTTGGAAATGTTTTCATAATTCTTAATCCTGAATAGTTATGATACATGGAAGTTTGAACATAATAATTAACGGGGAAAAAAGAACATTCTGTGTGAATTATTAATGTTCATTTAAAAAAAAGAAACATAAAATACTTTTAGGCGGGATTTTTTAAATTAAATCTTTAAGGTAATGAAATAAATCTATACAATGCTTTTATACAATGAAAAAACACAATTTTAAAATTCTGTGACTTTCATAAGCAGAATTTGTAAGCCAAAAAACACTTTGAATGCCAAAATAAAAAATTATTTTGAGTAAATAATGTAAATAAAATGAGCAACCATTGATAAACAGTAAATTTGTTCACACACACACAAAAAAAAAAATATGATCTAAAAAAAAGCCTCATTTGGGAATTTTTTTTTTTTGTTCTCATGATAAATAACCTGCTCACAGCACTTTTTAAATTAAAACAAAATTTTCTTAAATTAAATTGTTTTTTGCCTTGTAAAACACCCCAGATGCCTTTTACCTTTTTTTCCAAATCGGGTTTAAAACACA
Organism: Trichonephila inaurata madagascariensis; assembly: GCA_019973955.1. Taxonomy (NCBI): domain Eukaryota; kingdom Metazoa; phylum Arthropoda; class Arachnida; order Araneae; family Nephilidae; genus Trichonephila; species Trichonephila inaurata. Next base: position 133,920 of record BMAV01008416.1, on the reverse strand, counting down.
GAAAATATTTTTAAATTTTGTAGATGTAGTATTAAAAAGGAGTGTATGTGTCATAACCACATGAGCATACAGTAAACAAAAAAAATTTCTTTTTAAAAAAAAATTTTTTTTTGTTCCTGTTCTTTGTCGAAAGCAGTTTGAAGTATGTATTTTTGTTCTGCTGTTGATATGGTTTATCAGTTTCGTTTAATATGTATGTAGTATATAGTACGTTGAAAACGAACATATTACCTCTCTTTCTATATATATATATATATATATATATATATATATATATGTGTGTGTGTGTATGTATGCATATACATATAAAGTTTTTCGTGATGTTGTAATAAATTTATTACGAACAACCGCAACAATGCCAACGTTCAGGATAACTCGCCAAGTTGGCAACCCCGATTTCGTCTCTGTCGTACTCACTGAATTGGCATCCATGGGATTCATTTCATGTAATGTCGCCAATACGATAGCGACAGCAGGTTCAGTGATGAATTTAACGGAAGGGGGCCCAAGAACAATTTTGCGGGGGGAAAAATAAATATAACTACAAATACATTTGTTGTTGTCGTGTCCTTTTTGGGAAAGGGAAAGGGAAAGTTCCAGAGCCTGAGAAAGGTTGAACTTCTACACGATAGATGGTGACACTACCTATCTCCACCTCCCCAATTTAAGTATGGACTAGAGGGGAGGGAAATAGTTTCCTGCACTCTGCACCCGTAGTTTCTGATGCGATCTCCCACTGATTTTACGGGACTCTGGGTGTCGTAGGTCGGGGTGTTTTTTTGGTGGGGACGGGATCGAACCCCCTCGAACAATTTGAGCAATGATTATGAGCATTTGTATAATTTGTACAATAGAGGTTGGATAGTGGTTGTACAATAGAGCTATAGCCCCTAGTACTATATAATTTTACTCTATATATAGTACATATATATATATAGTATTGTATATTTAATTGTTATTTACATAAATTAACCATTAATTAAAAATTATTTTTAAAAGGAAATTAAACTTAAAATAAAGGAAACATTCAATTAAATTAAAATTCAATTTTAAAAATTTTGGATTTTTTAGCCGTAAAGTTTAACGTGAAACACATCATCGAGGGCTCTCCTTAAATTTTAACTCTGTGCAAACATTTGAGGAGGAACGAGAATAGATGGGATGGACAATTAATGCAAATTTATACCAATTTACAGTGGTAGTAAAACTGTTAGGTTTATTTCTCCTTTTGTTAAATATGCAAAAAAAAAAAAAAGTAAATTGAAGATCGAGAAATAAAAAAACTATCTTAAAAATTCGTTTCATTGATTCTCTTTTAATTTAAGAAATATATGTTGTTGTTACTTATGCCACCTGATCAACATTAACATCAGATCAAGGCCCACGAAAGTCATCGTGGCAAGGAGCTAGTTGTACACCTGCAAGTAGCGGAAGCTTTGAATACCATGCAGGTGATAGTCCGTTTTTGCTCAGTTTCACCCCAATTTTGAGGAAGTACAACCTTGGGGTCAGGGGCCTCCCACCTCTCTTCCCCTTCCACCAACCTCACTACAGAACTTGCGGCTCGACGGCTATTTAGAGACTACTCCCATATCGCAAAGACACAATACATTTATAAACATCCAGGCTTTCTTCGGGATTCGATCCCAAGCCCTACGGTACAGCGGTCAACGTCACTAGCCACTATACCGGATGGACGGCAAGAAATATTTAAACTATGGTAATTCAAATCAGAAAGTGGAAAATGTTTATCGAAATACCCTTACATAAAATTTATTTTGTCCCAGTAAAACTAAAAAAAAAAAATTTCAAGCTCAAGATTTTAATACGAAGGTAGATCTTTACAGTAAAGAATGATTGGTTTTATCGAATTTATCTCTCAAAAGCAAAATACGCAGTTAAAAAAACATAAATAAAACTAAAATGATCCCTAAAGTGTTCAAAAATAGTCTGTTTAAATGTTTTCAGTAGGAGGGTGATAGGACTACGGAGCGGTAATTGCAAATTGGACCTTGATTTTCTAAGCCACGGTCAAATGATGAGAAGGACACCCAGCAGAAATGAAAAAAAGATATTAACTCCTAACTTTCATAATACACGATGTGAGACGTTTCCTACTTCCAAGCGACTCACAACGACGGATTCTAAGTGAAATCAATACTATTTGATTGATTCATTTGATTAATTTTAATTTACATCGCACTCTGAAGCAACACGAGGGACGGAACTTGTAATTTAGAACTATGTTCAAGTGACGAGGAAGACACCTGAGCTTGTAACGCCTTTCCAAATTGCCACATCACGCCAACTTTAAGCCACACCAAATGAGCATTCTGAGCCTCGACAGATTTATTAAGAATCACACTTCAAAACTATGCAAAAACTGTCGATGACATTCCTTGTAATTTTGAACCACAAAGAAATGACGAGGCTGACACTTGAGCTTACATCCCACTATCCAAACTTCTATACCACGCCAACGTAAGGACTTCGAGTCTCGACAAATTTAACGTAAATCAGCCACTCTATTCAGTGGGTCTTCAGTGGAACGAGATTTCAAATCCCGCCACACGAAAGTGCCGGCCACGAATTCGTGACCATGACCATTCGGCTACCGTGACTACAATTTATACTCACGTTCATTTCTTGATTTGAACATTTTTAATTACGAAACTAGTGATTCTTTTTTAAAGTTAAAGAAAAATTTTAACAATTAATTCCTAATAATTACCTTATTGAAACATGCCATTCGTTGAATAGTCTTGGCGTGCTGTGGAAATTCGGAGAGCGGGCTGCCATTTAAAAATCGTCTTTTCAACTTGAACGTGTGATCTAAAATTACAAGATTCATTGCCAAAACCCTCGTATAACTTCCAAGTGAGTGAGTATTAACGTCGCACTATTCAGCTGCTCGATGGCTTTTCACAACGGACCTCGTAATTTTGAACCATGGTCAAGTGAAGAGGATCACACCTGAGCTGGCACTTCATCTCCTAACTTCCACACCACAACAAAAGGAGGGTGTTTGAGCCTCGACATATTTCACGTACATCGGCCCTCTCTGCACGGCGGGTCTTAAGCGGTGTTGTTGTTGTGGCTAATGCCACCTGTCTGAAGTAGTCAGTACGAGGCCCACGAAATTCATCGTAGCAAGGGGGGCTAGAAGTACGCCTGTCATTGACCTTTGAGCACCATACAGGTGACAGTACGAATTAGCTCGGTGAAATTCCCCGAAGGGACGATAGATGGCGACACCACCTATCTCCACCTCCCCAATTTTGGCATGGAACTGAAGGGGAGGGAAATATTCTCCAGTCCCCCTACACTCGTGATTCAGCCCACAAGACTTTCGGGCCAACTGATTTAACGAGCACGTACTCCGTGTGTACTCAGAGGGTATTTGGTGGCATCGGGAATCGAACCAAGGCCTTCCGGTTTGGAGTCCGATACTCTAACCACTAGGCTACCCACGGCCTTAAGCGGGACTAGGCTCGAACTCATGACACTCTGGCCACGAGTCCCTGACTTTAATCACTAGGCTACCGCGGCCCCGTATAGAATGACGTTAGTCAATAATCAATCAACCGTTGCCAAATAGTGGTTTTAAAATTTCATGACTTTTTTTACGTTTTTCCTAAATTTATATCATAGTAATTTATTGTGTATTTGTGACTGGACGCGACAACAAAAACAACATCACATAAAGAATATAATTCAAGTATATATTTCATCCCATAAGGCTAAATCAATGATGCTGTAGAAAAAAATATAATCCCAGTATAGTAGGGAATGTGTGTTCAAACACAATATTCGGCTGTCAATACATTCCTGGAGTTTAATTTATTGAATCAATTTGCTACGTTTATTTTGTTTGGCTGCGCAAAACAGGGTACTATTGTTCCGTAATCCAAACCAATTTGTCAAGAAATTGATAGGAACTTAGAGAGCTCAAAAGAAAAGACTTCTACCTATAAAAGTTAAAGTATTTTCTGAGCTCAACGAAATAAATAAGCAAATAAAAAGTATTGAAGAAGTAAGTAAGAAGAATTGTTGTCTTTCTAAAAAGTTTCAAAACCAAAGCGATTTTTTCTTTGTATTTTTAGAATTCGTCTTGTGTGTGTGCATTTATCTACAAAAAGAATTCTGAAAAGGATTTTTTTTTTAAATATTTCTTTGTAGAAATAGAATATGAGTAATTTTCTGAATTACTGTATACATTTCCTGTATTCTTTCATGAAGCATTCGAATTTTGTTACCGCCTTATTTTGAACTCTGAGAGTTCCTTGTGTTTTTATCTGTGTCAAATATAAAAAAATTTAATTATTCGTGCATTCGAATGTAAAGTGATACATTAACAACAAAGAAAAACTGTAATTGAATTTTTTAATGTAAAAACATATTTCCAGCATTTTCTGAGAAATAACGCAAGACTGAATATATACATTGTTAAAAATAAATGTTTTTATAAAAAATATTGTTTTCTTCGTTTTGATATCTCGGATAGAAAAAAAATAATAACAGTAGCGTCATTTTTAAAAAATCAATTTATTTTGGAATGCATAAATTCATTTAGAAAAATTAATTATTTCGATGGAATATAGGTTATATGATACAAAAACATTATTTTTGAGTAAAAGCAAAAAAATAAATTGTTGTTTTTATTTAAATGCAGCCCAGTTAGCAAAATATATTTTTAGGAAGAAAGATGCAAGGAAAATTCATTTGATATTATTAGAAATTTAATATTCTTGTCCTTTTGACTTCCGGACAGAAAAATATTATTTCCTGGTAGTATGAAAAACACATTATCCAGCGAAATTTACTTATTCTAATTTTTATGAATTCAAAATAGAAAAAGATATTAATTTGCATGAGATTCCAGTTATTTTTAGAAACACGACAAACAAAAAATATAATTAAATTGTTAAAATTTGTAAATCTTATTTTCTTCAATCGTAAAAATGAATATATTTTTGTAGTAGTAACATTTTTGTATAAAAAATATTAAGGTGCTTTCAATAATTTTTTTAATTAAGAAATTAAAACTATTTTTAAGTAGTTAATCTTATGTTTTCCATTACCCTAAGCTACCTGTTCCTTCTTTTATTATTTTTTTAGATATTTAAATTTATATATTTAAAAAACAATTGAATTCCATTTTAGTTTATTAATTAAATTAAAATAATAAAAATTATTTTAAATTTAGATTTTAAATTAGAAAAAATTTAGATTTTTTTTTACAAAACAAGGAAAATCCTTAAGTATTATCGATAAACGGTGCATATAAAATCACAAAATACTACACTTTACTGAAGTTGAAAAATTAAAATTTTAATTTTAAAGTAGTAGGTATATCAGTGCTTCTCAAACTTTCAACATTTGTGACCCAATATTCAATCATAATTTTCATCACACCCCCCCCTTCATACAATTACAATGTACTGAATTAATAAATTCTTTGAGGGAAAACAAAAAATACGACTTTAATTTCTTAAATGGCGTATATAAACGTTTCCTAAACCAAAGGTTAATGTCTCGACATATATATCATTTTTCAAAATACGATCTTTCTGTGCACTGTTTATCCAAAAAATTTATTCCAAAGACTTTATAATGTAAAAAATGCCCTTGAGTGGTTTTGTAAAGGGTTTTTATTATTTTTTATTCCTTTCTTCTCTCCCCCAATACATCACATAGTGCCCTAGGGGAAAACGGTACTGGGTAGCGAATCGCATAATTTTTTAATCTGCAATTAAAGGGTTAATTATAAACCTACAAATTATCAAGAAAAATTTTTAAATTTTTTTTATATAAAATTTTTTGTATATGACAAGCCCAGGGGGTCACTTAATCATTTAACTTATTCTTAACTTAGTATTTTTAAAATTAAATTTAAAAAAATACATTGTGAAAAGTACATACATTTATAAGTGTATTATATTGTATAAATTGTTTTTTTTATTTTTTTATTTTATTTGTTTCTTTCGTAATTAATACTTTTTAAAAAAATAATCTTTTGTTTTCCAAAAATATGCTGGGATAAGATGTTAGCCCCCCCTGGGGGGCGCGCCCCCAAGTTAAAGCTGAGGTATTTGTTAAAAAAATTTTTTATCCTTCATGTAGCATGAAGAATTCAAAAAATGAAAATTTTTTCCAAATTTTTTTTGGGCTCTATTTTAAAAAAAAAGTTCTTAATTTGAATTTTTAATTTTTCTTATTTAAAATTTGGGATTAAAAAAATAAATAAATAAATAAATAGAATAAATTCTTATACATATTCTTAATTAATTTTCCTTCATCGGGTCATTTTGATCAGATATTACCAAAATAAATTTTTTAAGTCTGTTTTTATATAGCATTTTATATTGTTTATTTTAATATTTAAATTTTGTTTGACATATTTTTTTGTACAACTCTCACACACTTATAAACATATTTCTAATTTTTTTCATGTACAGTTAATTAAAATTTTCATAGAATATATCATCTTTTATTTTACTTAAATCTAACCAATATTTCTTTAAAAAAGCGAAAATCATAAAGATGTTATGAGTTTTAAACAAAGCCAAGGAAAATAATATTGGTCATCCAAATCCAAAAAAAAATTCATAAATTTTAGTTTTTTTAATTTAGAGGAAAATTCCATGTCTATATTTTACAGAATATTAGACTTTAAATGATATATTTAAGATTCACTACCATATTAAACTGCAAAAAAGAATTATTTTGTTTTGTAGATTGTATAGTTTTAATTAATGCTGTCTTTGTTCAGTTAATGTTAAAATATAGGACCCGAATTCAAAATATTTTTTCATATATAAAAGTTTTCAAACAATATTATATTCTAGTTCGCTATCCCGTATAAAATCACTTATTTTAACATATTACTCATTTTTATACGAGGTGATACATTTTTTTTTTCTTTTATAAAATGTGTTTCGCAATTTTTCTCCTATGTCGTAATGCGAAATGAGCAATCCCTTTACATGTTAAAAGGAAATATTAATTATATATGAAATATTTGAAATTTTAAAAACGTTATATTATGAACAAATGTATGAGTTGCAATGTTACAAGTTTTCATGAAAATAAAGACACTTTTCTGCCCGAAAATGTTCTTCGCGTTTAGTTCAAACTTTCGAACATTTGGCGAAAACAACTTAAAGGGGAAAAATGGTTTGATTCGGTAATTTATGTTAAAATAGAAGAATCCCATCTGAAACTTATTTGAAGAGCATAAGATTTGAAGCTATTTTTACTATAAAATTAATAAAGCTTAGAAATTTTTTAAAAAGTATAACATAAGAGTACTTTTAGCAGTATAAGTTATTTATAAATTACCAAAATAACACATTTTTTTCAAAATTTTATATATATTGTAGATATGTATACATATATATATGTATATATACAATCAGCCCTCTAATTAACGAAGTCGCTAAATTCCGAAAAAAAAGTTCTTCATGTGGAAAATTCATTAAATGGAAATTCATATTTTAATGTACTTTAGAAATCACATAAAACAAATTTTAAATTCATAAACACAATATATTATTTTTATAAAAGTTTTTAAAAAGTAATTCATATCTATTTTATATATCTTACGTAACAAAAATAAACGTCTTAGGCAAAAAAAAAAAAAAGAAACGTTATCCAAAAATACACTGCATTTTTAACTTTAAAAAACAATTTTGTGTTAATATTAAAGAATTTTTTTAAAATATTCTCTAACTTTAAGCCACACAACAAATAATTTTAAACATACATTATTTTATATGTAGTAATTTTAAACATTTTAAATTTTAATTACTGATAAAATCTGTTAATTTTATTTCTTTGGCGAAACCAGTTCAAAGCTGTTGATCACCATAAAATGTACTAACAGGGAGAATAATTTGAAAAATGTCCTGAAATATTTTAGTAATAGAGAGAAAAAAAATCGAATCCCAAGAGAAAAAGTTCGTTAAATACAAAAAACACTTCACACTATTTAGAGGTTATTTTACGAAGAAAATAGTAAAAATTGTTTGGTTTCCTGAAAAAATGCTCGCAAAAGAGAGGTTCGTTATATGAAGGTCCAACTGTATATATATACCTAATATATTATCTAATAAATTTTTATAAAAGTTACATTAGTATAAAAAAATTTTCATTTCAAAGCCTATTTGCAACAAACAAATTGCTTTAGTAAAACCTTTTCATTTCTCCTTTCTTCTACAATCATTCGATGTTGTCGATTGATTAAAAAATTACAGAAGATAAAGGAACGAAAAGGAAAAGAAGAATCAAAGAACAAATATCTATATGTGTAAAACTTTTTTTTAAGTCTAAAATAAACCGAAAACCTAAAAGTAACAGAACAAAATCACGTGCCTATTTTGTCGAACGAAATTGAAGCCGAATTTTCCAGAGGAAAGGCATTAAATAAAATAAAGATATTTTGAAATACAACTTTTTTTTGCACGAAAAGAAACAAAAGCTAAAATTCAAACCACTTTGAATATAGTAAAAAATAAACAAACCGAGCCAATTACAATCTAAAAACCCTTAAAAAGTTCCGAATTCGGAGGAAGCGGGAAAAAAAGCGAGCGCAGAAATTCGACTTACCTCTCTCAACCGCCAACTGTCGCCCAAATCCCGACTTACGGCTGAACGTGGGAAACGGGACTTTTTGGCGATACTGCTTGGCGAGGGAGCCGGACTTTGAAAAGACCGGGAGAAGAGCCAAACCTCAAACTAATAAGTACTTTAACAATGATATTAACTTTTGATTGTACCCCCACGCAACTTTGTGGGACACCTTAAATTTGTGGTTAATACATGACCGATGAGTGATCTGGAAAATTAATTGAACTAATTAAATTTAATTAATGATTAGCACATATTTTCCCTCTATAACGGAAGAGGAAATAATATTTTCGGGGTATGGGTTTCCATCATTTTCTTCCCCCGTACCTCCTCCCTTAATTCAAATTTTGTTCCCAAATATACTTTTACCTATAGGGCATCATTCCTCAAACTGTAGGGCCCCCCCAAGGGGGCTTGATAAACCTACGAGGGGGGAGGTCGAGAGCATATCAAAAAGTCGAAAATAAAAGATTTAAAAAAATTACAAATTTACTGAAAGGTAGCAAAACAAAATACATTTTGAAAAATTAAAAAAAGGAAATACACATTTACAGTGATATAATATACTTATATATAAGTAACTAAATAAGTACTTATAATTAGTACTTTACAATGAATTTGCTAACTAATATCTCAAATTTTGTTAAGATACCCATACTAGGGAAACCCATATTTTTAAAAAAGCGTAAAAAATAAAATATTTATGATATTTATGTCATTTGTTAGAAAAGTAAAAAAAATTTTTTTAAGAATAGTATTTACAAAAAAAGAATTATTTAAGTACAATTTTTTGAGACAAAAAATAACATAGATTGACGCATTTTCAAAATACCCTTTTTAAAAAATGCTTCTATTATAATAATATTTCCCCCTGTCTATTCAGACCTCTGTACGAGGCTCAACTAAATTTTGAAATATAAAACGGGGGGTTTTTATCCATGTTTTACAAAAAAGGGGGGAAGAAATTTTAAAAAAAAAACGCCGATCATTATTTCAAATGATTGTAACCTGAAAATAATGTGAATTTTAAAAAGTCATAGTTGAGTCTTTTTTACAAATGTCTGAGCTAATAAAAAAATATTATTATAATAGAAAAATTTTTTTCAAAAGGAGAATTTTTTTAAAAAAAGGTTATTCTAAGTTCATTTTTGCCGAAATATTGTATTTAAATAATTTTTTGTCAAAATGCCTTTAAAAATTTTTTACATGTATTTTAAATTTGTGTCACCAATATCTGAAAATTTCCCTTTATGTTTTTAAAAAACCCTTCGGGAAGGGTTTGGTACAGAAAAGTTAATATTCTGGACCCCGGTTTGCCCTTTCAATATTATACACAAAATTTAATACTTATCTTAATGACTTGCAGGTTTATGATTAAAATCATTTGTAACTTTAACGTCCTTTTTTTGCATTAAACATTTTATTGTATGAAGGGACCCCGGAAAATTATGATTGAAAATTAGGACGCAAATATTGAAAGTTTGAGAAGCACTGCTGCAGGAAAACTTATTAGTTGATTAAATATTGAATCTGAAAGATTTTCAAAACGGAGTTCTAAAACGGAACGGAGTTTTCAGTAACATCTAATTCTGAGCATTCTCGCAGTCGAATTAGTATCAATCATATTATGAAATATTCTTTTTCTGAATTCTTGTTTTAACACTGTTTTATGGAGAAGTTAAAATTTTCACAAAAAGGATGTTAAAAGACTAACTGAAAGTAAATTAAATTAAAAATTCAGAAGAATTTCTCGTTGCAGCATTAAAGAAAAGAAGATTATATTTATCCTTTTAAAGTATTTTTAATATTATAAAAATAGTTCCATCTCTTGATTAGAAAAGTTAAAAATTAATTTAACTAAATTAAAATTTTTGAAAATTTAAATTATTATATGGGTATTCTGAACAAGAAATTAGTAATTTATTAACCAATTTTAAATATTATCTTCATTCTGAAATTATTTAAGCCATATATTTTATACAAACTTACTACAAATATAAGTTTTTGCACTTTATATAGCCATTGAACAGAGTAAATTCACACCTATTCTTATTCATCTAATATGCCTAAAAGTTACCTCAAATAACATGAATTTCTCTTATATATTACCTAAAGCTACTTTTAATCTGAACGTTTTACCGACTTTATTAAAAAAAAAATTTTTTTTTAAATGGGGAAAAGTACATCTTCTTAAAAAAGCTTGTAAAATGTTCAAGTTTAAAGTAACTTTAAGAATTTTTTGAAAGATTGATTTTTTTAAAAATCTAGTCTTATTTGATTTCCCAATAAAAATGATATTTTGAATGAAAAAATGTTGTTTTCTCTAAAGCTCTTTTCAGATAATTATAACACAAAATTACAAATTTTCAAATTTATAAAAATATTTTTATGATATTCAAGTTTTAAAATTCTAATTCATCTAGCATTTCAGGTTTAAAATTTCTTACTTACGCCCAAATGCTCATTTCTTGAAAATTTCATTATCTTCAATGCTTTTAGTTAAACAAGTAATATAAAAGAAATTTTTAAGTCAATTCCAACTTAGATCAACAAAGAAAATTTTTATTTTAACTACTTTTAATTCAATAGTTACAATAAATATAAATATGTATCTACATATGACAGAATCACAACATTAAGTGGTAATTCATTTTATTACTCATTCTAAAGTATCGTATTGACATCCGTAAAACAATCGTGTATATAAAATTTCAGTTCAACTGAATGCTTTAAAAACGTGAGAAAAAAAATCATTTCAAGCTTTGACCCAAGTCGCTAAAATGAAACCTTCAACGTGGCTTCGTATTCGTAATTTTAAATAATCAAATTCAATCAATTAATTTCCACTTAATTATACTAAATTATCGTATTTTACCCAAAACACAATAGTCTATAGAAAATTTCAGCTCAAAGAAGCGTTTTAAAATGTGAGAAAAAAAAAACCTTTTCAAGTTTTGACATTACTAAAGTCACCAAAAATGATGCTAACGGCTGTATTTATAATTTTGAATAATTAAGTTTTTAATCAATGAATTTTATTAATTATAATTAAATTACTGTACTGTCATCCAAAATAATCATGTATATAAAAATTTCAGCTCATCAGCGCTTTAAAATGTATTTTATTAACGATTGAAAATTCCACGAAGATAAATAAATAAAATATATAGAGAGTGTGGTTAATAGTAGAAATTGAAAGAGAGAGAGAGAGAGAGAGAGAGGAGAGAGAAAGTATGTTTTTTTCCACATAATAATTTACATTATTTCATTGTTTCACTGTTCAATAAAAAAATTTTGCATACAGTCATTCATAACAAATAATTTGCAACTATTTTACACTTTTCAAAAGATATTCTTCCTTAATTTGTAAATTTTGATTAAAAGTAAACTGAATACCCTTTTGAGATCAATTCGATGAAAAACTTATTCATAGAAACCTTTTATATTACTTGCAAACATGTATTTTTATAAATGCACTCTGCTTTTAGTCTAATGATAACTCAATGAAAATAAAAGTTATGTTTAAAAATACGAGTAAAATTAAGTAACGGCGAACCAACCCCCATTGTTCAAATTCTACAACTGTTCATATTCAATGCCTCAAATTGTAAAACTGTAGATTTTGGTAATGTGGCTATGTAATGCTATTTTTCAGTTCCTACTAGTATATATAGTTCACCTCTCTCTTATATATATAAGTTGAAAGAGTATTATTTTTGGATACTTTCAATCAATGTTAATAAAACACTGTTTATTTATTCATTCAAGCTTAAAATATTAATTCATTAGTTACCTTTATTTTTTTAAATTCAAATTTATGCCCGCAATATTTCGGACGAAGTTCAAACTAGCTGCAACAGATAGCACCAATAGGTTTTTCTAACGAATTTTTTCTTGGCTTCAAATATTTATGTTTTTAATTTCATCCACAAATTTCAAATACACTTTTTTAAACCTGAAGTGATGACACTTAATGTAAAACAATATTTCAAATATTAATTCATTAATTAAATTTCTAATTAACCTACCCAATAGCTTTCTTTCTTTGCTGCACTCAAGGGAGAATAACTTTTATATTTACTTGTTTTTCAATGTACCGTAAGCAGGAAAAAATAAATTTAAGCCTTCATCTCCAGATGAATTCGTGTATCAATTTAGTACCTCTTCAAATGCTAAAAAGCAATGTTCCTTGCACGTTTCCCTAAATCAAAATCAACTTGAATTTTATTCCATTTTTGCTTCTACACTATTGTCCACGGTTTTTTCAAATACTCTGTTCTCACTTGTTTCGTTTGACTGCCAGTCAATAAAACGCTTCCTCTTCAATTTCAGATATTTACAGATGGCTGTTATTAATCTTGAGAAAACATCTTCTCAAAAGTAAGTAAAAAGTGCGTATGTGCTTTTGGCGACCTACCACGGAGGATAAAAAGCGGAAAACTCTCAAATTTTGTAATGTTATTTTGGTGGCTCCGTTAGGTGAATAAAAACAAGGATATTAGTATTGTCATATAAAATTATTTATTCATATGTCGGTACTATAAAAGTAATATTTTTTTGCAAAATATACAAATCCTATTTGTGAATTATTACTTGTATTCCCAAGAAGGAAAACAATAGTAAGTTTTTAAGGGTGTAGCTGAAGCTATGTTTGGAGTGTAAAATTACTTTAGTAGACTAAAAATTATTTAAATATCTAAAAAACCCTTCGTCACTAATCTGCACTTTTGTCGCTTTCATTTGAATCATTTGACATAATTCAATTGTGAATTTTGATTTTAAGGGTATTCAACTACGTTCGGGAACCATGATTTTAAAAGGCGCAATAAATGTATAATTTTCATGATATTTAGTGTCACTTAGATTAAAATACATGTATAAAATTGTTTTAAGGACATTTTGAAAAAAAAATTATTTAAATACAATATTTTGGCAAGAAATTAATCTCTAGAATAACCTTTTTCCAAATGTTCTCTTTTGAAAAAAATGCTTCTATTATACTAATATTTTGCCTGTATATATAGTTTTCCTTAATCTCTGTACAGAGGCTCAACTATGATTTTGAAAAAAAATTCACATTATTTTCTGTGAGTTACGTAAACCATTTGAAATAATGATCGGCGTACTTTTCTTAAAAATTTCTCCCTTCTGTTTTCGTAAAACATGGATAAATCGACTCCGGGGTTATGCACTTCAAAATTTTGTTGAGCTCTGTACAGAGTGTCTGAGCTGGACAGAGGTAAAATAATATTAGACATAATAGAAGCATTTTTACGTAAAAGGAGCAAAACATTTTGGAAAAAGGGTGCCGCTCCTAAGTTGCCAATTTTCGCCAAAATATTGTATTTAAATAATTTTTTTTGTCATAATGTCCTTTTAAAACAATTTTATATACGTGTATTCTAATCTAAGCGACACTAAATATTATGTAAATATTATCCATTTCATTAATGCTTAAAATCACGGTTCCGGAACATAGTCGATACCTTAAAAAAATCTGCCAAGTTTTTGATTTACCTTCTAAAAATCTACATTAGTAACCCCACTTAAAAATAATAGGTAATTTTGTCTGTGAAGATGATCTCAGTGTAGACCAGAGCTCGCCAAAGCAATGGCTTGAGAAAAATTTCGGATGGTCCCTGAAATGTGTAGAATATATTTACTCATCACGTTAAATTATGTTTTAAGATGCATTGTGAAACATAAGTAATTCAATTCATTACAATACATGAAAGTTATATAAACGCTACTTCACAGAATAACACCATTTCATAGGAATGTATAATGCTAAAAGTTTGATGTACTTAAACCATTTTTTTAATTCTTTGTTTTTACAGTTTTTGTTTATCTTATTATGGTTTATTTATAAAGCTTTCATAATTTGGTTACAATTAATAGTTTAATTTATAAATTAGGTTCATTTTATGTGTTATTAGATCACAATTTTTTTTATAAATATATTTAAAACTTAAAAAATTCTTCCAGTGATCCGCGGGATTTAAATTTTGAATTTACTTGTCTACAAAAAGTTTGGCGAATGTTGGGGTAGGCAACTAAATTTCTATGAATGAATTCAATAATTTTCTCTACACTTTGATTTGGTGAAATATAAATAATAACCATTAGATTATTTGTCCTTTTTCTGCTCTACATTTCGCTACACAAATTTCTCCGATACATGACTCATTTAACCCAAATGATTCGGTAGTATTGTTACGAGTAATATTGTTACGAGCGTTACAAAACCGAGCGTAACAATGCTTGGCTTTTTAAAATGCATCATTCAAGTTCGATCTCCAGCAAAAAGCGCCTAAATAAATTATCACTCAAAAAAAAAAAAAATGTCCCACGAAATTTTTGTTCCGTTTTTATTTTCAATTCAAATTTTTCCTTCCACTCAGAATTTTTAATTTGTATCGGTGAAATTGTAGGATACAATATTCAAAGATTTCGCTTGTGTTGCCTCGTTATTTCCATTGAATTAAACTATCAATAATAACTTTAATGACAATATTCTGCCAGTTAAATCTTAAAATCATAAAAAAATTGGTACTACTAACCTGCTCGCTGCATTGACGCGACGAACAGAGAACATATGTGAACCAATGAATTTTAAACAGACGTATATACTTAAATGTTTGCTGCCGAGTTCCACGTCATCGCGGGACATGGCATAAATACAAGAATCCAAACCCAAAGAAGCGCGGTATGTAGGACGATGTCTCAGGGGCCAATACCGTGCAATCGCGGGAAGAGCTGATCATCAACGTTTATTCTCCCCTTCGGTCGGTGTCTGGAGGGGAATTCATTTATTTGGCTGGCATCGCAGCTATTGCTTCCCCCCCTAAAGTGGCAACGAACGTGTTAAGCGTCATAGTACGCTTCTAATGAAGGTGCATGCGTCGTCTACATATTTATCGAATCCTTTGCTTAAGTAAACACAGTGGCATCAATTGTGAAAAGCCGATTCTCCAGTCTAGCTGGCGTCTGTGTTTCTTAAACATGTTTCTTTTATTTTACTCGTTTTAGGTTTTAGTAAAGGCGTTCACCATGTCTTGGCGATCGCGGTCGATTTAATGTCCATCCGTAATTTAAAATGCTAATTAATTTTGTAAGAAATCATTCAAGTAGATAAAAATGTGATACTCAAGATCAATAATCATTCTTTAATACATATATAGCTATATGCAGTAGCGCACACAGAAGTTTTCCAAGGGGTGGGTCCAGGTTTGAAAGTCCACCATTCTTGTATCATGCTCCTTTTGATTTTGTCGATTTGGGGGAACAAAAAACAGTAAAAAACTAATTATTGAATAAATAATTAGTATTAATTAATAAAATTAATCATTAAAAACAAATATTTAATTAAATTTTATGTATTATATACTTAAAATTATAATCAATCGGGAAAAAAATCAAGTCCTTTGGGGGTCAAGAAAAATTCAAGTCCTAAGACACCCCCCTTGTGTGCGCCACTGGCTATATGTAAATTAAATTTAATAAATAATTCCATTACACCAGTGCTTCTCAAACTTTCAATATTCACGACCCAATATTCAATCATCATTTCCATCGCGCCCCCCTCCATACAATAACAATGTATTGCATTCAATAATACTATACTTTGACACTAAAGCTACAATACTACTTTACCCTCTTATATCTCACCAACGTATATAAACCTCTCACTCAGCCAAAACATTAATTTCCTGGACGTATATATGCGTCTTTCCGAAGTGCGATCTTTTCTGTGCACTGCTATCCATAGAATTATTCTGAAGACTTTGGAATGCAATAAAAGGACCTTGACAGTGTTTGCAAAGGATTTACTCATTTCAGAGGATTTGCTTATTTATTCTTTCTCCCTCCAAACCCCCATCAAAATACGCGCGCCTACGGGGAAAACGGTGGCATTAGGGAGCGAATCGCGTAACTTTAAATCGGCAGATAAGGCATTAATTATAACTCGTATAAATTATCGAGATAAGTGTTGATACAACCACATGGGGTCACTGATAATTATCAAACTTGTTCTCAACTTAATATTGTTAAATTAATAATGAAATACATTGTAAAGTACAGATACATTTATAAGTGTATTTTATCAGTGTAAATGTGTATTTTATATTTTATTATATCAGAAAGTATTCTGTTTGTTTACTTTCAATAAATTTATAATTTTTTAAATAATCTTTTGTTTTCAACTTTTCAATATGCTCTCGCCCCCCTCATAGAGTTATCACGCCCCCCAAGGGGGCGTGCCCCACAATTTGAGAA
Source organism: Trichonephila inaurata madagascariensis (assembly GCA_019973955.1). Taxonomy (NCBI): domain Eukaryota; kingdom Metazoa; phylum Arthropoda; class Arachnida; order Araneae; family Nephilidae; genus Trichonephila; species Trichonephila inaurata. The sequence continues at coordinate 117,015 of BMAV01008416.1, read as the reverse complement.
ACGCTACATTACACACTATAATTTATTTCCATAGGTGCATATAGACTCCAATTTCATTTTTGAAACAGCTGTTACGTATAACTCAGTGCCTTTTTTCAACCTAACCATCATGCATAATTTTTTCGCACACTTTTAATGTATGTAATGGGTTAAATTCGTATGACGTCATAGTCACATGATGAATGTGATCACGTAACTAGTTCGTGCGTTTCACTGTTGCCAACTCTTGCCTTTTGCAGAAACTTTCTCTTAAAAAGTACATATTTGCAACAATAATAACGCACATAAATAAGCAAAATACACCCAACTCCTTTTTTACATGATTTTTTTCGCACAATTTTGAAATAACACGGAACACAAATTTAAAGATTTTTCTTTTTTACACGAATTTTTGTTCTAGCATAAATCCCCCAAAAATTCAGGGATTCGTACCCTTTGAATATGGACGATTTGATCGAATTGAGGATAGTTTATGATAATAAAGTAGAGTCGATAAAATAATGAAGTCGAAGGTGAAATTCAGCTATTAACAGCTGATTTAAATTTGCTACAAGTAAGGAACAACATTTTCTTACTCTTAATCTTGACATAGAGCGTGCATTAAAATTTCAACGTATAATCTTAAGTTTCATGTTGCCAGATATCAAAAAAGACATAGCAACTTGACAATCAAAAAGAAATTCTGCTTATAATAGACTTCGAAAAAAAACAACCCTAAGAAGGTAGTTGTTGTGTCCTTCCCGAAAGGAAAGAATGGAAGATGCCATAGCCTGAGACAGGCTGGACTTCTGCACGACAGATGTGCACGACACCCCCTATCTCTAGCTCCACAAGTTAGGCATGGAACTGGAGGGGAGGGAAATATATTCTCCAGTCCCCTGCACCCATGGTTTCTGCTGCGACCACCCCCAAGACTTTCGGACCCACTGGTTTAACGAGCCCGAATTCCGTGTGTACTCGGAGGGTATTTGGTGGCGTCGGGCATCGAACCCAGATCCTTCTGTCTGGAGTCCGATGCTCTAACCACTAGGTTACCCACGGCCTGGTAGTTAATAACGAACGAAATTCTTCATTTGAATGAAAACCGAGAGCTGTGCTAGACATATCTGACACATCTACTGATGATAGCATTTTTGATCCAGTTCGTAATAAACGTGCTCGCTTTTTATCAATTTTGGATGTGAATAGATGCTAGATTTATTCCTAATTTCAATTTGAATTTTTAAATGTTGTATATAAATTTAACTCAGTAGCGTAACAGCCCATAAGGGTCAAGGCATACTGTGCCCATCTCAGTATACGTGACCTTGTGGCCTGAAATGCACGAGCAAATGTTCCGGTCAGATGGTCAGTCTGGTGTGAAACGTTCCCAAGCAAGCTTGGTAGTCATTAATCGACCAACTGAAGGGAAGAAAGAGTGAATCGACTTTGCCCAGCCAGGGGTTTGAGCCTCGGACCTGTGGTGCGGAAACGCGATGCACTACCCCTCAGCCACTGGGTTTCAAAAGTTGATGTACTATGGATTAAATTTTCACTGTACACTAACTTTAATTTTTTGCAAGAAAAATACATTTTATTTCACAAATATGTAACAGGGTTTTTTATTATTACTTTTTTTGCTCGGTTGCTTGGGTAAAATATTTAGAAATTTTTCATCTGACGCTATTATTTTAAAATTGTGGAACATATCCCCAAAAATTTACTATTTGTCGCATGTATTTTTTACACGTTTTTTTTTTTGCATGGTTTTCTAAGGAACGTATCTACCGTGTAAAAAAAAGAGTTGGATGTATACTTATTTAAAAGTACACAAATTTAGTATAATAACATTTTTTTTTTTTTAGTTTTTAAAATCTTTTTGAAGAATCTTAATATTTGATCATCTTTACCCAGCTATCAATTTTGAAATTTTATATATGTAACCTTTACAAATACAACAACACGTGATTGCATTAACCATGTGACCGTCATGAATTTAGCCCATCAATCAATGTGTGCTTAGTCGCTGCAGTCCATTATTTTGATATTTATTTTACAAAAAATTATTAATAGGCGACAGTTGATTTTTTTATGATAAACAAACGTCTCAGATAATGATATAATACTCGTGTTTTCAAGCTAACTCGATCCTAGGCTGGAAATTTTATTCGAAAAGCTACCTGAACTGGGTTCATGTGATATCAACATCGATTTTTACCCCTGTTTATTCGCTTCTGAACCCTTCTTAGGGGATAAAATTAAAGAATATATCAGAAATAACCACGATTATGTTTATTTCGTCGAAAAATAATGAATCCTGTTATACCTAGAAACACAGTGAAGAGCTTACTAATTTAGTGCAACGTACTACGAGGGTGGGTCGCAAAGTAAGTTTTCCCTGTCGACTGTGGTCAGAATTGGGCAGGAAAGTCAAAACTTAGAATAAGACATTAAGACTGTTTTCGACATATGTACGAGAGTGTGAACTTGACTCGGAGCACATTTTCAGACAGAAAAAATGCCTCAGTTTTTATAAAAATGTGTGACGCTGTAACTCATGCATTTGTTTATAATATAGTGTTTTTAAAATTTCAAAATATTTCATAAATAATTTGTTTTTTTCTTTTAACATGTGAGGGTATATCTCATTTAGCATTACGGTATAGGGGAAAGAATCAAAACACATTTTATAAAAGAAAAAATGTGTCAACTCGGATAAAAACGAGTAGTATGATAAAATAAGCGGTTCTCTACAGGATAGTGTAGCCAGAATATAATATTAATGTTTGTGTGTGTGTGTGAGTACTTTTATATCTGAAAAAATATTCCGAATTCGGCCCCTATTCCTTAACATTAGCCGAAAATAGCCTTAAAGATAAGACATACAGTAGGACGTCGTTTATCCAACGTTTATTATCCGGAGCGTCAAATATCCGACCAGTTTTTGTAGTTACATGTACTGTATATGAATACGTTTTCGAACAGTGCAATGCTCAATAGTTGTTCCGCGCAAGGCCAAAAGTGACGGGAAAACCCAAGGTCAGGGATATTTGGGGAATTTTAATTGTGTCATTTGGTAAATATCTGTACGGAATATAAGGTCAGTTGTTTCCAAGTGAGGGGGTGTATCCCAGGGAGGAGATTACCGACTTTGTCCAATCGATCCCAAGATTTCAAGAATGCGATGCAGATGACTGGATTTCAAATGCTAAATGATGACGAGATTGTGACTTCCGTGTAAAAAGAATCCGACCCTGTCGACGATGAAGACGAAGACAACAACAACGAAAGTAGCAATGTCAAATGTTGACGCGTTTTCTGCGTTAGACACAGCCATGGAGTGGTACGAACAACAATCAGAGTGTTGTCCTGTTCAACTACTTCTGATTAAGAGAATCGGAGACCTTGCAGCAAAAAATGGTGTACAATGGTACAGCGAAAAATAAGTGATTATTTTCCACAATAAAGGTAAAATTGCGACATTTTGCACCTATTTTTCTTTTTCTTCAAGGACGTTTCCCGCATGTGATGATTTTCAATATTCGTATAGTGTCCGGTTTCATATACTGCATGGATCGCATTCGGTTATCTGAACGGTGTTCGGTTATCCGAACAATCGAGTATGCGAACGGTGTTCGGTTCCAAATGATTTGGATAAACGACGTTCTATTGTAACTTTATTTTTCCACATAAGTACCAAATACATTGAGACATTTGTCACATTGCTTTATAAGCATCAAAAAACCCTCCAGGAAAAAGTCAGGACTTTGCATACGGAAGAAGCGTTTACTTTTGAGTGGACTTTTTGGAGGTTTAAACCAGGGTGTCACACTGCCTACGTGGTAATGTGACACACTGATCGAAATTGAAAGATGTGATTCGGAAAAAGTGGCCTGGGTTTCTCAGATCTGGCGTTCTGCTGTTGGATGACAATACGAGACCACACTCGGCGACGCAGTGCAAAACCGTATTGCAACTCCGCCAGTCCTGATCTCGCACCAAGTGACTTTCATTTGTTTCTGGCTTTGAAGAAGAATCTCGCCTGCGGGCGCTTTGGAAGCAATGCTGAAGTCAAACAAGCCGTTAAACGCTTCTTCCGTATGCAAGGCCCTGAAATTTTCCTGGAGGAGCTTTTGAAGTTTATCAAGTGGAATGACAAATGTTATAATGTACTTGGTAATTATGTGGAAAATATAGAGTAATATCTTATCTTTAATGTCTCATTCTATGTTTTGACTTCCACACACAACCCTGAACAAAATCGGAAGGGGAAACTTACTTTCCGACTCACCCTCGTAATTTAGAATAAACTGATTTAGTGCATTTTTATGGCAATTTAAGGTGGCTGTCTATGTTCGGAACAGTGATTTTGAAAAATAGTATAAAAGAATATATATATATTTTTTATACGTTCAGTATCATTTGAATAAGAATATACATATAAAATTGAGGGTTTTTTTTGTTACTGTTGCTAATACCACCTGTCTGATGGTGTCAGAACGAGGCCCACGAATATTATTATAAGAAAACATAATTTAAACGCTTTTTTTTTTCAAAAAATTAGGGAAGAATGATATATTTTAAAAACATTCTCGTATGAAAAATACATCTATAATAATAATAGTTTGCATATATATAGCTAGGACTTCTGTTCAGAATCTGAACGAGTATTTTTAAATTATATAATTTAGAAGAGGTTTTATACATATTTTAATACACCAGAGTATAGAACTTAACAAACTAAAACAAAAAATATCCGCCATTATTTCAATTGACGTAACTCTAAAAATAATGAAAATTTACAAACATTCTAGTTAAGATTTTGTACAGAAGACCTAGTTATATATAGGCAAAATATTATTATTATTATTATTATAGAAGCCTTTTCCATAAAAGAAGAATGTTTTGAAAATACATCATTAATTTTTCTTATTTGACAAAAAAAAAAAAATTGCATTTAAAAAATATTTTTTTTTGTTATAATATTCGTAAAGCAATTTAATATTTTTTTCTAATTCAACTGATACTAAATATCTCTGAGAAAGAGTATTCATTTATACTTCTTTCAAAAATCACGGTTCTGAACGTAGTGACCTTAAATGAAAGTTTTGATGCTTTATTATTGATCATCAACCACAAAGATAAAAGAATTCTCACCAAAAATTATAGAATCCCATTAAGAATCAAAATATTTTTCACTACTTATTTAAATACTATCCATAGTATCGTAGATAATCAATTCATCCACAAAAGATCAATTAAAACTTCTTACACTTTCTGCATGCACAATGTAAAGTGGGAAAAGAAAGGTTAAAATGGCTCATATGGGTAGAAGTGCAATTAGTACTAGGAATACATAAATTTTACGTTATATGATAAAACTTATATTGTTTTTCAAAATATTCACATATGAAGGCCAAATTTTGCACAAGTGATCTAGTTATCAAAGTAAAATTCTTCGTCTTACTTAAAATCTGATTCCAAAACAACTATTGTCCGTAGAACTTTTTCGACTTTAAAAATATTTTGAAGCATTTCAATATCGACCTTATTCTTTTCTTTAAACTTCGGCGGAGTTCACTTATTTCTTTTTTTAAAATTAATATTGATTGTGAACGAAGCAGGTCACTCATTGTTCTTTTCAAAACATCTACAAAAAAAAATCCAGAATTTTTGACTTATAAAAGTAGTAATTGCCAGAATTCTGAAATCTAGTTTTATGCATTATTCAATAAAAATAAATCGTTGTCAATTCTTTTTGAAAAACTGTAGCGAACAAAAATAGAGAATGAAAATCTTCCAACGATATATATATAAGACATGTGGCAGGTAAATTTTTTCTTTACCAAATTTTTCGGAGAGATTAAGTTAGACATTAACCCTTTATCTACAGATCATACCTATAAGTACCACTCACTTTAAAATTGCATAGAATAATCATTTTTACGAATACTCTGACGATACTTAGCAGGAATATTCTTTGAAATCAACTCTTCCAAGATACACTGCTGGCCACCGTAAATGCAACACCCTGAAGGAAGAATGCAAATAACATGAAATTTACAACATGCATTAGTGGAGGTGAGATATGCAAATGATTAGAATTTCAGCGCAGACACACATCACGCGCGCCTGTGGCGCCACCTCAAAGCGCTATTTAAAGCTTGGAGATTTCGACGATTTCAAGTTCGGCAATTGTGTTTTTTTTCAAAAAAAGATCAATTATGTCTCGTAGAAAACAGCGATCAGCTTTTGATCAAGTATCCGAATTTGACAGAGGAAGGATAGTGGCCTACCGAGATTGTGGATTATCTTTCAGGGAAATCGTTAGTCGTGTTCGACGAAACCAAACAACTGTAATGCGCATATATGACCGCAGGATGCAGGAGAGTACGACGGACCGACGTGGTCGATCGCATCCACCTCAGTGCACCACTTCACGTAAGGACAGGCAAATTGTGTGCATGGCAGTGACGGATCGCTCAGTCACACCACGAACCATAGCACAGCACATTGAGTCTGTAACACACCATTCAGTGTCTGCGCGTACCATTCGACGCCGTTTACAGCAGAGTGGTCTGTCCGCAAGACGTCCATCGTTTGGTCTACCCTTGACGCAGAGCCACAGACGTCTCCGCCGCCAATGGTGTGATGAAAGAAGGATGTGGGCAGCAGAATGGAATGAAGTTGTCTTTACTGACGAGTCACACATCTGTCTGCAACACCACGATGGTCGGATTCGAGTCTGGAGACACCGTGGAGAGGATGCTGAACAGCTGCGTTATGCACCGCCACACTAGTCCTGCCCCGGGGTTTATGGTATACGGTATTGATATCATTTTCCCCTTTTTCTATACGCATTGCCGGTAATTTAAAAACACCCAGCGTTCCCCCGGGGTTTGGGGCCAGTTGTCCCCTTTCCCTTTAGGCAGCCACAGCAATTTCCAACAAGGCGACCATACGTGGACGCATTGTCCAAAGGTTCTTCGTCAATCACCAGATTGTTGCTTCCCGCCCGCTGTTTCCGGATCTTTCGCCGATAGAAAAAATTGGCCTTTTGGGTCAATGAACCGTTACACCCCCAAATACCACACCATATAAATTTTTAAACCTGGGCGGATCTGCTGTACCCCAAGAACACATTCGTTTTTTGAATAATACCGGGCGGTGGCAGCGGTGATCCCCAAAAATGGCGATTTCCTCGTGATTCTGGTGGAATCACCTCGGAATCTAAAAATTTATCGATATTGGGTAAACTGTTATCTACAAATAAATTTTTTGTTCTACCTCTTGTCTTTTTTTTGGTGTTGCACTTACGGTGGCCAGCAAATTGGGACACGGGTTCTGGGGATGAGTATTTTAGGGGAAGACGAATAGTTTTATAGCAAAATTGCGTTTTCAGCGGATTTCGAAGATAATCATTTTTTTACCGAAAAAATAGTTAATAGTGGAAGGTAAGTGTCTTATTATTTTTTTTATTATGTTAATGAAGACCTTAGAAAACGATTTGACTATTTTTTTAATTGAACGGGGATATAATTAATTTTACAGTTGAATTCTTTTTAAATTTAAATTTAAATTTCGAAAATTAAATTTCCCGAAGTTGAGTACTTTGTTTATGTATATCCCTTAATTTTCAATGTAGTGATATAAAAAAAATATATTGCATGAAAACAACTGCAGTAAATTATAATGCGGTAGATAAAGGGTTAACTGCTATTTAAACACAGTGGGGTCTTAAAATTTCTTGAGGACCTGGGCCCTTATGCAGGAAAAGACTTTTCCTAAACCCTTTTATCGAATTTGGCATATATGCATGTAAAATTCAACAAAATCAATCCATAGCAATATGAAGTTTTATTAGGAAATTCGCTGTTCATATTTTAAATTCTGAAAGACACATTAATTATGTCTTCAAAATCAAGTATTAATATTTTATTCTTACGGACATGAATATGACGACGGACATGAAATAATAGTGTCTTGTCTTATGAACAATATAACACTGTTGCCAGTTGGCATATAGTTCTAAATTTTCAGTTTTAGGGAGAATATATCCAGGAATAACATTTGTCGACTAAAATTATTCGGACCATGATTTTATTAGGCCGAGTCGAGAATGAGATGACCCCATTCCCCGCTGGTGAGGTCCAATAGACCCATCCCTTAAAACGTCCGTTGTCAAACAAAGATTTTTCTGACAGGAATATTATAAAGATAATCCATTTTATCAGATGAAATAACCATCACTCACAGCCATATATCAATACTTATCAAACTTTGTAATACTATGAAATTATTTTTATTAATAATAAAATATAAAAAAAATCAATCTAAGTAAATTTTCTCATTGTTTTATCTTTACATGGTCTGTGATAGAATTGAAGCGAACACATGGTGTCTGGTAGAAGCTTGGTAATTGAGAAAGCACTAAGATCATAGACAAGGACGTCGCCAACTGGGACCGGGCTCAGGGCCTCAATCTCAGTAAGAGGCCTTTTTTAGTTCTGTGCTCAGCCTCAAAAAGATGATCAAAATAATTTTAATGGCGAAAAGTTATTCCGGGTAATATTAAAGCTGGGAATTTCGAACTATATGCCAACTGGCAAAAGTGATAAGACTATACTATTATGTGATGATCCTCGTCCATGTCTAGGCCTAAGACTACCACCATACCCCATCACCATCAACAGGCAACACTAATAGAACTGCATTATTATGTGATGATCCTCATCCCCATGTCTAAACCTAAGCCTACAACCATACCCCAACACCATCAACTGGCAACAATGATAAGACTGATTATTATGTGATGATCCCCGCCCATGTCTAAGCCTAAGACTACCACCATACCCCATCACCATCAACAGGCAACACTAATAGAACTGCATTATTATGTGATGATCCTCATCCCCATGTCTAAACCTAAGCCTACAACCATACCCCAACACCATCAACTGGCAACAATGATAAGACTGCATTATTATGTGATGATCCTCGTCCATGTCTATGCCTAAGCCTACCACCATACCCCATCACCATCAACAGGCAACAGTGATAAGACTGCATTATTATGTGATGATCCCCGCCCATGTCTAGGCCTAAGCCTACCACCATACCCCATCACCATCAACAGGCAACACTAATAGAACTGCATTATTATGTGATGATCCTCATCCCCATGTCTAAACCTAAGCCTACAACCATATCCCAACACCATCAACTGGCAACAATGATAAGACTGCATTATTATGTGATGATCCTCATCCCATGTCTATGCCTAAGCCTACCACCATACCCCATCACCATCAAATGGCAACACTAATAGAACTGCATTATTATGTGATGATCCCCGCATGTCTAGGCCTAAGCCTACCACCATACCCCATCACCATCAAATGGCAACACTAATAGAACTGCATTATTATGTGATGATCCTCATCCATGTCTAAGCCTAAGCCTACAACCATACCCCAACACCATCAACTGGCAACAATGATATGACTACATTATTATGTGATGATCCCCACCCATGTCTAGGCCTAAGCCTACCACCATACCCCATCACCATCAAATGGCAACACTAATAGAACTGCATTATTATGTGATGATCCTCATCCCCATGTCTAAGCCTAAGCCTACAACCATACCCCAACACCATCAACTGGCAACAATGATATGACTACATTATTATGTGATGATCCCCACCCATGTCAGGCTAAGCCTACCACCATACCCCATCACCATCAAATGGCAACACTAATAGAACTGCATTATTATGTGATGATCCTCATCCATATCTAAGCCTAAGCCTACTACCATATACCATCATTACTCATTTATTCCAAAGGCAACAGTCGGTCGAGCCGGTTTGTGAATAAATTTGGGGAGATTGTGAGTCATGTCATTTATTTGTTTCAGGTGACCATTTGTTCAAGTATTTGACAACGTATGCAGTATGCTGTCTGCTTTTAAGTGTAACAAGTGGGGCCTAATTTTGCACACAGAGGCCCAGGCCCCTCCAGAAGTCTTAAGGCGTCCGGGATCATAGATTTCATTTAATTAATATTAACACATTAGCAAAAAGCAAGATTATAAGAATGTTCTATGATTTTTATTTTACTCTGATGAGATAAAAACTTTAAAGTTTGTGAAACGTCTAAATTATTTGTTTCAAGTTCTTCAAAACATACGCAAATGTTTTAACCGATACGCAGAATAACATTTATCACTTGCGACTAGCACATCACTTTAAATTCTATCTTTTCTGTTAGTATGAATGCATTGATAGAATTCCAAAATTTACAATTGAGAAAATAGGACATTTTAATGAGCTTTCCTAATTCTTATTAAAACACAAAATCAATATAAATGTTTCAAATGAAACTTAATCATGATGGTAATTGGTTAATTACCTTTCATAAAATAGCTATTTAACTCAAAAAGCATTTTTTTTTTCATAATTGGTGTCTTTCTGATTTTTTCTGGCGAAATTATTCTAAATTTTAAATTTTGCAAAAAAAATTCTGCTTATAAATTTTCGAGTTGTAGGAATTTTAAAAAATTGCTTATATGTATTGTTTCTTATGCCATCTGATTGACAGCAACATCAGATCAAGGTCCAAGAAATTTATCGCGGCTAAGGGTTAGATTTTTTCACCTGTCGTTAGCCTTAACTTTGAGCACCATCCAGCTGACAGTACGATTTTGCTCGGTTCTACCCGAATTTTGAGGGAGAATACCCTGGGGGTGGTCAGGGGCCTTACTCTAACCTCACGAGAGGACTTACGGCTCGACGGCTATTTAGAGTACCCCCATGCCGCGAAGGCACTATACATTTACAAGCATCCATGCCTTCTCCGGGATTCGAACCCAGGCCCTACGGCAGCGCAGTCAGCGTCACTAACCACTGTAATGGATGGGCGGCTCCTTTACATTTAAATGTCTCAAATATTTGGCGATATGTAATTTTCTATTTAAGCTTTTTTAAAAATACTTGTTTCAATATAAACTGACAATACCCCACCCCTTATTCTAGAAATTTTAAAAAATTATATGAAGTAATTCTATAATTGTGAAAAATATGAATGAATAAATACAGTAAGAAAAAAAATTGTAATACCAAAATTCTTAAGAATAAGGTAATAATAATAAAGTCCTACTTTCAAAAGGCCGTAAAAAAAAAAAACGTTAAAGAGAATGAACTAGTTTGACTTGAGCGTACGTGAAACAATAAGAATTTGGCAGGGTAGGTTGAAATTTTATCAATAGATGGAACTGTTAGTCCTCATAATATGCAAATTAAAACTGGTTACATACACACTGCTCATTACACTATAAAAACACGGGATGCATGCAATTTCCATTATTTTACTTATGAGAAGCTTGCTATGATAAGGTTTCTTTCCCGGGAAATCTCTCATAAGATTTATGTACTTTTTCTATTCCCTGGATTTGATGGTTTGATGAAAAGATGGTTTGTTTGGATACCAAAACACGGTGGAATAGTTTATTGTCAATGCTTGAAAGATTTTTAGAAATAAAGTCAGCAATTTTAAAAACATTAATTGACATTAAAGAACAAATGATGGCCAATGTAGAGTTTGGACCTCTGCCTACAATTGTAGCAGGCTAAAGACAGTGAAAATTGGCTTAGAAAAATTATGCAGTCGAAATGCAACTTTGCTAACTGCAGAAGGTGTATTTTCTTTCGTTATTCGAGAATTGAACGAACAAAATTCAGAATTCACGAAAAATATGAAATATTCTCTAATCCAAAGAATTAGTGAGAGACGCAACGTTAATTTAATAGGATTAATGCAATACCCGAATTTTGGGAGAAAATACGAAGCAGCTGCAGTTACTGTCGATATTTAGCGATTGCCTGGTAAAAGTTGTTTGGTTAGACAAGCCCAAATGATAGGGACAATGCTTTTTCTGCGAAGAAGAGGAATCAATATCCAACTTTTCGCACTCAGAAGAGAGCATGGAGATTTTGAAAGAAAATCTCTGACATTGAACGAAAAATTAGAGAAAGCAATTACCTTTAAAACAAAAGTTTTTTATTGTTCAACCGAAAAGTGCTAGTTTCAACAAAATCATGAAACAGGAGATGCAATTATTCGACTCGACTGGAAATCCATCATCAAACATTATAAACTATGCGAGGCTTTAAAAACAATTCCTCCAACGTCAATCGAAGCCGAGAGAGAATTTTCTGCTGCCGGATTGTTCGTCACAAAGCTTAGAACTAGGCTGAGTGATAAAAGTATCAATTGCTTATGCTTTCTGAAATCCTATTTTAAAAATGAATAATCAATTTGTTATATTTTTTGGCTCATTATATAAATAAGTATTAATTTTGGAATTTATATGTATCCTTATTTTATATAATTATTATAGATTTTATTTAAAAATAACTTGTGAGCTTAAATTTTTGAAATTTTGATGTATTCCCGGGAACGACAATAACATTCCCGGGAATGGAAAAACTCGGGAAAACAGAAACCCTAGTCATGACTCGGTAAATGAAAGACCAGGCTTTGCTTATGAAGCTTTTTTAAAACAACAGTGACTAAGGAATGGGTACCAGGAAAAGCTCTTGTCTGATGAATGTCAAATGTTTGCCGAAGATGGTATACAAATTTGAAAGGACCACCAAATTAACTTGAAATCTGACAGAGAAGGGAAAGCAATTGATTTGATATCAGTAGAAGATTTGATGGTTGAATAGTAGAATGAAAAGAGAGTAGAGGCATGAAAACGTGCAAAGTATGAAGCCCCCGCCCTTCCGATTAAAAGACATGACTGCCACTGCAGTATGCAAAATTTTTCGATCTGTGCCATCAGGGCCGGCTCTAGCAGTTTTGCCGCCCCGGACAAAAATAGAAAATGCCGCCTCTCTCTTAATTATATATATTATTTTAAGTCTTAAAAAATTCAAAAATAATTCGAAATTAATGATTATTTGTTATTATTTCAAAACGAATGAAAAGGAAATTAAGAATCGTCTATTTGCAGTCCAATTTTTGAAAAAAGTCTACTAATGGTGGGGATCCCGCGTTTTTTTTAAAACAACACACCAAGACAAAATAAAGTATCTCCTGTGGTTTTGACCCAAAACCCCTTATTACCCTTGTCCCCCTTTTTTATAGCGGGGAAATGACATCAAATTGGGGAAAAAAATTTATTTGACCTCACTCCAAAAGGGGAGAAAATTACTAGTTTAAGATTTTAAACATATTTAAAATTTATATTTTTAAAATATGCTCCCCCCAAACCTTTCGTTTAAAATAAAAAAAATGTCATTAAATATACGAGTAAAAATAAAAATAATTAAAAGGGAAATAAAAACCAAATTAACCAAATTTTCATATAAAAAAATTTTTCAAATTTTTTTAACAAAAAAAAAATTTTTTAAATTTATCCAAAAGCCGCCCTGGGAAAATCCAAAGTTAAAATCCCAAAAATTGTTTTCCCGAAGATTGCCAATATCAAAAGTTTTTGCCTTTCAATTTTTTACTGGATATAAGTTTAAAAAAGGGGGTATAAAATTCTATAGACAGACGAACCCCATTTTCCCCTATTCTTTTTTAATACGGATCAATCTATTTTGTGAATCAGACGTTCCCCATTCTTTAACAGCTCACATCTGTTCCCTTTTATGCAGTGAGTTTTCCCTTTGAAGAGGGTGAAGGGCTGCTAAATATCCATTTCGAAATGCAGAATTAACCCCCATTTCCCCCCAAAAGTTGTCTTCAACCTTTCGACTTTGGGTTAAAAGTCAAAAAAAGTTTGGGGAAGTAGATTCGAACTTACGGAATTGAATACAAGGGCGGCGCCACAATCACATATGTAATTTTCATTTGGAAGCTTTTTAAAAGAACTGTTTCAATATAACCAAATGACAATACCCCACCCCTTGGTCTCTAGAAATTTTAAAAAATGATATGAAGTAATTATAATTGTGAAAACACTATGAATTAAATAAATATAGTAATGAATAAATAAATTGTAACACCAAAATTCTCTTAAGAATAAGTATGATAATAATAAAGCTCATACTAAAAAAGGCTGTAAACATGAGAATGAACTAGTTTGACTTGAGCCGTGAAATACCGCGAATTATGGTAGGTTGAAATTTTATCAATAGATGGAACTGTTAGTCCTCATAATATGCAAATTAAAACTGGTTACATACAATACCTCGTTATCAGACTACAAAACACATCGGGATGCATGCAATTTCCACTTTGGACCACAGAAAGTCTCATACATGCTCTTCCTGGGAAATCTCATAAGATTTATGTATTTTTTCTTATTCCCGGAATTATACTTGCTCCGGATTTGATGGTTTGATGAAAAGATGGTTTGTTTGGATACCAAAACACGGTGGAATAGTTTATTGTCAATGCTTGAAAGATTTTTAGAAATAAAGTCAGCAATTTTAAAACATTAATTGACATTAAAGAACAAATGATGGCTTTCAATGTAGAGTTTGGACCTCGCTTCATACCGTAGTATAAGGCCAAAGACAGTGAAAATTGGCTTAGAAAAATTATGCAGTCGAACGTACAACCCACCATCCGGTAGAAGGTGTATTTTCTTCGTTATTCGAGAGAATTGAACGAACAAAATTCTGTAGAATTCACGAAAAATAAGGAAATATTCTCTAATCCAAAGAATTAGTGAGAGACGCAACGTTAATTTAATAGGATTAACGCAATACCCGAATTTTGGGAGAAAAATACGAAGCAGCTGCAGTTACTTTGTCGATATTTCACGAAAAAGACCTGCCTGGTAAATGTTTTGGTTAGACAAGCCCAAATGATAGGGGACAATGCTTTTCTGCGAAGAAGAGAATCAATATCCAACTTTCGCACTCAGAAGAGAGCATGGAGGATTTTGAAAGAAAATCTCTGACATTGAACGAAAAATTAGAGAGAAAGCAATTACCTTTTAAAACAAAAAGTTTTATTCATCCAACTAAAAGTGCTGGGTTTCCAAATAAAAAATCATGAAACAGGAGATGTAATTATTCGATTCTGACTGGAAATCCATCACCAAACATTATAAACTATGTGATGGAGGAGGTTATACACAGTGTAAATACTCCTATAGACAGACGAACCCCATTTTCCCCTATTCTATTTAATGACGAAAAGCGATCAATCTATTTTGTGAATCAGATCGTTCCGATTCTTTAACAGCTCACATGTAATCAGCACAATTTTTATGCATGATGGAGTTCCTGAACACTTTTGAAGAGGAGTGAAGCGGCTGCTAAATATCCATTTCGGAAATAACAGAATTATCAGCCATCATCTCCCCAACAGCTTGTCTACAGCCTTGTGACTTTTGGGTTAGAAGACACATGAAAAATGTTGTAGTAAGTAGTCCGATTCTGAACTGAGCGGAATTGAATACACAGGACGTATGCGCCAAAATCACAACATCGATACTGAATTTTTGTGGAATATTTTCTTTTTCTGATTTTAATTCGTGGAAGAAGCGGTGGACAGCATGTAGAAAGTTTCTTAAACAGTTAAAAACTGAACTACTGTTTTAGTTGTTATGCGATTTTCGAACAGTTAAAAAAGGAATTTTTTTCCTATTCGATATGGTAAATTGACATGATGGATGAATTGTGAACAAAGAGTGCAGAAAGACTTGAAATAATTTTTTTTTATTTGTTGAATTTTTTAATAAAAAAGAGGCAGAATCATTGGCTTTGAGCAGTACAATAAATAAAACTTGTAACCCATACAACGGTGAATTTGGGATTTCAATGCGAGTTGTGTGGTGGAAGCCATGCGCGCATTAAAACTAGTACTACGCCATCTATTGATAAAACTTCTAACTACTTTTTGTCTTGCACCAAATTCCCCTTTCCTCAAGTTCATACAGTGCCATTCACAAACTTTCTTTTTTAAATTTGGAGAAAAAGATATTTTAATTATAATCCCCCAATATTTGGATTTTTCTCATCACAAAAACCCTGGATTCAGAATTTCGTACCATTCCCTTACATTAGGGTCTTCATCCTTTTACGATCAAGGGTCACACATAAAAAAAAAAAAAATCACAAAGATCCGAGAGCCACACGTCTGTCAAAAAATAGTGTAATCAGAAAATTTATATAAAAAAGAGGGTTTGTTTTCCAAACTATAATTGATTCAAAGTAAAGAGACGCTGTTACAGATTTGTATAATATATGTATATTGGTTTAAAAAAGTCCAATGGAAGTTTTTAAAAATATTTACAGTACAGTGAAATTTTTGAAACATTCGTCATTTTCAGAATATTTTTTCTCAAATCGATATGAAACATATAAATGGAGCATTTAAATATCAAAAATAAGAGAAAGAAAAATGTTTTTACGACTAAAAGCTGACAAGTCAAGTTTCTTGAAATTGCCTCGAATTCAAATGATGGGGACACCAAAATGCCTTCAGTGGGCCACTTGTGGCCCGCGGGCTGAAGAACCTTACCTAAAACAATGCAGGGTATATTCAAGTTCAAACTTATGAATGGAAATCGTGGAGACTCAACAGCCGAACACTATTTTATACACTCACTACGCATAGATCCAAGTATCACACGGTGTAAAACAGAGATTCCCAAAGTGGTCTATATAGACCCAAGACGTCTATGACGACCTGCAAGGGGTCCACGTCAGCGAAAAAATAATTTGGGGTCCATGAGGTGTAAATGGGGGTGCAAGATAGTGGCTCTCACTAAACCAGATCATGACTAATATTAAATGGAAATTTAATCAAGTGAAAAACAGATTTTTTTGTACCTATTTAACAGATTTATTTACTAAATTTAAGGTTAATTTGCAGTTACAAGGCGACAGCATAAATTTTATTATAACAAGGACCATATTTCATTATTTCTTGTGTGTTAGAATTGAAATAAGGGGTATAATTTTAAACACCGCCAGCATTTAAATGCCCTTTTTTTTAGATTTTGAAACTAGGTTTGTTAATGTTTTGACTGTCATACCATAATAAGCAATGAATTCATATGGTTCCTTTGAAAAAAAAAATGCCAGATTACAAGAATTAGGCACTAGCGATGATCTTAAATTAAAGTTTAGGAACGTATGTCAACAATTTTGGCTTTAAAAAGATATACCTGTTATTTATTCCATATTATGTAATATCTTGAGAGTTTTTAATTGTTTTTCCGACTGAGAAGGAATTTCAGTGCGCTAACCAATCTCCAAAACAACAAAAAAAAAAAAAAAAGAAGAATTGGACACTATTAAATTGATAGAGCTGAAAGTAAACCTGATGTTATACGATGCTAAATGTTGAAAATTTAAAGTCCCAAGATTCATCCCTCCCATTAAAAGCATTTGTTTTTTGCTCAATTATAAGTAATAAATTTAGTAATTAAATTTTAATTTAATTACTAAATTTAACTCAGTAATTAAATTTTAATTTAATTAAAACACATGTTTTCGTAAGTTTTTAACACTATACTTCACTACAGTTACAAATTTTAATCTTTTAAAGTAAATAGCTCTATTCCTGCTGTCAAAAATGCATTTAAGTAGATAAATTTGCAAAAATTTAATATTAGGTAAGAAGGCCTACCCCAAACTGTGAAACCTTTTAAGGGGTCTATGAGGCAAAAAAGTTTGGGAACCTCTGGTGTAAAAGAACAGAAACATAATGAATCATCTGCTCAGATGTTATGTAATGCATGGGCCCAGAATTAATCAGCAAAATTCAAGTAAAATTTGGAAAATGTACTATTTACACCATTTTCTATTAAATTCTGCAAGAATTGATTACGAGAAAACTTTTTTTAGAAGTTGATTGTACTAATTCAGCTGATCAGTCCATTAACATTACCATGTGCGCCATTCACATTGATATCAATTTTATCCAGTTGCGATAAGAATTACGAAAGTTACTATGTCTCCAATATATGTGTACCTTTTTGACGATTATACAAAAACTATATTTCTTGAGTTATTCATTATGTAATCGATGCATTGCTCGTCGCTTGAGAACACGTGATTTATTTTTCTATTTTACATAAGATCTTATCAAAACGTAAGGATGTAAAAAATATTTCAAATGTTGATAAAAAAGAAATATTCGCATTTTACTTTTAACAAGTAATATAAAAAAAAATTAAGTCAATTCCTACTTAGATCAACAAAGAAAATTTTTATTTTAGCTACTTTTATTAAATAGCTGCAATTAATATAATAGCATACATAGAATCACACATATAAGTGGTAATTAATTTTACACTATCATTAAAAGTATTGTATTCTCATCCAAAACAATCCTGTATATAAAATTTCAGTTCAACTGAATGCTTTAAAAAAGTGAGAAAAAAAAAATCTTTAAGTTTTGGACCCAAGTTACAAAATTAAACCAACGGCTGTATTTGTAATTTTTTAAATAATTAGTTTCAGTCAATTAATTATACTAAATTACCATATTGTCATCAAAATAATCCTGTATATAAAATTTTCGTAGCTCAATTGAGTGCTTTAAAATGTATTTTATTAACGCATCGAAAATTCCGCAAGATAAATAAATAGGAGTGTAGCTAATAGTAGGAATTGAAAACGGGCCAGTATTGCTAATAAGTACAGTAAAATCAGGCATATAACGTGCACTTTTAACACACAAAAATAAGATCGAAATTTATGGATGCACGCGTTATACACCTGGATATAAAAATAGCTTAAACATGAGATGAGCATGTTAGCCTATACCTCTTATGTGTATCAAAATACTGTTCATTTTAAAAATTATACATGCCTTTGAACTTAAACAGTTGTAGTTCTAAAATCAAGCTATTTTTTCAAAAGCCAGTAGAGATAATATCTCTAACAAACACTCTCAGATATTTCCCCGATGCTCGCAAAAAGGCAGAGCATTATACCTACACAAACCTCAAATTTAAAA
Source organism: Trichonephila inaurata madagascariensis (assembly GCA_019973955.1). Taxonomy (NCBI): domain Eukaryota; kingdom Metazoa; phylum Arthropoda; class Arachnida; order Araneae; family Nephilidae; genus Trichonephila; species Trichonephila inaurata. Next base: position 98,098 of record BMAV01008416.1, on the reverse strand, counting down.
AACAGGATTTGAATATATAGGTGGAGGCTTATATATTAATCGAATATAATGTACATCTTCAAAATTTATCTTTTTTCTATTGTTAAATCCACACAAGTATACATTCGAATAAATGAAATATTTAGAGGTAACGCATCGCTACGCTACTACACACATAATCCAAATTCTCCTGGGTAATAAAGTCCACAAGACAAAGTAAATGATGTACAAAAAAGAAAATTTATGTAAAAAATAAAAAAAAAATTCCATGGGATTTCTTTTTAAACAGGTTTAATGGAAATAGATCTGGTGATCTGGGTATCCAGGCAAAATATTTAAAAAGGCTTAAAGACATTCAATAGAAATTATTGTTGTAAGAACTGGATTCCCTGGCTTCAGAAATAGTGATCAGGAGCAAAAAAAAAAAAGGGGGGCATACAATAGGCATGCAGTTCAGTCACTAGGATACACAATGACAATGTTATGGAGGACCACTGTAGAAGGAATTGACTGTCAAATGAAAAGAAACTTCAAATCATACTTTTGCAAAGTAATTTCGGGGGGTTTCCTTTTGGGAAAAAAAACCGTTCCGTCTTTGAACTGTTGAGAGCAATCTTCCACACGGAGAACCATATCTCCAGGTGGGCCAAGTGTTCGTTTATGTTGTCAACAAGTGTGTTGAGGTTTCTGTGTCTGCTGAGTATAGTTGTGTCGTCTGCATACAGGCAAATGATAGTATTAGTACTTTTGATAATATCGTTTACATAGAGATTAAAGAGGGTTGGAGCGAGAATTGACCCTTGGGCCACTCCCGCACCAACTTTTTTAATTTGAGAGTATGTGCGATTTATTCTAACAGAGAAGGATCTATCAGAAATGTAGGAATTAATAAGGAAGATAAGAGGGGGCGGAATTTTATAGGTAATTAATTTAAAGAGTAGGCCCGTGTGCCATACTCGATCAAATGCTTTTTGGATATCAAGGAAGACCGCAGCCGAGCATTCATCTTTGTTGTTCCCTTCCTTAATAAACTCAACAACTCGGAGGAGTTGATGAGATGTGGAGAGACGAGGACGGAACCCGTGCTGCTCCGGGATCAGGATATTTTCTCTGTCGAGATGATCGTTGAGTCTGGCTAAGATGACTTTTTCAGCCAGTTTGCTTAGGACTGGGAGTAAACTTATTGGTCTGTAAGATTCAGCGAGGGCTGAATTTTTACCCGGTTTGAGGATCGGCACGACGACCGCTGTCTTCCATGATTTAGGAAAATATCTGAGAGTTAGCATGTTATTAATGATGTTAGTGATTTTAAAAATAGTGAGACGAGGAAAATTTTTAATCATTTTATTTGTGACCCCATCTCTACCCGGGCATTTTTTAATTTTAATCTTTTTAATGAATTGCAAGATTTCAGATGGGTGAGTGGGGGGGAGAATATCAGTGTTATTTGAGTTAGAAACAAAGTATGCATCGACAACATTAGTGATGATTTCATCTTTGTGTGGGTTGTGTATGTCATTAAGTTGAAATTGTCTCTCTAGCGAATTTGCAATTACTTCTGTTTTGTTTGTGTCGCTGAGAGCAATACCAGTAGGGCCGTTAAGGGCGGAGATCGGGGCGGATTTTTTCCTGAATGCCTTTGCAATTCCCCAAAGAGAACTGTCTTCGGCATTCAGAGTGGAAAGGTTATCCTCCCATGCTTGTTGTCTGTAGTGGTAGATTTTTCTTTTAATTTTGTTTTGTAATCGGTTTAATTCTGCTTTGTGTTGTGGGTGTCTGGTGAGTTGCCAGGTTTTCCTAGCTTTATTACGTTCTTTGATAAGATCTTTAAGCTCACCCTGAACATATGGCTGCTCCGTGTGGTAGAAAGGTTTAGAGGCACTAGCGTGCGCGTTTAGGATATCGTTAGTGAGATTGCTGACTTGGGAGTCAATCTCCTGGGTAGAATTTGCGGTGGGGAGTTCGAAATTATCGGGGTTAGCAAGGATCTTAGTGAAAATACTCCAAGTAGTATTTAATTGGGGAGGGGGCATTTCGAAATTTGAAGTTCTGGGGAAATGGAATCTTACAGGATTGTGGTCAGAGCTGAGTTCCGGAATGGAATCTGCAGTACATGGCCAGATTAAGTTCTTGGTAAGGGCATAGTCCAAAGTGGAATTTCTTGATCCTTGTCTTATTGGCTATTAAAACCTACTATTGATTTTCATTGGTCAGAAGAAATGTCTTCTGGCATTTCTTCTGTCTTCCCAGAATTCCACTCTGACGAAGGGAATATATATACTCAAACTTAATTATTTGTTATGTTGAGAAATAAAGTTTATTTTTATAAAATTACTACAATTTTACTTGGCCACTCAACACAACACACCAAAATACATAGGACAGAATCACAATATTATAAGTGGTAATTAATTTTTATTAATTATCATTAAAGTATTGTATTCTCATCCAAAACAATCCTGTATATAAAATTTCAGTTCAACTGAATGCTTTAAAAAGTGAGAAAAAAAAATCTTTTTAAGTTTTGACCCAAGTTGCTAAAAATTAAACCAACGTGGCTGTATTTGTAATTCTTTAAATAATTAGTTTCAGTCAATTAATTATAATTAAATTACCATAGTCATCAAAATAATCCTGTATATAAAATTTCAGCTCAATTTGAGTGCTTTAAAATGTATTTTATTAACGACTGAAAATTCCAAGATAAATAAATAGAGTGTGAGCTAATAGTAGGAATTGAAAAACGGCCAGTATTGTTAATAAGTACAGTAAAATCAGGCATATAACGTGCACTTTTAACACAAAAAGTAAGATCGAAATTTGCGGATGCACGTTATACACTCTGGATATAAAAATAGCTTTAAAACATGAGAGATGAGCATAAAAGAAAATTAGTGTCTTCTATGTGTATCAAAATACTGCTCATTTTTAAAAAATTATACATGCCTTTTGAACTTAAACAGTTGTAGTTCTAAAATCAAGCTATTTTTTCAAAAGCCAGAGATAATATCTCGAACAAATGACTTCGTATATTTCGGATGTCTTCGTAAAAAAGGTGCGCATTATACGGCGAATAAACCTCAAATTTAAAAATGTGATTTGAATATATAGATGAGCGTTATACGCCGGAATATACGGTACATTCAAAATTTATCTTTTCTATTGTTAAATCCACAATAAGTATATTCGAATAAAATGAAATATTTAGAGGTAACGCATCACATGCTACTACACATAATCCAAATTCTCCCAATAAAGTCCAAGACAAAGTAAATGATGTACAAAAGAAAATTTATGTAAAAAATAAAAAAAAATCTCCATGGGATTTTTTTTAAACAGGTTTAATGGAAATAGATCTGGTGATCTGGGTATCCAGGCAAATATTTAAAAGGCTTAAAGACATTCAATAGAAATTATTGTTGTGTGAACTGGATTCCTGGCTTCAGAAATAGTGATCAGGAAAGCAAAAAAAAAAGGGGGCATACAATAGGGCATGGAAGTTCAGTCACTAGATACACAATGACAATGTTATGGAGGACCATCAGAAGGAATTGACTGTCAAATGAAAAGAAACTTCAAATCATACTTTTCAATTCTGGAGCTGAACGGCGAACAACCATCAGGTTACAATCGCACCTGTGTTTTTCTTCTGTTTGCAGATACAATTTTCCAGTTTATCCAAGTCCAATTAAAAGCTGGATTCAAAGAAAATTAGTTTTACTACAGTAAAGGATTTTTTGTCAAACAAATTTGGCATCACTGCACAAGCAAATTAGTGTGCACAGGAGAGAAGCAGTGAAAGTAAAAACAGTTGTTCTTCAAAAATGGTCACATGTGATCATTGGTGTATTGGAAATTAGTTGGCTCATTAATAATGATTGATTATTTTCGACAATGCTTCTCTGAAAGAATTGTCAACTAATGTCTCTAAGCATTGGGTGTGTGTGTTCTGTCATAATTCAATCTTTCCTCTCAACATGGTCAAATGGGGACATCCCTCTACATCTGGGTAGCTTTGATTTGACCACTCTGCTTTTTCCCATTTTAAATGATGCCATAAGTTCATAGTGTACTTGTTCACATTAACAGGACATTAGCATAATCAAAAGAAATTAGATCGTATTTATTTATATACGGCTGAACCCGTTTTTGTGTGGTTAATAGGAACCTCGTAAAAATAACTGCACAAAAAAAATATTTGAAAATTTCATGAATTCTTACATATAACAAGCAAATTCGTCGAAATACTGCAGAATTTCTTTTTTATGCGGTCGCACAAAAATAAAATTGCATAAAAAAGGACTGCACAAAAACAGGTTCTACTGTATAAGTATTTAAACGTTGGATCGAAAGGTATTTGTGTAAGAAATTTCATTGCAATCAGTCAATTCCTTTTTGCATTATGTTTCAAGAGTGAAATAAATTTAAGTTTAAAAAAAAATTACAAAAAAATATAATGGAAAATAAGGTTGGCACTAGAGCTGCCATATCTCATTTTTGAAATATGGAATACTTAAAGAGTATAACTGAATTTAGAGTTCAGTAAAATTTTATTTTCATAAAAATGTTGAGTTATCCAACTTGTTTGCTAGTTGGAATAGACACATGCACACATATTAAGTTCTACTAGTTATTGTTGATAAAAAATGCAACTCCAAGACAATCAACTATCTCAACCATCACAAATTTACTTCACGCAAGATATAATGAATTCTTAATATCGAATTAAGATTGTGTTTAAAAAAGCATCGTTAATAAAATCATCATTCAGTAGAACTTCCCAGATGGAAGTTCTATTTTAAAATTCTTCACAAAATTTTTTCACAACACTTAAATTTGTTTGTAAATTGTGAAAACATTCCAACAACGTTCTTGATAAAAAAAAAGGTTCATACATATACAGGGTGTCCCAAAACTCAACGTCGAGCAGGCATGGGGTAAATAGATTTCCTATTAGTTATGAGAAAAATTTTTAAAAAAGTTTTCCATCACTTGGTTAAGTAATTACTAGCACATTTTTGAAAATGTGGAGAGAGAGAGAGAGAGAAAAAAATTTGGCACCCATCACATCACTAGGTACTGTAACCACAAATTTCATATTGATTTTTTTACTAATGTGATCTTACATCCTGTGCTACTAAGATAGTCACAAATCGAGCAAAAAACTTAACTGGTTTAATTAAAATTAATGTAGTTTGAGAATATGTCGCTTAGCTGTCTCTCCAGAAAAAGAAAAACATAACATACTGTTCAAAGCAAATTATTTCAAAAGATAACCCTTTTAGTTAAGGTTCCAAAATTGTGTGGAAGCAAGTGGAAGTCAACTTTTAATATTTGTCTATTTCACAGACAGCAGAAAAATTTATACATTTTTTTAACCATGCCAAATTTGACATATTCACATAACAAAATGATTTCATGAAAAGTAATATTTTTGAAGACTGTTTTTCTCATGACAACTTTCATGAGCTAATATAAGTGAAATTTAAAATAAAATAATGGGGGAATTTCTACATTTTTTTTCCAAAAGTTTAATTTTCTGTTTTTAAATAAATGAAGTAACATTAGTGTAGTGTTTCAAACAGTGTGTAGTGTTTCTTCAGTGGATCAGGTGTTTTAATATTTATTAAATTAAAAGTGTACTCTAAGGGGAATAATAAACTTTGTTGCTCTATATCGGGTACAACCTCGTCAATAAATCAATTTGCAATGAGAATTTTTAAAAAATTAAAATGCAATGCATCTCATTCAAAATGAATGGGAGGTAAATTATATTTTAGATTTTGAAATATATTTTACATCAACTCAAAAGATTGAGTAAATTCCTATATTAAATCTGCTTGATCAGCAGTGAAAGATTTGAATAGAATGTTCAACCGATTCACTACTTTCATTTCATGCATTATTAAGATTATAATCTTTTTTAATGCATATAACTCATTGATCGTGACAAAAAATTTAAAGTACCACCAAAATACTGAGTGCATTTTTTTATCAATTGTTTTGTGATGGTTTCAATGTGTGTGACTAAAATCTTTTCATTAAAAAAGACTATCAATTGATATAGGTCCTTGTTGATAGAACAAGGAAGTCCTTAAAAAGTATATCTAAATGCATGTGATTGTATTTTAATAGGTATATTATATTAAACCATTAATTCGGCACATCTTATGCTTGACAATGTTTTCTCAATTTTTTTACTTTAAAAGAAAGCAGTGATGTAGCTACTGCCATATCAATGATATGTGGCCCCTAGCTACAGGGGCCCCAAAGAATTTTGAAACATGGCCCACTCAGAGCTATCTATGCCAAGGTGAAAGAAAGCGAATATCCAATATGAACTATTGCTAATTTGTTAATCTAAAAATGCAACTGCTGTTCTTTCTTACTGATACTCATACTACATGCAATGGAATTTATAGAAAAATTTGGCTTAACTTTTTTTCTAATAAGAAAATTAAAAAAAAAACTTTCAATTAGTTTTTATATATGTATATTAATCTCTAAATTTACCTCTGTTACATATAGAACAGTCATACAAATATTTCAAAAATCATTTAATAAGAATATCTTCATCTCATGGAAGTAATATTTTTAAAATAATTCATCAAAAGTCAACTTTTTGTACAGCTACTCCTATATGATTATATAACTCAATGAAATATTAATGTGCACATTTTATACATGTGCAAAGTAATTTAGTTTCCCTACACTGGTGTAGCTAGTTCTGAGTGGGCCCGGTATCAAAATTTTTCGGGTGCACTTTTTTTTAAGCTCCTTAATAGCTTATAACATTTTTCTTACACATGTTGGGGCTCCTGAAGATAGCGGGCCCTGTATCATTGATACAGCAGTAGCTACGGCACTGGTTCCCTACAATCCTGTTAAGATGATTATATTCACTGAATATTGTATAATAAATTTTTCACAACAGACATTACAAATTTCAAACAATACATATATATATATACAATTAATTACCTAAATTTAATATAGCTAATTTTACAGAATGTTACAAAAAAATTTTGAGAATGAAAAAACAGATTCGAAAAACAATAGCTCCAATTCTCGTTATCTACAATGGACTTGAGTTATGAATTTAAAAGTAAGTAAAGTTTTGAGTAAAGTTATTACCAAACATTAAATCTGCCAAATCAATAAATAAATATAAATATGCATGCATGTTGATAATGCTTCATATATCTGATAAACATTTATACAACTACATCAAATATCATACTTTGAAGTTACACTTGCCTAAAGTTAAGGAATAAAACCCAAAATTCAAACAATTCACGTTGAAAAATGTCAAACTATCAAAACTACATGACATAAAATTTGGTGAAAAGCAAATAATTAAGCAAGATATTCATTCACATTTCTTTAATAAAACTGTATTATACATGGCATGATTGGAAAGCTCTGTAGAGAAAGGGAACTCTCTAACATTAACTTTTGACACAAGACCTTATATTTTTAAATAAAATACATTAGTATCACAGGTCTAAAAAGGAGTGAAAATGAATCAGATCAATAAACAAAGCACTCCCTGCAAATAAGAAGTATCATGGCCATCTCGAAAAAATATTATTTTATGATGCATCATCCATAAAATAAGGTTGTCCATTTTTGGCTCTACGCTTTGTTAAAATTTCACAACCTGTTTCAGTAACTAACAATGTTTGTTCAAACTGAGCAGATCGTTTGCCATCACGAGTTACAGCAGTCCAATCATCAGGCCATGTCTCATCAGTCCAAGTACCTTTAAAAAAATCAAGGAATAATTTATTTAATAAAAGATGGATATTTTTATAATATATATTAGAAAGATAATTTTACACAGAATAAGTCTTTAAATTAAAAATATAACTATGGTATTTTCTTTTAAGATTTTTTATAAACAATATAACTACACCAAACAGCCTTTAACAAGTTTTCATTCTTTTAATATTATATAAATTCACTCTAACAATCTTACATGATAACTACCTACATTGACTTATATAACTACCCACATCAACATATTTTTTAAAATAAAAAGCTTTCAAATTTTAACCTTTTAATAAAACCAGTTTCATATTTTTAGAAAGATAAAATAGAAGTTTTAATTTTTTTATATTTACTCTAATTTAAATATACAAAAAAAATAAATAAATAAATAAAATAAGGTACATACCTAAAATTATTCAAATTAAAAAATAAGCAAACTAAATACCCTTTAAAAACAACACAAATGAACTTATTAGGTTAACAAATTATTTTACATTTATGTAAATTATTATTTTAATTCTTTCAATGGTTCATAAAATATAAATTCAAAAAGCAAAGAACATAAATGAATTTATTACTTAGACATGTTCTTGTTTTGGACACAAAATAACCAAAAAGAGAAAAGATTCACTTGCTACTAAACTAGGCTTAATATAGTCTAAAAACAATTAAATAACAAATCTATATTTTTTTGTTTTTCTCTTTGTAACCTCTAAGACCAAAAACTTCTTTTTTAATATTTGAAGAAATCACCTCTTCAGGTTTTAACAGATATTTATGATACGTCTGCAGGATTTTTTTTATTATAAATATGCCATAATTTTCTTCATCACATTTTTAACATACAGTCAACTTCTGCAAAATAATTGTTATATTATCTTTTGATAATATATGTGTCTGGACAACTTTAAAATGTCAGTTTTTGTTGCTAATAAAAGACATTTACTATAAAAGATCTTAATTTTGTAAATAGAGCATTGTTACTACCCTGCGCAAATTCAGTTTCCAAATTTTTAATTCACACTAAAAAAAATTCAAACATGTTCCACTTGTTAAGGCAGTCTTTGGCTCTTGTTAAAGAATAGGACCCAAATTCGGAATATGTTTTCATGTATAAAAGTATTCAAACATTAATATTATATTCATGCTTCACTATCCTGTAGAGAATTATTTATTTTATCATATTAAAACTCATTTTTTTCTTTTATAAAATGCATTTTACATTTTCTTTCCTGTACCATTTACATTTTAAAAGAAAAATCTTGTTATTTGTGACATATTTTAAAAACACTATATTGTTTATAATAAGTACATGAGTTACAATGTCACAAACTTTTATAAAAATTGAGGTCTTTTTTTTCTGTTTGAAAATGTGCTCCATGTTAAGTTTGTGCTCTCATGCATGAGGCAAAATTTAGGCATATTTTTATTAAGGCAAAAATAGCCTTAATAAATTTGTGTTGTGTCTGCCTAAGACTTCAGCTGTTAATCTTATTGGTTTCAAAGCTTTGAAGTAGTTCAACAAAAAAAAATTTCACATTATTCTTTATCTTCATTCCATAAGTGAGAAGCATTGAGGTTATTTAAAGCTAAAACAACACAGTGTACAAATCTTTTTAACATTGTCTCTAAAATATAAGAACTCGTTTGACAGACAAGAATCAGATTTCTTTTCTGTACTTCTATTTCACATAATTCTGACAAATGCTATTTCTCATAGGGGTCTTTCTAAAACATTTGCAATTTTTATTTGAGAAATCAGTTTTCTTTAATTATCTAATAATACAGGAATAGGTAATCTATAATCATTCATGCCCAAATGAGCAACTCCTTGCCCCCCCTCCATCATTAAACCTTACAATTACACACTCACCCATTATTTTATCGTGCACTTTTTTTAAACGATTGTGTTGGCTGCTTGTGGATGATCTTTGCAAGTTAACATTTTCTTACAGTAATTACAACACATCTTCTTCAACTTCTTTGAAATATTTCCGAAGATCTGATATTTAAGATGACAAAAACAAATTTAAATACTTAAAGACTGATATTTTTAACAGTATATAAATTACCATAATATCAGATGAATAAATACTGTAATCTGTGTCATGAAATAATAAACATGGAAACTGGATCCAAAAAACTAGTAATTTATACACTCCTGAAGTCTGATAAAAACAGGCTCACAGGGCCTACTAATCAGATTGTTTGCAACGTCTAGTCAGCATATCACATGTTCTCATGCTATCGCTAACACCCCAAGCAAATTACTGGACCTTTCTCTAGTATATATAACTAGAAGTGCAACTTTTATTAGCATTAAAATCATTATAACAAATTAATACATAAATTTTTAACCGACCTTTTTTGTTAAAAAAAGTTTTCTAATAGGATAACTATTTTTAAACTTGATAAATTCTAATAACCACAATGCATTTTATAGTTAAATAATAACAAGGATCTTAAGAATAAAAAATAAATTATATTTAAATAAAAAATAACAGGAAAAATTCTAATTTTTTTACAATTATTTATTTAATTAATCAGGCTTACCTTCTGATATCATTGGTTCAATAGTAAAACAATGTCCAGGCTTCATTATACCTATAGCCTTGTTCTCTATAATGAAAAAAAAAAAATTTTTAGCATTTTACTTTTGAAAATCTATATGGCTTTAATTAAAGAGAGAACAAATCATAAACCTTACTTGCATAATGAGGGACACTTGGAGTGGTATGAAATAACCTGAAATATAAAGTATTAAAATTTATTAATACATAAATTAATAAATCACAAATTCATGATTAAAATGCTACATACAATAAAAAGCCTCTAATTAATTAATAAAAATTTTTTATGAATTATTGATTATATACATAGAAGCTGTAAAAGACCATTTGTGATTTATATCATTAATCAATTACAAAAGAAATTCTAAAACATTTTTGTATCCACATCAGCAAAAAGGGAAAAAAGTATCATTTTAATGCTCTGAAGTGTACAAAGTTGTGCACCCATTGCTAAATATCACATTTTAAATGAAAGGCAAATCAGTACAATTTAAAACAGATTGGATTAATAAGGTAAGATTAGACAAATACCACATTTAATTTCCCATGTGTATTACAAAATTTCCTTAAACAGAAATTACTAACAATATTATGAAAAATAGAATACAAGTGCTGAATTGAGTAACAAAGATAACAAGATTGACACAAGATGGAAAAACTTAAATAGTATGAGCAAAGTATCCAAATGATTGGATCAAATATAAAAGTCTGCTGCAATAACTACTTGACTTTTAATAGGACATAATGATTAAATAGAACAGGGAAAGGATTGACACATAGAATTCAAAAGAATATGTAATACAAAATGGAACATGAATATCTTATTACACTGTAAATGACTGAATGAATAACAAAGCCTATATTCCAGAAAAATAAATGTTTTAATGACATCAACTTTTGTAAAATACTGATTACAAAAATGAGAAATTCATCATGATTGAAGCCCTGTTAATCAAGGCAAAGTAATAATTATTATCTTTTTTTTTTGCATAAATATTGATTTCCAATTACTAAAATGCAGAAAGTTTAACTTGTGATAATTTTTTCTTCTTAAAACCAATAATAATAATAATCAATAATACTATCTAAACTATATGATACCTATCTACCAATAAATTGAACTATTATCACTAATTCTGTATTACTATATCACATATATAATAGGTAAAAATCATATATTTAAAATAATAATTAAGAAAATCAATTAACTTAACCACATATTTACATTTCTTTAGAAAACAGTTAAAAAGTTATTTACCTAGTTTGATAAATTTTTTATATAAACAAGTTGACATATAATATACATAAACAAGTTGATTTTTTTCTTCATTTCAACTTAAAAAAACAACAACCAATTGTAATCAAATTTAAAAAATTACAGCGGAAAAATGATGCAAAAGGAATATCAATTTCATTTTAAGAGTCTATGTGAACTATTTACCTCTTATTTTCATATATAAAAAGAATAAAAATTAATATTATATTCTGGCTTCACTACCCTTTAGAGAGCACAGCATGTTTTATCATACTTTACATTTTTAACCAAGTTGATTCATTTTTCTGGTATAAAATGTGTTTCGTGTTTATTCTCCTATACTTTTAATGTTGAATGAGCTATCCCTTCATCAGTTAAAATGAAAAAAGAAGTATTCAAGCAATATTTTGAAAATTTAGAAATGTTATATTGTTAACAGATGTGTATAAATTATAATGTTGCAAATTTTCAAGAAAATTGGGGCATTTCTCTATCTGAAAATGTACTCTACATTCACAGTTCAGGGCTCTGGTACTTATACTGAAAAAGCCTTAAAAAATTCAAAAGACTATTATATTTTCAGGAAATAGACTTTTTAATATCAGCATACATGAATGAGTTGAAGAAATAATTAACAGAAAAAGTCCCTTTACAAATAATCAACATAAATTAATTTTAGAAGATTGGAATGGTTAAAATTAAAATCTGGTACATTATAGAAATATTAAAAATTGAATATTATGCCAATGCATGTTAATTTTTATACATATAATACAAAATTTCTACACAACAGCTAGCAGAGATACTGTTTGGCTAATTCAATTACATAAATTTGAGCAAATAAATGTTTCAACATTTTTTGAATTTGTTTCAATATGTTCATTATATTGCAACAGCTGGAAGCATTACCCAAAACCAATTCACTTACCTATGAATTCCATGACCACAATAACTACGAACAACTGAAAACCCCTGAGCTTGTACATGTTTTTGTATGACATTTCCGATTTCCCTATATTTTTCGCCAGGTCTCACTGTGAAAATAGATATATTTATTTTACTATTCCATCAAATACAAAAATAGACAATTAAGTGCATGTATATCTATTGAACATCAAAACTTTTTAATATAAAAGCAATGTAAAATTATTAATAATTAAATTATGCAAAAAAGACATTTATCTACTGAAAAATTTAAAAAAAACAAACAAATAGACCCAAATCTCCTCAACTATAATTCTGTCAAAATAACAAAAATAAATGGAAAAAATGGCTTTTTCACTTTTAAATTGAATTACAGAAAAACAAAGTTAACTAATCACTAACATTTAACCAAATCACAAAAAATAAATAACTTAAGAATTCAGTGCACACTATATACAATTCATTTGCCCAGAAAAGAAAATTATTATATTTTTCAGAAAAATTGACTAAAATAACCATACACAACAAAATTTTTAAATGCAAAAACATTTGCATGCTTCTAAACTTAAATGTTAGAAACATCATTGTTCTTTATTCATAGCAGTTATATATATATATATAGGTTTAATTATATAATTCCTTCAACAAAAATATTACCATATTTATTTGAATCTAAACCGCACTTTTTTCCAATGTTAATGTGGCTGCAGCTTAGAATCGGAGGCAGGAACATTCACTGTGTGGGGGAAATTGAGAATGATACTGATGGTCAGAGCAATTACAGGCTCATGTACGTATTTAAAAGTTTTTGATACTGATATATTAATTATTCACATATTATTTCTCATTCAATTTTTTAAAAGTCTTGTAAACTTTGGATATTAAACCATTCTTTTTTCACAGAAATGTATTGAGAATTTGGGGTGTCGCTCAGAATTGAATAAATATGATAATTATATAATTAAAAATATATCAAGATATATAATCTAAATAATTAATCCCAACTTGAAACTAAGTAGATGTCAAATTTTTCAGTTTTAAATTTATTTTGTTTTATTTTGTCAAACAATTTTAAATATGTTACTTTCAAGAATAACATTGATAAGAGATATTTTGATGATAAACATTTAGGGAGCATTTATAAGCACAGTTAAATTTGCTTTATTTTGCCATTTGAAAGTAAGATTTATAGACTTATTACTAATTATATAATACTTCTAAAAGCAATTGGTAACAAATTCTACCAAAACCTATGACTACAGAAACTTCTTCAATCTCATAATTTTAAAAATTTAATTCTTTATTAGATAAATTACAATGACAAAAGGGTTGAAAAAAAGAAATGACTGGCATGCAAAAGCAACAGTGGCTGCTCAAGTATTTGCAAAAGTGAATATCAAGTAAATAAGTTGACGAAAAAATGACAAACAAGGTTTTTTTTTTACAGAATTGCAACATTTACAATTTCAGTTCACTGAATCAGGATCTATTTTTTCCTCAACAGTTTAAAATAATCTTACAAAATGAAAATTTAAGGTAATAGCAATTGAATGGCTTGGTTATTGAAGTTTTTATTAAATTGATAAAACCATTTTTTTTAAATAGCTATATTAGTACCAAATAAATATTTATCCAAATATACTTTTATTAATACATACACCTATAAGATATTTTGAGATCAAAACAGAAAAAATGGTATTGTTCAAAAAATTATACCTATTTCTATAGCTTTCTTCAAAGCTTCATAGGTTACTCGAACTAATTTTTTCCCAGCTTCATCAACATTTCCAACGAAAAAGGTTTCATTTAAATCACCATGGAAGCCCTTATGATATACAGTAATATCAACTGCAAAAGCCAAAATTTCACATAAGGATAAAATTCAAAACATTCGAGACTAAGTTATATGTTTAATATTAAAAATCATAGAAAGTAAACATGAAAAATACACATCAATCACAATAAGCAATACAAAATTCCCACTTTATTCGATAAAAATTAGCTTAAATTGCATTTATACTTCATAATACAGCAAAATATATAATAAATGTTTTAAAATGCTTTAGTTTGTTCACAAAAAATTTATTTCTTGTTTTGTAAAAATGAGTTATTTAAAAGAGACTGTCTACCTTACACTATGTTACAACAAATTTCTCATTAAGTATAACAAAAAATTGTTCCAATTATGAAACATTATTTGGATTAAGAATATTACAAACATATATTAAAACTGACAACACATAGATCTCTTTACCCATTTTTTTTGTAAGTTTGAATAAGAGAAAAGAGTTTATTTATTTTGCTTTTTTAAGATTTGAAATGGATAAGATATCTTAAGGGCATTTTATATTAAAATAGTAATATGAAAGTAATAATGATAAATAAATCGTGATCTAGAGAATTATGATTTTTACATAATGAAGAGGCAATTAAGTATATAAATAAAATATGTTATTACTTTAAATATGTTCCAAAAAAGCATGAAGTATTTCATCATCCTTTCTCATCTGAATTTAAAACATTGATATAAACTAAAAAAATAGTGTAGAAAACTGATATAACTCAAATAATTTGATATAAACAAGTAATTAATTTTATTAAAAATAACAAACTTATATATAAAAAAGGATTTACTTTTTAAATTTTTACACTTTTAATTAAAAGAAAGCACATTCATATGTAACTATAAAGAATCCCTCTTATCTTTCCTAACAATGCAACTGATTAATTTTAATAATGAATCTTTAAAATATCATTAGAATAAAAATAGAACAGAAATTTTCATTTTCAAAATGGATAATATGTTCGTAGTTGTTTCCCTTTATTCATTGGTTAATATAATTTTTTTCACCAGCAAATACAAAAATAAAAATTCAAGGAACCCAATTTATTGAAAACAGAATAAAATTAAATAGTATATGTATTTAGGAAATTGCACACAACATATAATAATCTATGCATATTACACACTATTTAATAGATCTCCATCTTCAAGTGGCCTCATATCTGGAATGCCATGACATATAACTTCATTCACAGATCTAAAGAAAATTTTAAATATGTAAATTTATGACATTATATTGATTCATGATAAAACAAATATTGAAAACTTTTTAATATGAATAAGTAGACATTAAAATCAGCTTACGTGCAACAAGATTTTGGAAAACGATAATAGTTCAAAGGCGAAGGATAACAATTCCTTTTAATACATGCCTAAAAATATATATTAAAAGTGTATTTAGAATTATGCATAATTAAAGAAAAAAAATCTAATTTAAAATATATAAGCAGCAAAGTTAACAAAAATACTTACCTCATGTACAATCGAATCCAACTCATCTGTTGTCACACCAACAGCTACAGCTTTTGCAACAGTATCAAGAACTTCTCTGGCCAACTAAGATTTTAAAAAAATAATTGATAAATCAAAGCAAAAAAAAAACTGTAAGAATTCTTAAAATGCACAGTACTGATTTAATCTAAAAATATTTAAATAAATGACTTTTTTACATAATACTCTAATGTACTCTATTAATGTTTTCACCATTTATCAGTTCCACACAAAAGAATTCATATATTTTTCCATTATTAAACTATAATTAAAGACTAGTTATGCCATTAGTTTAGTTTGTCATAAAAATTCATAAATTAAATACATTTTGTACTTTATGCAGTCACTCATTTTTAAATTTATAAAACTAAGCATTTCAAATCATATGTATAAAAAACATATAATACATCTTCCTTCAAATTAGCAACTTGCTGAGTTGTTTAGCAGATTTACAGAGAGAGTGTTATGTTTTTTACTAAAAATGATCTGTGACGTACCAAAATAAATTGTAATCACAATTAATACCAGTTGTGGAACAAGAATTTTAAATTTCTTTCTTTTTTAAAAAATCTTTTTTTGTTCTAAAGTACTCTTGATCAATATAGAACTGTTGACAGAATTAAGCATTTCTGTTACAATATCTACAAAAATAAACTGCTATAGATGCAAAATTTTTAAGTGCTTCAGAGCAATTTGTCATAATAGGCTATATAAACATATTATATCATCAAATAAGGGTTCTTTTTCACAATGTCATTTAGCTCCAGCTAGTCTTTTCAAAACTATCAATTTATTTCTTACTTTTCTTGTGATCTTCTAGATAAGCTCTTTACTAAAAGTTACACTCAAATATTTTGTGTAGAAGGACTTGTGCAAAAGAGAGGCATTGAATGCTAAAACCATATTAATTTTTTGATGATTTTATGTAAATGCCCGATAGCAAGTTTGTTCAATGCTAACTTTCATTTCATTATACTCCTGCACTTGGTGCAACATTATTTCTGTTAACCAAGATACTTTTATCCTATGAGTATTTGATGACGAGATAACTAAATCATCAACGCACAGAGCACATTTTATATCTTCAGAATCTTTGAAAATTTGAAGCAGATCATTCATATAAACCAGTGATTCCCAAAGTGGTCTATATAAACCCCCAGGGGTCTATGACAACCTATAAGGGGTCCATGAGGAGTAAATGGGGGTCTATGTGATAGTAGCTCTCATTAAACCAGATCTTGACATTATTTTTATCAAAAAAATCACACAAAATTAACGAGGTTTATTTGCAGAGTTGCAAGGTGAAAGCATAATTTTTTTTTTAAAACAAGGAACATCCTTTCAGCGTATCTTGCTAGAATTAAGCTAAAGGACGTCGCAAATTTTTACAGTTTCTTAATTTGTCACAGTCAATCTGCCAAGAAAATGTCGTTTTAACCAACGTGCAACATTTAAATGCCCTATATTCAAATTTTGAAACTATGTTTGAGAGTGCTTTCACTAAAGTAATATCACAAAGAATTCATATAGTCTTTTTGAAAAAACAACAAGTGTGATATGGGCATTAACGAAGATCTTAAAGTTTAGAAATTAATGTCAGCAATTTTGATTTTAAGAAAGCACACCAGTTATTTATCCTGAATTATGGAATATCCTGAGGAAGGGGTTTTAATTGCTTTTCCTAGTGAGAAGGAGCGTAGTTGTCAATCTCCAAAAAGAAAAAAGAAAAAGACTTCACACTACAGATTGAAGAGGTATAGGGTTAAACCTGACAATATTGATGTCGAATTTAGAAAATTTATTATTGAAGCACACCAGATTCCCCCCTCCCATTTAAAACCATTTGTTTGTTGCTCAGTTATTTCATGTGTGTTATTATATTTGAATTTAATTAATATTTACATATGTTTTTTTAAAGTTTTAAATACTATACTTCACAAAAGTTAGAAATTTAAAGCTTTTACAGTCAGTAGCTCTATACCAGCTGTCTAAAAGACATTTAAGTTTGTAAACTTGCAAAAATTCAGTATTAGGTAAAGAAGGGTCTATCCTAACCTGAAAAATATGGCAAGGGGTCTATGAGATAAGAAGTCAGCCTGAATGAGTTAAAAGTATGACTCATTTTTAGAATGCATTATACTCCTCAATGCTATAGGTCTGTAGCTTGATAGTTTTGGTAATGTTTAGTCCTTCTTCATAACTGGTATGATAAAAGCCTTTTTCCAAATCGATGGTACCTCCGAAGTGCCTTAGGCCTTAATTAATTCTATTGTGTTATTAATTCTATTGCTTAATTAATTCTATTATTACAGTTTATGACATATTTCTAAGACACCAGTTTTTGAAATGCAATTTCATGACATACATTTTTTTTAAAAAATTTAAATTAAAATAGGAGAAAAAAAAAAATCAAGATAATTTTTTTCCAAAACACAAAAATGTGAGACTTATAAGAGAAAAGCATGATGGAACGAAGAAAAGATAGCAAACTTTTCATCACAGTTCCTAAACAAATTTGACCATCATAAAAAGCAAATAAAATACAATATATATTCTCATCTCTCTCTCTCTTTCTTAACTTTTTATTACACATAAATAAGCCATAAAAATGAAAACATTTACATAATTTCTTATGTTATTTAAAACAACAAGAACTGAAAATAAAGACTAAAAAAATTATGCATATGATCTTGTACTAGATTCAGGAAACTTTAAATAAATATATCCAAATGGGTAAAATCTCATTATGTACTAAATACATAGTTCACACAATATTCTTAAACTTCAAAAATCCTGTTATCTTTTGAGTCTGGGAACTCAAAACCATTTAATTAATTTTTTTTAATTGTTATACCAATAAACATCTTTTTAACTGTTTTAATACATTATGAGGTTAGCAAAAGTAGGTCATCAGTGTGGTTAAAAACACAAAGGAAACTCTTCCAATAATATACAAAATAATAACATATCAATGCACATAAAGATATATAAATTGAGCAATAAATATTTTTTCAAAAAATACAATAGTCACAAAATAAATACTTAAATGAATAGTAATATGCTAAAGTAAAAGTTAGTCAAAAAAGTATTCGCCCAATAATTTTAAAAGATATAGCATTTTTTCCAAAGAGCATAGATGAAAACTCAAGTGAACGCATTTTTAACACCTTTTAGTCACCTCAGCATCTGATAAGCAATTAACATAATAACAGTCTTTGATAAGATATACAGATTTCGAAAAAAATAGACTGATTTCAGTATTTGTTATACATCATTCAAAATGATACATTTTGATATAGATAATTCCGAATTTATAAATAGTACTTTGATATGTTTGTCAAAAAAATAAATAAATAAATAAAAATATTCTAGACAGAGCAAGTTTTCTTAAGTTCATTATTAATTTCCCCCCTTTTAATACAAAACTTAGTTCAAATAATTTTAAAAAGAGATAATCTCATATGTATTTAATACAAATAAAAAATTCATGTTACTCTAACCTTTGAAGCCAATTTAACACCTTTAATTTCTTCTTCATCCAAAATTTTTATGCTAGTTGTGCCTTTTAAAGTAGTTTCACATTCAGAAACACCTTTTAAAAGAAAAACATTTTTAAACATAGGCTTTATAAAGAAATGGTTATAAAATAATGTAGATTTAAATTAAAACATTTTTCAAGGTATAATAATAATAAATGTAAGTATAATACATATGTATATAAACCACAATGAATTTTCAAGCTTTATTTTAATGATTAAAATACTATCATGTAACTATTACGAACTTCATAATTTGATTTATTTACTGAAAACTATATTAATACAACAAATCCGAATTTAACACATTCAAATACACATTTATTAAGTTTAAAATGGATACTCAAAATATCTCAATAGTTCCCAGTGGGCAGCTGTTTTATTATGGGAAATTCTTAAAAATGAAAGTTATTAAGTATGAGCAAGCAATACAGGAAGATGTTAATTTAATTTACTATGTGTATGCCTAACAATATTGAAAATTGAGACTCATTTTAAACTTAAGTTGAATCACAATGCATATTTACTTTGATTCCATGAATGTTGCAAGTAGAGCTATAGAACACACATTTTTAAAGTGTTTCCCTCAAGGGGTCCTCGTAATTGCTAAGGGGGTTTGTCGAAAACTAAAATTTATTTGGGGATGCATGGACAACATTAGGGGTCGAAGAAAAATTTGACAAAGTAAAATATTTGTAACTCAATTCCATTATTATGAAAGTTAAAATAAATTAGTAATTATTTTTATGTTTTGAAAAAAATCAATAGTAAAACTTTAAAATTTTAGGTTAAATTTTTTTAGGGAGGTATATACAGCACAAGTTATGACAAGTGTCACTTAGTGGAAATCGGGCCATATGGCAGGTTTAAACAATCTCACCACTACATACACACTATAAGTAGCCTAAAATATGGAGTATAAATGAGTTGAACATCTAATCAATAGTTTACTTTTGTTTTGCACATTGTCCCATCATGTGAAGTGAATGGAACAAATTTTGCTTAGTTTGGAATAAAAAGCAGTATTAATCCTTCATACTGTTGTGAAGATGACCAACTCTTTGAAAAAAAATGCATTTTGGGATTTTAATGCATAAAACATATATATAATTTGAATAAATATTACTTTATATATCACGAAGTTTTTTTATACTTTATTTTTATGCCAACATTTACCATTTAAGACAGCAAAGTTAAATTTATAATTTTCCTATTATGCATTGAAATTGAAATAGTTATTTCAGTTGGGAGTTCATGGCCAAGGTTTTGGTGAAAAAAGGAGTTCAAGGGCACAGTAAGTTTTGGAACAGCTTTTATAGATGATAAACATGTACTTTTAATTATTGTCAAATGATGAACATCTGACACTCCAAATTTTTATGTTGTGTAAGGTTTTGAGACCAAAATAATTTTTATAATAAAATATATTGTATAATGTAAGAGTCATTTATTAAATTAAAAATTCATAATTGCAGCCTAGAAATTTATTATGGCCTCAAATCAATGTACAGAATTAGTAAGAAAAGAGAAACTTAAGAGGAAATTAAATTCTTTTCTATTTAAGCTTCTTATTTAACATCTTCATATCTTAGGAAAATAACTTTGTGAAAATGCATGTTTTAAAATTAAAAGAGGACACTTTACACTTTCTCTCTCTACTTGCATATTAGCATCACCGCAGCAAAATTTGCACCACACCAATCAGGCCATGATATCAAAACCACAAAAAGTTCTTTCATGTTTTATTTTAAAAGACAATCAGTCGGAATTAGGTGCAAATGACATGATTTACTTGCCGCAAATATGCTGCTGTGATGATAATACATAAGTACCGATGGAATATATTATGTAGATCCCAAAAGTTAATGCAATTGACTTTTATCATACCTTGAGGATGATCAGCATAGTCAGGTCTTAATATTTTTTCAGGTACTAATCTTTTTGGTGTCTAGGGAAATATATATATATTAATATTTCATAAACAAAAATACATTAAACTAAAGAATTAATCAATTTAAGGATACATACCACAGGGTAAGGTCTAAGTTTGCCAGTAAATTCATAATCTGGCCAGGGATTATAAGGTTTGATTCCTACAGATTCTAAAAAATATAATTTGAATATGAAAACTCCAGTTTACAAGAATAAAATAGGTCTACATTTCAAAATACAAACAATACAATAGTCGATAAAGAACTATTGCTCTAATATTTTGAAAAATTATAAAGGCAAATATGTAAAGTATAATGTAAAATGAAATCTTTTCTTACTTGCTTTTTTGTGAATTAGTTTGTGCTCATTCCAGTTTCCTTTGAAGCATTCCTGAAAAATTTGAAATAAAATTGAGATATTCATTGCTATAAAAGCATATTTGTTGCACATATTAAGATTTTTAAAGAATTAAATAGTTCAAGGAAATATACACAGTACATCCAATTTCTGGAATAAATGAACAAATGATTTGATTTTAAGATATATATTGCAATCAATTCATATCATACTTAGTAATACTTTTAAATATTGTAGTTAATATACAGTTATTACTTGACAGAATGATTGGCATATGTTGAAATAATTATCTAAACTAAATTACTTTGACTTATCATTTCAAACTAAATAATAAGTTAAATTTTTATAAAAATTCATGACTAAGCTTGGATATATAATTTTTATTTTGCCAAGTAACCGAGTTGATATTTTGATAGAAGAGGAGCATTAACTATTTAAAACACTTCTAGTCAGCAAAAAAAATATTGCTTAAACTTCGTAAGACTATGTTAGCTTCAGTATATATCAGCATTAAATATTCCTTTCTTAATAAATAAACATTTTATATACACAAACTAAAAAGTACTTTTCCCTTTTCTATACAGATAAATAACGTGCAAACTATTCAGAATAATAAATATAATTTACAATATACATTTTATTTTTAAAAATACATCACTCTAAGAAGAACATAAACCAATTGTAAGCAATATGCTAAGCTTATTGAATTGATGAACTTCACACAATCAGTTGTTCTTCAAAATGAAAAAAATTTAAATGCTCAGAATTTTAGTACTTATGCATAACATCAATCAATTTTGCCAAATAAAATGAAGTTGCCAACTCAAAAGACAATGCCAAATGAAGTCATACCTAATGTTTTGTAACGAGTGTAAGAATGGTTTTTCACTATTGGCTGCATATTGCAGCATTAAGCGACATTGGTACTTATATACTATCGCAAGCATAATGGTAACATTGAATAAAACTGTATGAACTCTACAAACAGAATACATTAAAGGGAACATGGAACATGTCTAAAAATACTATGTGAAAAATAACAAGTAATGGTACTTACATATTAGTGTCATCGCAGAAAAATTTGCATCATGCGAATCGCACCACAATATGAATACAAAGATTTTTATCTGTTTTATGCGTAGAAAAACGATTCTCGTGGCATAATTTTGGCTGTAGTGATGTTAATATGCAAGTACCCAAGTAATTATAAATACATAATAAAGAACAAAAGAAAAAAATGAATTTTATTATTTAATTTTGTTACATTATTAGAGCATTATATATAATAAAATAATTATATCATTATAAGTATCTTTGGTACTTACATATTAATCACAACACTCACCAATGTTCAAAATAGCTCCCCAATTTCCAACTCCAATTTTGCATGAGTTGTATGTGCTGAATTAGCAATCAAGTGCTTCGTTTCATATAATGTTGTCAATAGTTTGCGATAATATGAAAGTACCGTATCTTTATTAGATTTTATTTAAGAATTTAGTAAATCTCAGATTTGCATTTAGGTATGCAAACTTGCCATATCAATGAATGGTTAGGCTTGGAATGGCGATAAGCAGAGAAATATGAATGAGTGAGTGAATATTAACATTGCGCTGTTCAACTACACAAGGGCTTTTGGCGACGGACCACGTAATTTTGACCCATGATCAAGTGAAGTGGACGACACCTGAGCTGGCACCCCCTCTCCTAACTATCACACCAATGGGAGAACGTTTCAGCTCTCGACAGATTTAACGTGCATTGCTACCCTACACAGCGGGTCTTTAGTGGTACTGGGCTCGAACTCATGACATGCCAGCCATGATCCGATACCTTGACCACTGGGCTACCGCAGCCCTAGAGAAATATGAAAAGCATATGGATGAACAAATACATGCAAAATCAGGATTGCCAATTTGGTGAGTTGTCTTGAAAGTTGGCATTGTTGTGATAATACACAAGCACTGTGAGATCTTTTGATTCGAAGATATTGGTTGACAGTATATCAGGCATGTGAAACTCACGATATTACAGGCCACAAGTTCTACTTTATATTAAGTTGAGGGCCACATGTTTTTAATGTTAAAAAAAAATTAATAAATATATTTGAAATAAATGTACACATTTTGTTCAAATTCTACCTGTCTTTATTCTGCTTTATTATATATTATTATGTGCCAATATATAGGCGGAGCTGCAAAAATGTACATTGCAGGCCATGAGTTTGACACCACTACAGTAATTATGTAAGATCAGAATTTCAATTTTTATATTTAAGAATATTATTATTTAAAATCGCCGGCTGGGTGGTGTAGTTAGTTTGTCGCTGGCCTTGTATGTCAAAGATGACGGGTTTGACCCCGGCCGAAGTTGGTGGATTTTTATGATGCAGAAAATCGACAGGGGCAGTGTCGCATGATTATGCGGCATGTAAAAGATCCCTTGAGTGCCTGTTCACCTTGGGTGCTCTCGGTAAAACTAAAATCCTAAGTATGGTTTTGCAATTGCAGAGCTCAGGTGCCTCCTTCTGGAGAGGAAACTGGACATCAAAATTACTTGTAGAAATTGGCATTTGCCTATATGGTGCTGCACTAATAAGATACTAGCTCCCAAGGAATGTACTAGGTCTGCAATGGTAAAACACCAATTCGCAGCCCCATTAGAAATAAAAAAAATAGCATTTAAGAATTGAAAATCCAAGTATATACAATGAAATATTTTTAAACAAATTAGGTACTATAAAATCTGGCGTATTATGTGCACCTATACTTTTAAGCTGAAATATTTAATTTTTAGACATATTCGCCATATAATGCGCACCCCCTTTTTTACGAAAAAATCCTAAATATTTGTATACATTGCTTTTATGTTTTAGTCATTTATTCGAGGTATTATCCCAGACTTTTGAAAAAATAGTATACTTCTAGAACTGCAACTTGTTGTAACACGTGTTGATGGATGATGGAAGACAGACGATCTTGGGTATATTATCTATTACTCTTTTAAAGAAGACTTTGTTGGGAGTAGTGTATTTAGTTCTATTTGCCAGAGAAATAATTTATGTCTGTATTTTTCAGTTCATATTACACTTTTATCCTGTTGTATCTGGCAATGAGAAAAAATATCATATGATGGATTTAACGAGTTGCCTTAGAACTGTAGAGCCAGCTAGGGAAATAAAATTATTATAACAGAGTGAGCGGAATAAAGATGTTCAATATTTTTACCTTCTGAAATGAAAGTAAATTTATTTCATTTTTAATATATTTTAATCGCCATGCAATAATTAACTCCATAAACTCTTTTAGTTCATAAGGCAAATCGTTTCTTTTAAATAAACAGTGTTTCGGTAAATGTAGAAGTAATTTTTTTTTATGCTTATCTCTTTTGTTATTTTTAAAGCTATCATTTTTATACCTGACATACCTACAATATGCACCCTTAAGTTTCTATCTTATTTTTTGCGTTCAAAGTGTGCATTGTGTACGCCGGATTTTACATTAATTAAAAATATAAAAATTGACATGTTTAAAATCTTGTTTACCCTTCTCACCAAACAAAAAAAAAATCATAGTAAATAATGCTACATTCCAATAATTTATTTAGATTGGTGTAAATTTGGTTGGAAATGTGTCAGCTCTTAAGCTTCACAGGATTTTAAATGTAACTTAAAAGTTAAATGCTCTTTAAATTTTATGCTTTCTAATAAGTTTGATGCAAGGCTAAATGATGAAATTAAAAATGATACCATACTTTATAATATTTTTTCAAAACTTTGCCAATAGTTCCAAAGTATCCAAATTGAAATTTAAAAGCATGCATTTAGACCTTCTTCCCCTGAATAGTCTAAAATTAAGATTAAAAACCCAAACAATTATTTCCTACAATTTATAATTCAATCTATAACCTACTTTCAATATAAAATAGGAACAATAATACTTAATAAATTGGTTTAACAAGTTTTGCTTTCTAAAAAGATCTAATATTATTGCATTGATCATTTAAAACAGGATTGTAGAAATATTTTTTGTTAATGAAAAAGAAGAGAATGTTAGCTATATTTTCCAGTAAAGTTTAGACTTAATTCAACAAAAGTTATCTTTAAAATATATATACATAAATACCCATTTATTCAACATTAGAGTTGTTAAAGAGAGAATTAAAATAGTTTTAAATTATTACAAAAGATGAACTATTCATTGTCTTTTCTCAGAAATAAGTAATAACCTAAAGTATGCTTTCTTACGCATAGTGCTTTTTCACACAAACACTGCAGACAACACATAAGTTTTGACAAATTTACAATTGTTTAAAACATAAACTGATAATTGAGACATTAGCTGGTTAATACAAAACTGTAGGAATCTACTAAAATATTACACGAAATGGAACTTTAAATAAATAAGAAACAATATTTTTTACAGAAGAGATTTTTAATTATCTAATTTTAATTGATGTATTTCTCACCTAGAGACAGATATGTAGATACTTTGAAAGATACTTAAATATTTTGAAAAATACACAGAATGAATACATTTATATTCAACAATTATAATTGGGTGTTTTCCTGCTTGCAAGTTTTAAAAAACTGATTTCAAGTGCGTGATCGGCATGCTTTTAAATTTCAGATAAACACGTGATATTGAATGAAACATGCAATTAAAATATGTAACACTTAGAAGTTTTTTTTACCTGGGAACAGAAAAATGATCCACTTATTCCCAATTTAATACAAGTTGGGCAGCGTAATTTTGCAGGTTTTTCACAACTAGGAGTTTCACATATATGTGAATCCATATTTTCGTCACCCATAGTATTACTTAAAAATACTACTAATATAGGAAAGTAGCGATAGACGAATGAAACAAATTGAAAAACAGAATGCGCAGCTACAGTTACAGATAAAAGTATGCAGTTCAAGAAAAGACAAATATTTTTCGCAAAAGCTACCATAAATTTTTCTGAACTAGCAATTTTAAATTAACCTATACAGTCCTATACTCAAGATATTAATTTTCATTTCCTTTTTTAAAAATTTAATCTTTTTATGTTCCAACAAAAAAACAGCGTGAATTGCCGTAAAGCTATAACATAACTCAAACATTTCTTATTACACTAAAAGAATATTATTAAAATTGATAATAGCCTTTTTTGCTCACTATCTCTCGTAATCCAATCAATAATTTTACGTTAGAACTGAAGTTTCGATAAATTATGCCTATTTAACTATTATTGCTAAATTACTGGTATTGTTCAACATTAAAATTGCAACACAAGGAAGGAGAGCAAAAAAACAAAACTTTACTTATTGTACGTATGCAGCAAAGTGGAAAGAAAATATGATTAAATTTCTCGATAAGTTGGGATATAAAGGTCCAAAATAAATAAGACTAGATGCCGTCTCTGGCAGCTAAAAGGGTTATAACCCGTTTAGGCATTGTTTCGAACTGAATTTAGTTGTCAGGTACGGGTGAGTCATTCCATATTGCTTCAAGCCTATGCCCCACTTGATAAATCGTCGTGGATGAAGATCGATAACATTCAATCACTCAGTAATCCATGACCAAATAATTTCAGTTGGGTGGGAGATCTGGGGAATGTACTGGTCAGAGCATCCTCTGTATCGAGATTTGTCAGGGAATGATAAACAACACCCAGTCTTGTTATCTTATTGAAAGATGACGTCTCTGAGCCTCAAAGTTAGGGCACAGCTACCAGCCTTTAAATCTGAGAAAAGAAACTGTGAAGGTTCAGATGACCTATGACTTCTGTAAAAGATTCTCGTTTCGTGTACCCAATGGCTTCCCATAACATGACACCAAATTCATTGCTCGAATGATGACTTCAATGCTCTTCTCAGTGCCTTCAGAAACGGATATTTCTGTTACGATGCTACACTAAAAACTGGGACTCGTCTAACAAGACAGTATGGTGTCACTATTATAGTCGGTTTTGTCATTTAATACACCCCTGTTTCCACGCATCTATAAGATGCAGTTTCTAGCGAAGCAACAATAATAGTCGCTGTGTAGACATTCGGTGCTACTTCAGATATCGTCGCAGTGTCCTTTAGCGGCGGTTGCCAAACTTTTTGACCTCACGGACCAGTAAATTTATAATTTAAATCCCACGGACCACTAATAGGATTTTTTAAGTGTTAAATATATTTATAAAAAAAAAAATTAGGATCAAAGAACACATAAAATGTACCTAGTTAATAAAGTGAAGCTATCAATAGTAACCAAATTATGAAGGCTTTATTAATAAACCATAATAAAATAAACAAAAATTGTAAAAACAAAACAGTTAAAAAATGGTTTAAGTTTATCAAACTTTAGCATTCCTATGAAATGGGCGTTATTCTATGAAGTAGCGTTTTTATAACCTTTCACGTATTGTAATTAATTGAATTATGTTTCAATGCATTTTAAAACTTAATTTAATGTGATGAATAAATATATTCCACACACATTTTTCTGGGGAGCAGAGAAATTTTCTCGCGGACCACTAGTGGTCCGTGGACCACCACTTTGGTGATCTCTGTCCATGAGCATACTTGTCGTGTTGCAAACAAGCTCACTTCGTGCCTAAAAGTCTGTGATGAATTTGTACGGTTCAATCTGACAACATGCATGTCCTCTCGGGTGTTAATGGTAGGAGGCTCTTTAGATTCTGCAAGATGCATAACCTTGTTAAATATTTTCATGGCAGTAGTTAGATTCCAACTGATGTGAGCAGCAACATCACAGAACGATAAACTAAGGATTTCTGAAGCTATCGAATTCCGACAAGTGTTGGTAGTCATTTCTTCTTTTAATAAGAAGCATAACACGATCTTCTCAGAACCAAGGAGCATTGAAATTCAATTTTCCAGTGAGAAACCTGCTTCTAAACTTTCTTTTTATATAGAATCTGAAATGCCATTTCTCCCACCTGCGTTGCTCACTTGTACTGAAATGATTGTCATTTGATTATCCCATCACCTTCTTCCTTTAATACGATTTTAACGTTTATATCATCCATCTTTCAGGATGTTGGGAGTTTTTAAGGCCAGCTTTGTGTATCATATTTAATTAAAAACATGGTTACTATTAACAATAAACAGATTTATTATTTTAACGGAGATAAAAAAAAATTCTAGTGAGATAAAAGAAGCGCTTTAAGAAAAAATAGCTTATGTAAATATTGTAAAATTCTTAATATAATAACTGTAATTTGTGTTACTTTTTTTTTTTTTACAAATGCAATTATGTATTTAAAATTCAGGAACAAAACATACTTGGTAAGCGAAGAGTAATGACAATTGGTTTTCATGACTATTTATTAATATTTTTCTAGGAGTAATATTGAGGTATTAAAAAAATACTTAAGGAAAACTGCGAATGAATTAAGTGCTGAGAGGACCAACTGAATGAAACTTTTTTTTGTATATTTGAAATGAAAATATTTATTTTCTCTTTTTTTGTATTCAAAATAAGGGAATGAGAAATATCTATACTGTAAATATATTATTTTCTTTTTTTTTTCTCTGAGTTTCATCCCAAATTTTCATTTCCAATTATTCTTTTTCACTTCTTTCATAATGGCTTTTTCAGTGGCTGACTTTATTTAATAATTCATTCCCTACTATTAATTTAAAATTTAAATTCCGAAAAAGCATGATTTAATGAGATTTTTACTATGATGCAAGAATTAGTTAGGTCAAATAAATTACCAGAAATACACACTCGAATAGTCAGTTCTCTGTTTCTCTGTAGATTTACTTATCATGTCACACAGAAACTGTTTTCATGTCAGAGACCACTGTTGAAGTTCTTGTAGTACCGAAAAATATGATATTTGATAGATATTATATCTCAATCCATAATCCTTAATTCTGGAAACTTGGGAATCTACCACAAGGAAGATCTGATTACATTATGCTTATAAATGGCTTTAATTCGTATCGCAGCATACAAATGATTAAATATGAGAGGGTAACACGTGAAAGATTTAAGTTAAACTATTGATGTTGATCTCCCAATCAAAATACAGTGGGCAACAAAAGTGTTCTTACACTTGGAATTTCCAGTAAAATTTAATGTTTTCGATTAATAAAAATTAATATATTGGAATTGGAACTTTTTTATGATATCTACAACTTGTTCTTAATGGAATGACATAATTAGTTTTTAAAAAATAATAAAACTGATATTTTTAAAAATTAATAATCAAAAAGCTATTAAAAATTACGCCGCAAAAGTCTTCGTACATTTAACGAAAATCTCACAACTTAGCTTTAAGTTTTGTGTTTCTTTCTTAATTTTGTAAATAGAATATCTTTTAATGTCCACAACAACTTTTAACGTCTTGGTATAGATTTAATCAGTTTTTTGTAATCTCTGCATTGATTTTCCTTCATGCTTCTGTGATTATTGTTTTTACTTCACATTATGTGTTTATATATGTCATGTTTTTTTTTTAATCAAATTCTCACCAAATATGATCTACCGGACTAAATAAAGTGATTAAGGAGGTATTTTCAAAATTTGGGGACACTTTTAGAGACACCAGTGGCGTACATTGAGAGCAGTGCGCTTGGCCTCATTATTATGTTAAAAAATGAAGTCGTCTTCGATATCCAGAGAAAGAGAGAGAGAGAGAGATTTAGGGTGGTTAATTTAAAATTTCTCTTGAAAATATTTAAAAAGAGCTCATGATTCACAATATTGTAAGTATAACTATTATTTTAAAAATAATAGTTATACTATTTTTAAAAAAAATTAATTACGCTATTTCATTAAGTACAACTTGTGGATATAAAAAAAAATGCAATTCCGAAATTAATTATAACTGGCGTTTGGTGATTTTAGCAATCTTTTCATTGCATTTTTATGGCTCCCTGAAATGGAAAAGTGTCTTTTTTTAAAAATATTTTATGTGCAAAAAAGAAGAAAAATAGAAAATTTTCAAAATTACGAAATTCCATAAATTTTTTTGAAGACGTTTTACAATATTCCATCTCAATCTAACTTGGCAGCATTGAGAAAGATGTACAATGTACCACTCTATTTGAAAAATAGTTGTAACTTTTTTTTGGGGGAATTTAAATCCAAGAAAATCCACTGAAATTTGTAAAAAATGTAAAACATTGTAGAGATTGGGATTTTAATAATATATTTCAAGTTAATCACATGTTAAAAGCATTTATTGTTTTAAACAAAGTTAATTAATACAGCCAACAGAGCAACGTCATGAAATTCCAGTTTGGCTGAAAACCGATTTTCGACGCCAAATTTTGTCATTGTTGTAACAATAACATTCTTAAAAAGTGACGAAAAATGCCGAATGAGAGTTACAAATCCGAACGTGACGTTCCTTCAAGTTCACCCTCCAGCAAAACGCGCCTAAAGAAGTTACTAATAACTGATTACTTTTTAAACAAAGTTAATTAATATAGTCAATAGAGCAACGTCAAGAAATTCAAGTTTGGCTGAAAACTGATTTTCGACGCCAAATTTTGTCATTGTTGAATGCCTTTTTTGTTAAAGGACTTTACATTGTTGCGGAAAATTCCGATTCATTGTTGCGAGCGTTACAAACCCGAGCGTAACATTGCTTGGCTTCTTAAAACGCATCATTCAAGTTCATTCTCCAGCAAAACGCGCCTAAAGAAGTTATCACTTCAAAAGTTACTTCATTTATTCCCGACTGCAATCATGCTCATAAGCCAATTTATAAAATTTCATTTTTAACAAAAAAATTAAATCATCTTGAAAAAAATGACCAAATATATAAATTCCATTCATATATATATTTGTATACATATAAAACCCATTCATATGTATATATTCGTATACATATAAAATCTATTCATATATATCTAATTTGCATTTAAAATAATTCACAGTTATAAAAACACATCATAGCTAGGAATATAATAAAAGTCCTTGTTTTAATTGTTTTAGTGATTCATTAAAATCGTAAATTCTGCAACAATAAGGACAGTCGGATTTCCTTATGAAAGGCCATTATTCTAAGACTTTATCTTATCAAACGTTGCCAATATTTTCAAACAAATTAAATATGGTTAATTTTTATCAAATAATTTTAGTCATTTTTGCTATGTTAATATAGTATCACAGTTGACAACATTAAAGTGTTTTCACACGATTGAGGCCACGGTAGCCAAGTGGTCAAGGTATCGGATCGTGACTGGCATGTCACGAGTACGAGCCCATTACCACTAAAGACCCGCCGTGTAGGGCAGTGATGCACGTTAAATCTGTCGAGAGCTCAAACCTCCTCCCGTTGGTGTGGTGTGGTAGTTAGGAGAGGGGGTGCCAGGTCAAATGTCGTCCTCGTCACTTGACCATGGTTCAAAACTACAAGGTCCGTCGCCAAAAGCCCTCGTGTAGCTGAACAGTATGATGTTAATATTCACTCACTCACTCACTCATTCACATGATTGAAAAGTCGGAAGTTAATTCGAGAATTTTAGTGGGCTGGTTACAATCATTTACTCCTTCTTAAAACGTATTCGATCTTAATAAAAAGTTCCACTTTTTTTGATAAGATAAAATAGACTTAAAAAACTATAAACATACATAAGAACACCATTTTTTTTATAATAATATGTGATACTTTTCCGTTTCGACGGCGATAAAGTCGCCAAATATGATACAACTGACGCCAAACCAAATATTCCCATTGAAAACCTTTTACTGCCTCATTTTAAAAGCAAGTCGTAGTCTTTTTATAGAAATGTTTTTTTCATAATACGTCAATAATGGACGAAAAACCAATGAGAACTAATATTTATTAATATTTTTTTTTATGTATATATAGTGTGTTGGCGTCAATAATGCCAACTTGACGCGATTTACGTCAACGAAACGGAAAAGTATCCAAAATGTATTTATTCTCAATAACAATGACATGATATATACTTAAGAAATACTTAAATATGATTTAATTATTCAACACAGTCACATTATAACAAAGGGAGGAATCTTAAAGCAGGAACCATAATTCATAGATCGATACTGCAATCACATTGAACTGTTATGCACAGTATCCAATCATCGTCAGGCATAGATTCTTTATGGATCCCATTCTAGAAGATGATTTGTCTCTAATAATCAGATGATGTATTGATGCGCTTTCTTTTCATCTGAAGATCAGGTTCTTAAAGTGGATATATTTCTTCTCGCAATCAGATTTCTGTCAGATTTACTTCACTAATTTATAGCTGAAAGAGAGATCAGAAAGCAGATATGTGAAGTCTAATAAATTACGAAGTCGATGTATTAGTTAGTTTATTTTTTCATTCTATTGCAATTGATTAAAAAATGTAGCTAATTTTAACTTGAAAATTTTTAAATTGTTCGAAAATATTAAAAACAACAACAAAAAACAAACAAACATGAAACTGTTATAGAATCATTTCTGAAAAGTATTGGAACTGGTGCTGAGCATAATAAAGAAGCTTCGAAGTGTACGTGTTCCTTTTAAAAGAAGAATATCTAAATCCTTTTTTATTTAAAATATATATTTTAGGTTATTCGTACATGTTTATGAAATGTATATATTTCTTTTCAACTTTCTGTGCTTAAACTTTTTAAAATCGATTTAAAAAGATCTGACAAAAATAGATTTCAACTGTATTTTGAAAGTATTAATAGAAATATTAGATTTTTGGATTTTTGTATTTTATATCTGAAATTCTATCAAAATTTAGGTGCTTGATAATGTATAATTAAATATTTTAAAACTTGTGTTTTAAGCGATAAAGATGATTTGAGGATGCTCAGGGGGTCTAAAAACATTCCCCTTTCCCACGAACAGTTTTAGATAGAGCCAGTGGCGCACACAAGGGGGGTCCTGGGGGTCCGGACCCCCCTCCCAAAGCCCTTGATTTTTTTCCGATTTATTACAATTTTAAGTATATAGTACGAAAAATTCAATTAAGTATTGGTTATTAATGATTAATTTTATTAATTAATGCTAATTATTTATTCAATAATTAGTTTTTTACTGTGTTTTGTTCCCGAAAATCGACAAAATCAAAAGGAGCATGATACAAGAATAGTGAACTTTCGAACCCGACCCCCTGAAAAATTCCTGTGTGCGCTACTGGATAGAGCAGTATTTTGATAATCTAGAGCAGTGGTTCCCAAACTTTTTTAACCCATGGACCCCTTTTTATAGTCAAACCTTGCCCACGGACCTCCTTTTAAAGTCAAAACTTTCCCAAGGCCTCCATCCCTCCAAGTAAAAAAGCTACATAAATGCATAGTATAAAAATTACAAATTTAAAAAACATTTGTAGAAGAATTATTTATTGAAATTATAATTTTGTTTAAAATAATATTTTTAAAAAATTAATGATTAGACGAACTTGATGAGATGCGAGGAGTGCATTTATGTTCGTCTCAAAGTTTGTGAGTAGCAACCGCAAATCCTAACGAGCAATAGTTTTTAGTCGGTTTCTTTTTTTCTATGATGAGAGGGGTTTTTTACAGCACTGAATCCACACGTTCTACCCAAATTGGAAGACGGGAATGTAATAAATAATTTTTGTACAATTACCCATAATGCAAGATATAAAATTGGGATCGGTTTTTGTTACCAGAATGTGTGGTATCCTCATTCAAATATTGGTTCAAGTCCTTTATTTGTGGACATTTCAGTCAGATGCTCCTGTATTAGCATGGATTCATCTATGTTTGGGATCTAAGTTAGTCTACGCGCAAAAGGGTTCAACACCCGGTTGATAATATCCAAGTGAATTATTGAAATTTTTTAAAATTTCCATAAAAATTAAAATGGAGATCCAAAATTTTTAAATTTCCTATTAAGATATCCGACTACGTTCGGAACCGGTATTTTAAAAAGGCACATAAATGGATAATTTTCATGATATTTAGTGTCACTTAGATTAGAATACATGTATAAAATTGTTTTAAGGACATTATGACAAAAATAAATTATTGAAATACAATATTTTGGCAAAAAATTGACTTAGAATAACCTTTTTTTTTAAAACGTTCTCCTTTTAGAAAAAATGCTTTTATAATAATAATATTATATAAAATATTATATATATTTTTTTTGCTTACATAAAGTAAAGACATCTCCAAAAAGTCTGAAGTAGGATTTTTGAAAAATTCACATTATTTTCAGAGTTACCACCAATTTTAATGATTATCTGTTTTTTTTTTTAAATTTCTTTCATCTGTTGTAGTAAAATATGGATAAATCCACTTCTAAGTTATATATTTCAAAATTCTAGTTCAGCTTCTGTACAGAGGTCTGAGCTATATGCAGGCAAAATATTATTATAATCGAAGCATTTTCCATAAAAGGAGATTGTTTTGAAAATGGGTCATTCTATGTTCATTTTTTGTCAAAATATTATATTTAAATAATTTATTATTGTAATAATATTCTTAAAACAATTTTTTATACGTTTTCTAATCTAAGTGACACTAAATATCATAAATATAATCCATTTATACGATTTTGCAAAATCACGGTTCCGAACGTAGTCGGATACCTTAAGCCAGTGATCCGCAACCCCAGGTCCATGGATCAAATGGTGCCGGGCCGCCTAAAGAACATTAAACTATTGTCATTTTATTTAAAGTGGTGCATTTCTCTCGGATTTGCGAAACTTTCCACGGAAATCACTTTATATTCCACGTTAAATCACTTTTATTCATTTTTGGTGTAACTATGTTTTATTCTGAAGGTATATTTAAATGTAACTAAATTAAAATTGTTAAATCAAAGCAATCTAAAATATAAACAATCAACGTGTCCCACCCTCAGGGGGCCGTGGTAACACTATTAAACGTTCTCCCGTCCGTAGCGAAAAAAAGGTTGCGGAACACTACCTTAAGGGGACAGTGGACCATTAAAACTAATTTCTTAAATTGTTAGCTTAATTAGCTTTAAAAAAAATCAATATAGTAAATGATTAAAATATTTCATGATTTAAATATATATATATATTTTAAAAAAACTATTTTAAACTGATTTATAAAAAGTTAGATTTTTAAAATTGTTTTTAAAAATGTTCCTTGCGCGTTAATTTTTAAGATATTTACAAAATTTTTGTTTTATACATAGATGAATTACAGCAAAATATATTTGTGCATGGATTTTAAGTTCAGAATAAAATTTGATGGAAAAAAGATAACATTTCTATATTATATGAAATATTTCACCAATTATCGCAAATACAAGGTATTCAAAACAACACAAAATATGACCCGTTAAATGTTTTATAAAACTAATGCACAAATTTGTGAATTATATTATCTTTCTTAAGTTGTGAAAATTTCAAAGAGATATGACGTAATTTGAAACGCAAGGAGCATTTTGCTTGACAATGAAAAGGGAAAATTAACAAACTTAGAAAAATGCATTTTAAACATTTATTTGAGTAAAATAAAAATAAAAAATAATTCAGCAATTATTAATCAAAATGACAAAATTTATTTGACAGAATTATTCTAGGAATTATAAGGTATATTATTAGTATAAAAAATCAAAATCGCAATTTTTACCAAAATTTGGCATTGTGGCCACTATCTCCTTAAGCCATGCACTGACTGACCCCTGACATTCTCCACGGACCCCAAAACCAATTTTAATTTTCCACGGACTCCCTGAATAATATCGAGGATCCCTGGGGGTCCGTAGGGACCACTTTAGGAACCACTGATGTAATGTAAGAAAATATAATTTTTCCCATACGGTTTAGATACCGAAATATTTAACCATGAAACGTATATCTAAAACCTTTCATGTCACAAATTAATACAAATATTTACATTGATAATTATTTGAGAAGAACTATTTTATATTTATATATTTCATATTGTAAAATATTAGTTCTATTTAAATTTCCTTTCTTTATTTTGAATTATTTTTAATTGGCTATTTAAATTATACAGTAGTTATAATTACAGTTGTGAAAATTTTCTCTCGCGTCTGCTTTAATTCAATATATAATTCCTGTAGCTGCAATTTATCTGATTACTTAATTTATATGCTCATACATAATCGTTTGTCGATAAAGTTATGTTGGTTAACCCCTTACTTCTCGCTCCCATCAAATTCACGGGGTGAAATTTCCCTCTCTATTTCTGGTGCCCGTGATATTCTCGGCTAGGAGTGTTTAAAAGTAACGCGCTAAAAAGATTAAAACTATCTATTTCTTACGCTCGGAATCATGTTTATTTCTCATCAGATGGCAGTATCAGATTATTAGTAACGTGTTTATAGATAATTATTTTATTTTAAACTAGATGTTAGCACAATCAAACATATATATTAGCGATATGTTTTTGTAACCGTATCTCAATTACTTAGTTCCGCTTTTCGTGAATACACGTGGGTTGCGTTCTGTGGTGATATATATTATATTATATATTATATTATATTATATTATATATTATATTATATTATATTATATTATATTTTAATATTGTATTAATTACGGAGTTAGTCAGGAAGTAAATTGGTACAAATGGAGTAAGTATAAATGGATTTGAGAGTGATTCTGAAATAACTGTTTGTTTTTGAAAGTTTTGCTAGTGAATCTGAGAGCAGTGATGTGTGATGGATCTGTACACTGTTAGTGTGATGTTTGCTTTTTTATCTCATGCTTTGAAATTTATCTCACAAGAAAAATTACTAATGTGTTTTTACAATATGCATAAATGTAATAAAATTTTCCTTCAATGTCTAAAACACGTGCTTTTTTTCTTTGCCGGAAAACCAACATTCAGTCATAATACACCTATATGTTAGCTTTTCTTAAAAAATTAATTTTTTGTATTTCAAGCTAAAATTTACTCAAAATTTAAAAATAAATACATATATTGAACACACATTTAGTTTTATATTATTTTCTTGAATACAAAAAAAATAGGCATTTTTACTACCGTTTTCTTCAAAACTACCCGACCGTTAAGGGCTTAAGTTGGCATCTTTTGTAATTATTCTAAATATGCTTTTCAGTCGGAGAAAAATGTTATGCATAACTGAATCTGGATTAACATAATATGCAATTAATTTTTGCATGTTTTCGAGATATTATCTTTCATCTGCAGGTCTTTTTGGGTACTTACGTATTATCGCAACAATCGCCAACTCTATTAATAACTCGCCAAGTTGGCAATTCCGATTTTTTATGAGTTATACGTGCTGAATGGGCTAAATTCATGTGACGTCATTAGTCACATGATAACGGCAGTCACGTGTTTCCAGCGAATCAGTTCATAAATTAGCGTGACGTCATAGTTACATCATGAATGTAATCACGCGTTTCCAGCCAAGTAGTTTATGTACTTCACTGTTGCCAACTTTTGCTTTTTGCAGGAACTTTCTTTTAGAAAGTACATATCGTTCAACGATAATAAGTTAAACAAAATGAGCTTAATTTAAAAAAAAACGTAAAATGGAAAGGGATTTTTTTCATTTTAAAAATTATTTGAAGAATTTAGCACGTGAGCTTCTTTAACCAATCATCAAATTTTAAATGTTATCTAAACTTTACAAGAGGAACTACTAGTATGTCATTTTTTAATCAATGGAGAACACGTAATTGTCTTTATCATGTGACTGACATGAATTTAGTCCATTGTTAACCATGTGCTTCGTTTCATATAATGTCGCCAATAGGTTGCGATAATACGTAAGTACCGTCTTTTGGATCATTTGAATGACTATATGAATAAAAAGCATCTGTGGAATAAACTTCGGTAGCTATTATTCACACTTAATTTAAACTTTTTAAAGCGTGTGACCCGTAAGTGTTTTTGATAATTAAAAAGAATGCCTTGAAAATGTGTGTGTGTTTTTAAGTTTATGATGGATAAGTTAATAGTAGACTGAAGGGAATAATTTTTCCTTAGTTATGCTGTTCTCTTGACCTTATTACACTTTTTGTATTGATGTAACGTAAGGTTGAAAAATCAAAGGTTAACTTTGGCCAAACAAACAAGGTTTAACTTTAAGTGGGCCACAAAATAAATAAATAAATAAATATTCATAGAAACATAAGTTTATTTCGAATAATACATTATAATAAACATAAATAAAAGAACAAGAATAATAATTTAATGTTTACATCCTGACACTTGACATCTCTCTTCTGCTATCCTTCCTATTTCGGGAGAAATTTTGATACTTAATTATATATTATTGTGTGCCGTTATACTGGCTGGGCGGCAAAAACGTTCGATGTAGGCCGCGAGTTTGACACTCCTGGTGTAACGGGTCTATCCGCGAACCTGTCACTAATCCTCTTGGGGTAAATTTATTTCATTTTAACTGTTATTCTATTGAAAACTTTCTTCCGGAGAAGAAGACTCGATTTATTCAAATGTGAAGGGTTCTAGTCAATAAGACGAGATTAATTATAACGCCCGGAGTTCGTACAACTAAGAACGGAATCACGGTGAATTAGACCGTAGACATTCACAATGTTCCAAGAGTAAGTGAATTAAATTATACTCAAATATTAAGTATCCTTTTTGCCGTGTAGTCGCTCCTATATTTAGTAGTGGTGTGCATTTCCAACCCTGGGTTGTTAATTTAAGTTAGAGAACAATACATAAGAATTTGTGCTTATTATGGCTGATCTTTCTTCTAACCCCGAACATCAATAGATACATCGCTTTTAATACATTGGTAAATAATATTTATTTTCCACTGTTACTAATTGTAATAAATATTTTCACTGTAAAGAAAAACAAACAATTATTTACTATTAAACTACTTTAAATCCTTTTGAAGAAAAATATAAGTTACGTAACTATTTTTTTTTATTAAAGGTATAAACGTAAAAAGAAATCTTACTTTCATAAAAATCTTCTTGAGCTTCTTTCTTATCGAGAATAAATTGGTTTATGCAGGAATATATGAAAATGTATTGATCCTAAGAAGAACAAAAACAATAATGAGCAATTTTACCTAGAAAATGCAAATTTACTTAAATAATTGTCACAAAAAGAATATTGTAAATTGACTTTCTCCTTAATGAAAAACTGGCCTTTCTTTCTCCTATTAGAGAAACTCTTCTCTTGTATAAAAGCAATAAAGTTCCTCATTCGAAATTAGATTTCAGAAGGGTGTTATTTGAGAACGATCTTATTTTACTTATACAGGAATAAATTTTTTATCCTGTTCCGACATTTATTTGAATGGTTTAAGGCACTTTTGATTCATATAAATGCATATTCAGAACTAAATATAAGATTAAACTAGAGATAATTAAATAAGCAAATATAGAATGAAAAATAAAATTTAAATTAAAGTTGTTAAATGAAACTGTTAAATATTAAGTATAGCTTTAGATTAAAAAAAATTACGATATAAACATTTAAAATAAATCGTATTTATTCGAATCCGAGCCGCCATCGATTCTAAGCCGCGCCCCCAGTTCTCTACACGTTTTTGACGATATACAATACTTAAGAAATCATAAAAAAATTTAATGAGAAATAATAATTTAATAATTAATTTTACAAGAGTATTAAAAACTTTCAAATATATACATGAACCGATAATTACTCTAACCGTCAATATCATGTTTCGAAAATGATTCATCTATCCCATTGTCCCAGATGACTTCGAACTTGGTGCAGGCGTCACTATTTTCCCACACAGTGTCATCCAATGCATTTGTTATGTATCATTTTTTTAAAAAATTAATGTATTACAGAAAAATGAAAGAGGATAGCTAAAGACTGCTGAACATTTACAAGCAAAAATGACATCTTTTTGATTCCGCCATCGACCTATATTTGTTTCATCCGTGTGAAACTTTCAGTGGCCTCTGCTCTCCGTTTTTTTCCGCATACAAAATTGTTTCTCTTTTCATACTTAAGTCATAATGAACTCGTGTTGATGCTATTTCCACTATCTTCGATGTTTAGGTGATTAAAAAAAAACCTCACACAAACAAAAAAAACAACAACTTCCTAAATACAAGCAGACTACATTGTGATACATTGAATACTGGAGATAAACTGCGGAATCGGATAAGTCATTGATGCAAGTGGCCAGAATGATTGGTAACATTTTTCCTATTGAAAGCGAATGGAAACTCAATTTCTCTTATCCAACAAATGTTTTGCCTTCGATTCTAAGCCGCACTCGATTTTCAATAGCATTAACACTGGGAAAATAGTGCGGCTTAGATTCGCGTAAATACGGTAATTTTCTTAAGACTATGATAATTAATTTGATTTTGCAATCAACTGATTGAGAATATAGGTTATACATACTCAATCATTTATGCAAATAATAACAGTATATATATTTTGTTATTAAAATTTTATCCAATTAAGTAATTAACTTGATACCAACCGCTGTATGCACCATGTGTGGTCTATAGCGCCTCATATCCAGTACTGTGCCGTAGATATCCACATCTTCTTTTTGCTGCACATGCTCTAAGATTCGATCGACAGCTATAAATGTTCCTGTTCGTCCCACACCAGCACTAAAAAATCAGAAATGAAACATCATTCAGTCTTTTTTTGCTTCACAGTTAAATATAACGAAAATCGTTTAACACAAAACTTAGGGTACTGAAATATTTTTTCGTGTTAAAAAAATTTTAAGTTAAAAGATATTGCAACCCCCCCCAAAAAAAAAATCCCTATATATTTAACAAAATTAAGTTTATTAGAGTACATTTTATTTATATAGATATGTATACATGCATTTAATGAAATCAATGAAACAAAAAGATTCACAAAAACTTAACTAAACATAATACAAAATTTAGCAATACCAAAATCTTAACGGTTTTCGTCTTCTGTTTTTAATTAAGAAGCTCCACCTTTATTTTAAGCAGAACAGCAGTTTGCTTTCCCCCTGAGCTCTTTACCATTGTATTTGTAATGAATTCTTCTAATATATATATATATATATATATATATATATAATATATATATATATATATATATATAGTATATATATATATATAATATATATATATATGTATAGAAGTAAATATATATATATATATATATATATATATATATATATATATATAATATATATATATATATATATATATATATAGTGGCCGCGGTAAGTCCGAGTGGTATAGGTATCAGATCGTGGCTTGCCTTGTCACGAGTTCGAGCCTAGTACCACTAAAGACCGCCGTGTAGGCAGAGATGCACGTTAAATCTGTCGAGAGCTGAAACGTCCTCCCGTTGGTGTGGTGTGGTAGTTAGGGGAGGGGGTGCCAGCTCAGGTGTCGTCCACGTCACTTGACCATGGTTCAAAATTACGTGGTCCGTTGCCAAAAGCCCTCATGTAGCTGTGTGAACAGTACGACGTTAATATTCAATCAATATATATATAAATATAAATGCGAACCAAACTAATTTTTAATCACACTGCGATGTACTCTCATCGATTTCCAAAGTCAACTTATAAAAGATGAGATGTTTTCGTGTGTAGGGGGTGGTGAGGGTGAAAGTAGCTTAGATAAACAAAATTGGCTCATGTCACAGGCTATTCCGAGGGTATTTCAAAGCCAAGTTAGCCTCCTTTCTACGAATCATGTGAAACGATCTCTCTTTCATTTCACACCCCTTTTTAAATCCATCCTGCGCTGCTCGTGTTTTTCTTATTTTGTTCATTCCCAGAAGGGAAATATTTTCGTGTTAAGTGATTTTCTTTTCATGTTAAGGTGAAAAAATGCATGGAAATACATTGTAATTTGTCGGGACCTTTGTATTATTTCGTGTTAACCAATATTTCGTCTTAAGCGTTTTAGCGTTAAACGTATTTCATTGTGTTACAACGTTCACTATCACTATTCGTGTCAATTTGTTTCAAAGTGTTTTTTTATTGCCGACAGTGATGACATATAATGATTGATTGAATATTAACGTCGCACTGTTCAGCTGCACGAGGGCTTTTGGCGACGGACCACGTAATTTTTGAACCATGGTCAGTGACGGACGACACCTGAGCTGGCACCCCTCTCCTCAACTACCACACCAACGGGAGGACGTTTCAGCTTCGACAGATTTAACGTGCATCGCTGCCCACACGGCGGTTCTTTAGTGGTACTGACTCGAACTCGTGACAAGGCAAGCCACGGTCCGATACCTATACCACTCGGCTACCGCGGCCACATGACATATAATGAAATATTATCACTAATTATGTTTCTTATTAAAAGAGTAAACATTTTATCAACTAATTACTTTAAACTTTTGACATACTAGGATTGCTCAATGAAGCGGAAGCGATTGGAGGATAATTTTTTTGAATTTTTTGTACTCTTTGATTAAAATTTATATTAAATGCTTCTGCAGTATATTTGTTATAACATGTTGTTCAAATAAGAGGGCTTATATTTGAATATTTAATCAAATTTTAGATTCTTTAGAAAATTATTCTCTTTGAATTCTCTAAAATTTTTACTATTACTAAAAACGTGTCGTGTGAAAAGGCTAATGCACCTTAACCTTTTATCTACCGCATTATGATTTACTGCAGTTTTTTCAAGCAATAGTTTTTTGGATTACTGCAGTGTTTCTCAAACTGTGGGGCGTAATAAGCCTACAAGGGGGCGCGAGCGTATCGGAAAGTCGAAAATAAAAGATTATTTAAAAAATTATCAATTTACTAAAAGGAAACAAAATGTATTCTGACGTAATAAAAAAATACACATTTACTCTGATATAGTATACTTATAAATGTATCAGCTTGGCACAATATATTTGATACTAAGTATCAATACTAAGTTAAGAACAAGTTTAATAATTACTAGTGATTTTTCAATGGACTTATCATACACAAAATTTAATACTTATCTTAATACTTTGTGCGGTCTAAAATTAGGGTCGTATTGTAGCTTTAGCCTCAAATTATTATACATTATTACTACATTCAAGACATTATTATTGTATGGGGAAGGGGGCGCGATGAAAATTCTGATTGAAAATTGGGTCGCGAATATATAAAGTTTGAGAAGCACTGGATTACTGCATTGAAAATTAAGGGATATACATAAACAAAATGCTCCAATTAGGGAAATTTAATCCGTTAGAGCTAATTAATTTATTAAAGATATTCCACTGTAAAATTAATTATATACACCGTTTACTTAAAATAAAGAGTCAAATCTTTTCTAAGGTCCTCATTAACATAGAAAAAAAATAAGACACTTAAATTTTGGCATTAACTATTTTTTCGGGACAAAAATGATAGTCTTCGCAATCCGCTGAAAACACCGTCAGTTGAAAACGCAATTTCTGCTATAAAACTATTCGCCTTCCTCGCTAAAATACTCATCATAGAATCCGTGCTGCCATATTTCTCGAAATAGCAGATTTCAAAGAATATTCCTGCTAAGTATTGTCAGAATATTCGTAAAATTGGTTATTTTATGTAATTTTAAAGTGAGTGGTAGATAAAGGGTTAAGAGCTTATTGAGGCTCGCATTAGCGTGTTATGGAAATAACTTGGAACATAAGGCGCCGGATGAGGCATCATCCTCGCCACTTGAACATGATTCAAACATACTTGGTCCTTCGCGAATAGCCTTCTAGCTGCTTCAAAGTGAATACGGTGTTTAGAAATATTCAACCCAAGTATAGAATGCATATAGACTTTATGTACTTTCTCTCTTTAGAAAATGTATAAGACTCTATTTCCTTCTCTGTGTGTGTGTGCGTGCGTATATAAAGAGAGAGAGAGAGAGAGAGAGAAGAGGGAGGAAAAGAGAGGAAAAAAGGAGAGAGAGAGAAAGAAAGAGAGAAATGGTGATTAAGAAGCTGAATTAGTTCAGTTATCAGACTAAGATGAAATGATATGTGAAATTACAATGGGGACTATATACTGGTATAAATGAAGTTTTTAGCATTTCATGTAATTTCGTTTTAATTTTAC
The DNA here is from genome assembly GCA_019973955.1 of Trichonephila inaurata madagascariensis. Classification (NCBI taxonomy): domain Eukaryota; kingdom Metazoa; phylum Arthropoda; class Arachnida; order Araneae; family Nephilidae; genus Trichonephila; species Trichonephila inaurata. Next base: position 53,521 of record BMAV01008416.1, on the reverse strand, counting down.
ATGTACTTTCTATGGTGCACTATTTTACATATATCATTTATAATTATCTGTATCATCAAGGGAAAGTTATTTATATTGCTATTATTCTTTCTATTCCAAAAACTTACAATTCACAATTTTAAACTACCTTTGAACGCTTTCCACTATAAAAGAGTATCCAGATTGTGGAAGATATTATTTTGTATTTTTGTTTATTGTTTATTTGTTGTTTCGTTTGTATTATTTGTTTTTTGTGTGTTTATTATTATATTTTCTTTATTAAGCTCTTTTTATGTAGATACATTAACTGTCTAATATGCATCAACCTGAATATAATTATTTTAAAGAGGATTTCCAGCATTTGATAGACAGTTAGTACTTCATATCCTACATTTTTGAAAGACAGAAAAATAACTTGTTTCATAAAATACTGGTATATTCACATACTGAACAATAAAAAATCAAGCATTGTGCTTTTTAATTAGACAATTAATCTAGCTTTGCAGATTTTTCTTTTGTTGCACAAGTTGCCCAACTTCTAAATAATGATTTTAGTACCTGGGTTCCTAATTTCCCGAGGAATGCAAACAACTTTTTGCCATCAGTCAAATGCCTAATAGATATATAGTATCTGGATTCTTTATTCCTTTAGGAAAACGGACTATACTTTTTGTAATCAATCCCAAATTAAATTAATATTTGTTTTAGCTTTAAATGCTCATGAAGAAACCAATAACTTTATGGAAAAAAAACTGTCTATTTTATAAATAATTTTGATTCAACAAAAATGATTGCAAACGAAATGTCCATGTAAAATCAGTCAAATTTTTTATCTATTTGATTTTTCCTGTGGAGGCTTGCGATGAAAAAGTTTTGGCAAATTTTGGATTTATTAAATGAGAAAGAAATACTTATTAAATCTTGAGAGGGATTTTAGCCACCAAAGTAAAAATTATGCTATTGTAAAACAGAACACGTTTTTTCCCCTTTAATTAATAGATTATCTGACAAGGAAACTCAATGATGGCGAATAAATTATATAAAGTACAACATATTAAAAACAAATCGTAATTAAGTGATACACACACACACACACACACACACACACACACACACACACACACACACACACACACACACACACACAACCCCACACACACACACACACCACACACACACACACACACACACACACACACACACACAACAATTAATAATTATAATTATGAAAAATTGTAACTCTAAACTGTTATGAAAAGAACATAAGTAACTTGGAGCTAATTGAACTGAAAAGCAACAAGATGTGGAAATTAATGCATTTGAAGGGCAATATTTAAAATTATTCTAAAATTTGTGTAATATACTCTAGATTGGTTAATTGAGGGTTCATTAATATCGCACTGCGGAGCACCACGAGGTCTTTTGGCAATGAAATCCGTAATGTGAGCTATGTTCAGCTGTGTAGGATATAATCCCTGAACTGAAACCCCCTCTTTTAAATTACCCCACCACGCCAACGTCAGGACTTTGAGCCTGTACTGATTTCATACAAAATCCCTCTCAGCACTGTGAGTGGCCAGTGGCACCAGATGGCCACGGTCGCCTTGTGATCATGGTCACGAGCCCTAGTGGCGCTTAAGACTTGCCGTGTAGAGGAGCTGATGCACGTTAAATCAGTCGGGGCTCAAAGCCTTTTTTTTGGCAAGGTAGCGTAGTTTGTAGGGAGGGTGAAACAAATGTCGTTCTCGTCATTTGACCGTGGTTCAAAATTATGAGATCCGTCTCCAATAGCTGTCGTCTGCTTTACAGTGCGACGTTAATAAACTCTTACTGAAAGGCACTAGAGTTAGATCCCACGACTCGAAGCGGTACGCTTGATTTTAAAATACAATTTATTTTTTCTAAATGTTGCTTTATAAGACGGAATTTTGCTTTTTCCGTTTTGAATAGAGTAATATACTAACATTGCAAAATTTATAAGACATATTACTCAGATTTCACTTTACGTACCACGATACAAAGTGTAGTTAAGAAAATTTACTATAGATACTAGAGAGATAAACTTATATTGCTGTAATAAAAGGGTGCTTTCATGTAAATAGTTTAACCGCCGCATATATATATTATGTTTTAACAGTCCTAACGACGTGTAATAAATCTCCCTTTAACGTAGTTTTCGAAAGAGGTCTGAATGTTGATACTAAGAACCTTAGTTGCTGAATACATGGTTTAAGTTTTCCGCCCCCTGTGGGACTTTATTTTGGACTGTTTTGAATCCAAAAAAAGTTGATTGAAATTTGTCCACAATTGCCAAAACTATTACTCCGCATATTTATTGTGTATATGTATTAGGATGTTGTAGTCAAGAGCGAATTCAGAACGCAAACTTTGTTTTTCCCTTTATGTTTATTTAAATACGATAATAGTTAAAAAAAAAAATAAATATTTAATTTTGGGAGATTTATTTTTATTTCTAAATTCAATAAACAAAAAAGTTTGTCAAAAAAAAAGTAATATAAAAATTTTTTAAATTTAATTCCTACTTTGAATGGATGAATGAAATTATTTTTTAAAAATTGAAAATTTGAATAAGATATATATATATATATATATAATAAATAAATATATATATAGGAGAGGAACTAATATAGGTATTGAGAAAAAGATGATTTGTCTGCAGTGTTGTAAAAATGAAAAACACTGTTTTTGGGAAAACAGGTTTTCGACGCCAATTTTTTTTGTTTTAACAGTTACATTGTTACAACAGTAGAGACGGATCTAAGTTGGCATCAAAAATAGGTAATTAATCAAATTAAATTAAATCAATTAATTAATATTTGAAAAAATTGTATTAACATCAAGAGTCATTCCCTACAAGTTTAAAAAAAATTTTTGAACTTAATTATAAAGGTATTTTTATTCCATTTAAAATGTGAACAAGATAAATATATAAGTAGAATATAAATAAATATATAGAGAGAGAGAGCTAATAGGAAGAATTGAAAAATAATTCGAAGTAATACATCCATTACTGAAATATAAAGAAAGTCACGAATCTTCACATATAAATACGAAAAATAATAGTAAATTAATCAAAATAAACGGTAAAATGAATAAATAAACGCAGAACACAAATAATATTAATACTTTATGAATTTATGAAACTACATCAAATAAGCAGGAAAAAATAAATTAGAAGTAAGTTTTTAATTGTGTCACTAAATGTTGCTGATGAAATCTTATGAGCTGTCAAAGGGACTCATCGTCTCTTGATAAGGTATTTGTATGAGTGCATGCAAATAAGTAGTAACCACATTTTTGGTTACTTTATATCGTATCTTTTCAAGGAATTTCTTGGAAATGTCGATAATTTTCACAGTGTCTTGTTATCACATACAATTAAAGAACAATTCGAAGTTTCATGAGTTGCGTTGCCCTACAAACTACATTTAGCATCACTTTTACCCTAGAAAATTTCTCAAATTTTATTATACAGGCATTTCCTACTTAATAAATTACTTTTAAGAGTAAAGCAAAAATATTTTCAATAAATTATGATATTTGCCTGTAGACTCTTTAAAATGTCAAGCATTTAAGCAAAAGAATGCAGGAACCGTCATAACTGCGCTTGCTCTACAATCTTATTTACTTGTCAAAATATATTTGTTTCTAGTTTCTATTTTTCTCAAAGTGTTCCATTTCATTGAAGAATTATTGCTGTGAGATCGAAGAGCTATCCGAATCAATTGGGACCGTACACCGTTCGGATACGCGAATGTTCGGATAACCAAAAACCGAATGCGATCCAAAGTTTTGAAACCGACATTTAAAAATTTTAAAATAAACACATGGGGGAAAACATGCTTGAAAAAAAAGAAAATAGGTGCAAAATGTCGAAATTTTTTCCCTTTTTATTGGGGAAAAAATACTTATTTTCGTTGTACCATTGTACAACTTTTATTTTATCGCTGGAAGGTCTCTATTCCGGGGGAAGCAAAAGTTGAGTAGGGACACCCGATTGCTCGTACCCTCATAGCTGCCTAACGAGAAAACCGCAGCATTTGATGGACCTTTTTATGTCAGAAATTGTTGAATTTTCAACATTATAAAACTGTGCTAGAGACATGCCAATTTTTCCCTTGCGAGACGATTCACTATTTTAAGTTTTTTTTTTTTGTGTCAAGACGTTCGCCTTCGTTTTTAATTCGAAATAGCAGTTCACAACTCAACAAAAGAGCACGTATACACTTAGAAACAAACTGACATAATATTCTCTGTGCAGGTGTTTACCAAATCACACAATTGAAATTCCCCAAATATCCCTGACCTTGGGTTTTCCCGTCACTTTTGGCCTCACGCGAAACAACTGTTGAGCACTGCATTGTTCAAAAACGTATTCATGTACATTACATGCAGTTGACAAAAAAAGCACCTGGTCCGGATATTTGATGTTCCGGATAATAAACGTTCGGATAAACGACGTTCTACTGTATCATCATTCTTCACTCTCATAAATGAGTTCGTCCGGAGAAAAACTACGGCTCACGCGAGCCCAAATACTGTTTTTCTACTAGTGGACATAACAGGTAAATAGCCGATTTATAAAATTTCGGTAAAAGTTAAATCGTTATAGCTCGGTGTCTGGGAGCATCGATTTTTTGGGCTGCTCACTTGCTGCCTTTGTGAGTATTAATCGAAAATGTATGAATGTGGGAACAACAAGTCACTGGTCAACGCGTTTTCTGATTCATCTCATTGATTCTAAAGGCGAGTGGAGGTATTTTCGCAATGGCCGAATGGCTACTACGTCTTATATCACTGGCAGTAAGAGCAGTGGCGACCCAGATGACTCCGTACTCAGTCCAGCATACGCTGCTTTGTATGAGCCTAAGCAGAGGGTGCCCGAAACAAAATGGCGTCGCTGTCGGACGATATGTCACCCCAAAACTGCCTGTCAATGGAATATCTTCCATGGACCTTAGAATAATCGAAGAAAGTTGTCTAGTTCGACGTATGCAGTTTTGGCCAATTCCATTGACAACGAGTACGAATACTCAGATTTCCAACGGACAAACTGAAACCTAGGTTCGCTTGGCCGGATACTAGGTGGTGTTGATGGTATTATATGGAGTATGGATGATGTTTTCACAGGACATTTGAGGACCATCATCCCTGTAGAACAATCCTTGACGTTTGTGCGCACATGAGGACTTCATTCCAATTACTTCATGTAAACAGTGTTTTCAGAAGCTGCTGGCTTTTAACAACAGGACAATGTACCATGTCATAAGGGTCGAATAATCTGGGAACAAACTGGAGAATTTTATTACCTGGCTTCTCAATGAAACCTAAGAGGCATTTGAAGAAGGTTTTTCAGAGGGCACGGTAGCCTTAGGACTAGTTCATTACACTTCAAAAACATGTGAAGTGTAATGCACACATTATATCAGTTAGGGCTCAAAGTCTTCATTTTGGCATAAATAGGAAGAGTGGCGGCCAACTTTGGAATTGAATTTACTCCCTTAATCCTTTGAGTTCGACAAAAGTATGCATAGAGGGAGAAAGATGACAAAATTTCTACAGCAAGCAATAGGTATTGACTTTAATATATAAATTTATATGGATGAATAAAATCAGAAAAATAAATAACTCACAGATATATGATATTTTACATTTGCCTTAAATATAGAATATTGTTTGATCACCTGCAGTGGACCAAGATAGGGCCTGGTCGTCTGTCAGTGATTTGCATTCGAACTAGGCGAACGAAATGCAGAAATTCTTCGGGGCTCCTTGGACATCCCGAGACGGGCCAACTGGTAAAATGCATGTGAATAACTTGTCTTTGCTGATTTTGCTGTAATTAAAAATATGTTTCGTTATAGGTCAACGAGCAAGAAAAATAAAAGAACAATGCAAAACATTGCGTCTACAATATTAAGACAGAATTACTAAAGAGAAAGAAATTAGTTTGGAAACTATATCTTCAGAAATTTTCTGTACATATTTCCATCTCAATGCGTACTTTGTACTCATTTTCAAAACCGAAATAATTTATTCAAATCCTCAAATAATCATTTGTTTTAATCGAATTGAAATCATGCAGACGATAGAAAAATCCTGGTGCAATAAATGATAATCATTGAGAAATTAAAAAAGAAAGGAATAGAAAAATCATATGACGCATCGCTTAGAAAATCTATTTTGAAACAGATAATGCAAATATTAATTTTCTTTTTAAATGTGTAGGGTTTATTTTTTCTTAGACCATTCTCCTTGTCAATCAATGCTTACCCTATACTCCCACTTCACCTTCAACTGATTGTGAAATATACATTTTTAATGATTATTTACATGATGTAACTGATTGCCAGTAATAAAGAGGATTTGACTTAGCTTGATCAAATACAACCCTTGGACCAATAAAACCAACTAACTCGGATCAAATCTAAAATATAAAAACATTCCATGAATATGCGATTTTTAAATTTAATTTCTAAAACTGGCTGTAGTAGCCAAATAAGGATAATCAAAAGCTTCATTATATATTCGAGCTTTAGACATGACCAGCGATATTTAATTCGTGTGTTCCGTACTTTAGTCTTAATTCCTCTAAAGCAGCGATACTCAACCTGCGGGCCGCATACGGCCCACTGAGCCTTTTTAAGTGGCCCGGTCAGGATCCATTGCTCTGAGAAATTTACTTATTTAAGAGCATTGTATTAAAATTTGATGGGAAATTCTTTGTCAAGCAATCAAATATATCAATTTTGCTTTGTGCTGTAGGTGTCGTACGGGTATGAACTGATATTCTTTTTCTATTTGGAGTGGTTAGTGATAATAGACAACTGTGGAGTAGCGACGATTTTATGGGTGAAACTAATTTTTAACCATCTTTCATATCTTGCAAGCGAAAAATATTTGAAAAAAATAAATAATTTCAAGACGATTGGGAAATTGACCATTTTTCAGTAAAAACAAATATGGATCATTAATTGATTTGTCTCGAAAGTGTTGTATTTAAAAAAATACCAATAAACAGGAATCATTCACTGACACTTTTCCTCGAAGATCTCTTTCAGAAGGTGATAAATAGGCTTCCTTGAATAATCCTTGAAACAACAACCAAGTGTTTTGTCAGTGATAATATCACAGGGATAACAAAGACATCCTATGTTATATTATTGGTAATCATATGAAACCGTTTACTGTTTTTAAATGCTTCTAATTTAGTGTTAGTGACAAAAATAAAAAATATAAAAAATAATAATTAAAAAAAGCAAAGCAGGAGTTATAACATTTTGATCAATTTCCCACATTTTAAAATTTCAATGTTATTTTGGTCTTAAATTGTTGCGGCCCGCGTGAAATAACTAACATATGTATGCGGCCCGCGTGAAATAGCTGACATATGTATTCGGCCCAGCAGAAAAAAAGGGTTCAGTACCCCTGCTCTAAAGGCTTGTAATAAGGTCTTCATGTGCTTTCAATCAATCTTTGGGGATTTCAAAAACATTCAGTTTAATCTAAAAAGCCAATTTTTAAAGATAATACTTACGTGCTTCATAACGAATACCCGCTGCACGTGAGAGGTGAGAATATTCTCCGATTTGGTATTAACTTGAACATCCCCGAACAGTTTTGTCTCTCCTGTATTGGGCCAATATTTTTCACAGTTCTTTACAGCTCTTTCCACGCATTGTGTAAGCATCACAACGACAGGCACAGATTGCTGCCAAATGAGAGTCCAGAAATCATTTACAGTATTTGGAAGAGGTCCTTGGGTTGCTATATATTCCAAAAGATAAGAATCGCCCTGAAATATCAATATGTTAATTTCAAATTAAGAAATGTTTCGCATATTAATGCTTAGAATCATGAACACGTACTTGAATAGAATTTCAGTGGAGGTTAACAAATTTATCAAGAGAGTGATTTAACTCAAAAGTTCTCGCATTTATCAATTTTTTCAAATGACTCATTTTAAGAGAGGTTTTTTAAAGGATTCAGTTTAAGAGAGGTTTTTAAATGATTCACACACACATTTTTATTATCAATCAATTTATGTTTGTGATTTTCAAATTCAATGATAAATTCAAATGATGGAAATAAAATTATTTAACAATAATGATTAAATTATTATTAAAAATGTACTTTTATGATACGCTAGGGACCCTGGTAGCCAAGTGGTCAGGGTCACGGACTCTATGGCTGGCGTGTCATGAGTTCGAGTGAGTGAGTGAATATTAACGTCGCACGAGGGCTTTTGGCGCAGGACCTCGTAATTTGGAACCCTGGTCAAGTGACGAGGATGACACCTGAGCAGGTACCCCATCTCCTAACTACCACATCACACTAACAGGAGGACGTTTTGTCATGAGTTCGAGTCTAGTGGTACAGAAGACCAGCCGTGTACAGGGAAATCTTTCGGGGCTCAAATTTCTCACATTGGCGTCGTACGAAAGTATGGAGAGGGGTAGTCTGTTCAAGTATCGTCTTCGTCCCTTGACCTAGGTTTAAATTTACGATGTCCGTCGCCATCAGTCCCTCATGTTACTAAAAAGTGTGACGTTAACACTAGACACACTTTAGTGTCACTAATTCATAATACACTTATAACAATGAGGGATTAAAAATAGTCATACTTGGTAATTTCGAAGACTTTCAAGTGCATGAGAAGTCCATGCAATTAATAAGCAGGTTACCTCGGAATAACTGTGTGATAGCCAAATGGTCATGGTCATAAACTCTTGGCCGGCGAGTCATGAGTTAGAGTCCTCAGTGCCACTGAAGACCTGCCTTGTAGGAAGATCTTACATTTGCCAGTGGCTGGTTTTTGAATAAATCTCTCTGCCAAGATTATTATTATTTAACTGATAGCAAATTGCGAATTTCTATTGCTTTACTTTTGATGAATGCCTACATAAATTTTCACATTCCACATACATTAGGGCTGAGGTAGTCAAGTGGTCATGGCTACGACTTCGTGGCCTTGAAAGTCATGATTTAGAGATTTGATGACACTGAAGACCTATCGTACGGAAAAGCTGATGCTTGTTAATATCAGTGTGACTCAAAGTCCTCGCGTTGGCTTGGTGGGGAAGTTAGAGTAGGGTACCAGCACAGGTATTTTCCTCGTCACTTGACCGAGGTTCAAAATTGCGAGGTCTGTGGCTTATATTTCTGGTCTCATTTTAGGGCGTTATTAGTCAAATAGTAAATCAAATCGAAATAAATCAGAATTAATTCTGAAACTCTTCAATAAATGTAATACGTTTTCTTCTAACAGGAAAAGATTAACATACACACGTGTTATTTTACATCAGCACCAGTTCAAAAAATTTACACAAACGTGGAAGCCAGCAATACCACAATCCGTAGTCACAATATCGCCTGAAACAATTCACAAAATTGGGAATTCACAAACACACTGTCAAATTCTGACGCTCGGAACTTTGCTCCACTTCAGTGGTCTTTATATAAGCAGTGAAGCTGTTCAGATAATCACTTTCAGAACTTTCCAGATTTGTCTCGGGGCTTCTATTTTTGCTGCCAAACTTGGCTTCCAAATTTGAATGCCAAGTCTGTTGGCCTGATCAACTCTATTTATTCAGTATTATTGACCGCAATATTCTTTCTATGCCTGCAAACCGTCTTTCCGTACACAATACTACTTCGGCAGGAAAATAACAGAACACAAACTTTCCGTTTTAGAATGCTAATAATAGTATTAGTAATAAAAGCATCAAACTAAATATTAAAAGTGTTAAAATGCAAAATGAAAAACAACTAATAATTATTTTTTAAATAAAAATGCACTACTTGAGAGAAATAATAAATAGTATTTACCAACTTGAGTTTTATAAAAATAATTCTTACATTGTTTGACTATTTAAACATAAAACTCAATGATACTAGCGATTGGTTGATCCTGAAACAAATACTGACCGGTATGTAACTTGCATTGATGAAATTTGATTGCCTTCCTTGTCCATCCGTTTGAATCTTCACCCTTGAATAATCAACTGAAAATAGTCAATATAATTTAAAAGCTATATAATTATAACATGTTATAAATAGTATATGTGTTAGTATATGTACATTAAGGTATCCGACTACGTTCGGAAAAGTGATTTTAAAAAAGCGCATAAATGGATAATCTTCGTGATATTTAGTGTCACTTAGATTAGAATACATGTATAAAATGGTTTTAAGGATATTTAGACAAAAAAAAAAATTATTTAAATACAATATTTCGGCAAAAAATTAACCAAGAATAATGTTTTTTCTAAATGTTCTCCTTTTGTGAAAATGCTTCTATTATAATAATATTTTGCCTGTATATAGCTCAGGCCTCTGTACAGAGGCTCAACTAGAGTTTTTGAAATATATAACTTAGAAGTGGGTTTATCCATATTTTACGACAACAGAGGGGAGCAATTTTAAGAAAAAAACGCCAATAATTATTTAAATTGGTGGTAACTCTGAAAATAATATGAATTTTTCAAAAATTCTAGTTGAGCCTCTGTACAGAGGTCAGAGCTATATACAGGCAAAATATTATTATAATAGAAGCATTTTTCAGAAAAGGAGAACATTTTGAAAAAAAGATTATTCTTTTGTCAAAATATTGTATTTAAATAATTGTTTTTGTCAAAATGTCCTTAAAACAATTTTATATATGTATTCTAATCTAAGTGACACTAAATATCATCACAATTATCCATTTATGCGCTTTTTTAAAATCACAGTTCCGAACGTAGTCGTATATACCTTAAAGAATATATAACCTATTATCTAAATTATATATTTGTTGTTGTAGATTTTTTTAGTAATATACAAAACTTAGGTATAGCCTATTCTCTTGTAAATTAATTATATTTTGTAACAGTATTCCACTCATGCTGTGTATTGCATCACAGTGATTTTACATGCTTTATTGAAATATGTTTCGTCAATCTGTTATGTTTCAATAAGGTAAACGTGAAGTATGTTGAGTGCCGTGATTATAGATATTAAACTCGGTTACGAAAATCTCCAAATCTTCCTGTAGATCATTCGAGATTTCCATCCATTTCTGCGAGAGTTCATATCTGATATATTACCGTAACATTTCAGAAAGAAGTAGTCTCTTACACAAATATTGAAATGACTTAAGCAAAAATACAATCGATCCGAAGTGAATCGTCATTATTTATAATAATTTTGATTTTTGCGTTTAAACAAAAGCAAAATGCAGTTTTTTCTGACAGTTACTTTCATGAATTTAGAACCACGTGTTTGCGTAATTTTTGTACAGCTGTTAGAAGAAATGGGACATTCCAAATAACTTTTTCAATTTTCATCGATGGCTCAAAAGGAATTCAGTTATAATGTTAATATATTAATCAGTGGACTAACTTCATGTGACGTCATAGTCACATGATAGAACCAATCTCATGTTTCTAGCTAATCAGTTCATGCGCTTTATTGTGTTTTTTACAAAAATTTCTTTTTAGAAATACATATTTGAGCTAGGTATGCGAATACACACATAGGTAAAAGAAATACAATTGATTCAAAAGTACCTGTACAATATAAGAATTTTATTTTTGTAAGAGTTTGAAGAATCTTACGCGCAGACATATTTACCTAATTATCAAATTTAAAATCGTGTCTGGATTTTGCAAGCTTAAATCTAATATTAGCTTTGAATTCAATGAAAAACAAGTAATTATATTTATCATGTGACCGTTATGAATTTAGCTCATTAATTTAATTAACAAGCTTAATAAACTTCTAAAAAACTTTTCTTTAATTCAATAGCAATTTTTTTTGCGTACCTTATCTAATATCAAGTAAAAAGAATAAAATTCAAGTTTTGTGTATTGTGTTCGAAGGCTTACGAGTTACAGGGGTTTTAAAAGTAAGTCACCTAACATTAAATTAAGATGGAGATATTTCGCTGTACAAAATCTCTACTCCACACCTTTTAAATGCTGTAACGGCTTGGCACATAGCGCACAATAGACCAATAGACTAGAAAGAGGGCGCTGCTGTAAACAGTTTTGGTCATTGAGCGGGAAGGAAAGAAGAAGGTGCTCTCAATGCGAAAATGGAGGAAGATGCCTGTAGTTTCCTATTCAATTTATAATTGTAAATAGAGTTGTAAATATAGTAATGTGCTTTGAAAAGAAAATAATAAGATGGTAAATCCGGTAAATAAGTTTAATGTGTAAGTCAACCACAGGAAGATACTACAATGCTTTTTCTACAAAATGTTAGATTAGCACATATAAATTTGAAAAAAAGTAATATTATGATGGAAACTGTGAATTGCAACTTATTAACATTTGCAGATATTAGGATTCTACATGTTATAGAAATTTTATATACATAAATTTCTATCTAATAAATAGGAATTTTTTATGAATCTCATTATGAGCTTCCATTGGATATATACCTGGAACTAATCGTACTCGGAATGAAATTTCGAAGAAATGTTACTTATACATTTTCTGACTAATTCTGCAAAAATACAATCAGCACCGGTAACAAAAAATCTTTTAAAAAAGTTAATGAACTATATTTATTAATCAATCCCTTGTCGTCATAATTTAAAGTCCTTGATCCATTAACATTAGTTTCATCTTTCTCTACTGCGCGGAGAGTTAGAACAAATTGTTAAGTGTCCGTTTTTTTAAGAATGTACATGTGGTTCATGAAATTTAGTACTGTCAATTCTGTAAAATTCATGTCGTTATTCTTTTTTTTTCTCGCTATTTTTCTCCTATTTAGAAAGACAAACATTCTCTAAAAATATAAGCGAAGAAGAGAGAAACAAAGAAAGTATTTATTTTTCATTATTAGAAATTAATATAAAGAGACATAAATTCAGAAATCTTACAAGGTAAGATTTTTATCCAACGGTTTTTGGTTAGGTTATCTTCTCTTTTAGCTGCCTCACTGGGATGGTTAGGACTATCCTTTTTCAAATCCTGGAACAAAAATATTTGTATAAAGCAGAAATATTTGTATTCATTTGCATTGGTTTTCGGATCATACATTTATACAACGTTCTGATTACCAAAAGAAAATGTTTCTCTATTTTTTTTAAAATTATTATTATATTCTTAATTGTTTTAAAGTCAAGTCAAAGACATATTTAACGATGTAATAATAATATCGAGGAAAGAAATTCTGAAAAAGTAGGATGAAAAATTTGTATTACTTATAAAAATATATAATTGTTTATTTCATGATCATTTATCAAATGTATGGATGCAAGGCGGACAAAATAGTTTGCATTGTCCTTAATGTTTTTGCGAATTTCGGAATCAAACTCTTTATTTCCCCTTTCTTTGCTAAATGTTTCTGTTATTATATACCATATAAGACCAATTCATTAATAACGTTTATTTTTTTAATGGGGCTGCTGACTGGTGTTTGCCTTTGTAGATCTAGTACACAGGTTCTCCCAAACTTTTTTGCCTCATAGACCCCTTGACAGGTTTTTCGGTTTGGGGTAGACCCCTACTTACCTAATATTATATTTTTGCAAATTCATCAACTTAAATATGTTTTTGACAGTAGATATAGAGCTGCTTCTTGTAAAAGATTTAAAATTTTAATTGTAGTGAAGTATGCTGTTTAAAACTTAAGAAAACACATGAAACTAAAATTTAATTTAAAATAACAGCAACTGACAAATGCTTTTAGTGTGAGAGATGAATCTGGGGATGCAATAACAAATTTTCAGTATTTGACATCAATATATTCCCAAATATATCCTCGGTTAATAGTGTCCAGTCTTTTCTTTTTTTCTTTTTGTTTTGGAGATTGACAAGCGCACTGCAACTCCTTCTCAATCAGAACAACAATTAAAAATTTTCTCAAGATATTCCATAACATGGAATAAATAACAGGTATACCTTTTTAAAGCCAGCATTATAGGCATCCGTTTCTAAACTATAAGATCTTCGTTAGTGCCTATTCCAAGTGCCTAATTCTTGTAATCTGACATTTTTTGTATTTAAGTCACAATCTGGTTTAATTAGAACCACTATCGTAGACCCCTATTTACACCTCATGGATCCCCAAATTATTTTTTCGCTGACATGGACCCCCTGCAGTTCATCATAGACTCCAGGAGGTCTATATAGACCACTTTGGGAATCACTGATCAAGTACATTGCCCGGGGTTGTTACCACTTTTTAGTGCAACACTATATAGGTGAAATACCAATCGCCGCAATGTAATTTTGACGTCCAGTTTCCTCCCCAGAGGGAGGCAGGCACCTGAGCTCTGACAATGCTAAATGGTACAAGGATTTTTTTAATTTTGCCGAGAGTACCCAAGAAAATAGGTACTTTAGGAATCTTTAACATGCCTCATAATCATACGACATGGGCGTTGTCGATTTTCTTCATCATGAAAATCCGCCAACTTAAGCCTTGGTCGAACCCGCAACCTTGAGCGTCACGGTCAGTGACAAACCAACTACACAATCCAGTCGGCTTTCGTTAATGCCTTCAGAAGTTGAATATTTACAGACTGGTTCCCAAAGTTCTCACGTGGCTTTATATGGAAGTTAGGGGATTGTGTGAAACTTGTGTGTCAAGGGATTTATTAATTGGTTTTTGTTATAAAATACGAAGTTGGGCACTAATAACTAGTTGTTTTGCTGTGATAAGGCAAAAACAATACAAAATGTTAAGTAATTTATCTGAAAACAAATATTTGTCACCTTGAAACAAGAAAAAAAGTATGAAATGTTGGAAAAAGAAAAACAGTGTACGTACAAGGAGAAAAAAAAGCGTGAATAAAAAAGATTAAGGAACAAAAAAGACGATAAAAAAACCTCTGCAAATATCTGAAAGGGATAAAAATCTGATCAATATTATCTTACATACGAAGAATCGAACATTTAAATAGCGGCAATGATATCTTATCGCAGAATAGGAAGTCGGTACAGGATTTCAAGGACATGAATCTTTTTAGAACGGAAAATGACGTCGGCAGAATGAATGTACGTATCAACAAAAGAAATAGTTTCAGAATTCTTAAGTGGCATGCGAAATGTTAGTTTAAGTTTAAAATAAGTGAGAATGAAAATATGGTTAAGAGGATCAATTTCAATATAATTTAAAACTTCTCCTAAAATATGAAGTTCTAATAAAAAAAATTACAAGTAGAAGAATATATCGTCAACAATTCCTTTTCTGATCTTGCTTTGTATACAGTATAATTTCCAAGGTTTTCAGATTACATATGGTCATGGTCACGAAGTGACCAGCGGAGTCATGGGTTTGAGTTCTGGTGGAATTGAAGTTCCGAATGAGTAAGTGAATATTAACGTTGTGGACGGTTTAGCTACACGATGGCTTTAGGCGACGGACCTCGTAATTTTGAACCATGGTCAAGTGACAAGGACGACACTTGAACTGGCAACCCCCTCTCCTAACTACCACATCACACCAACGAGAGGGCGTTTGAGCTCTCGAAAGATTTAACGTGCATCACTCCCCTACACGGCGGGTCTTTAGTGGTACTGGGCTCGAACTCGTGACAAGCCAGCCACGATCCTATACCTTGACCACTAGGTTACCACGGCCATGAAACTGAAGTTCCACCACGAGAGACAGAGACACGTTAAATCTGCTCAAAGTTCACACGTTGCAGCGCCTTGGTAGTTTGGAGAATGGAATGAAATATCTGAGTCGTTCTTGTTGCTTGACCCTCGATATAAATTACGAAATCCATCACAAATGGCCCAGTACTACTTTAAAGTGCAACGTAATTGCTGACGCGCTCACACGCCATCAAACGAGAAATATCACTTCAGCAAGTAATAAGAATAGTAATAATACTAGGAACGTGCTTTCTCACTATCTCTGAAATAATCCCAGATTTATTGTGGTGCAGCATGCCAGACCATGAAACTGAAAATGGTACATTTAAATTTCATTTCAGATGCAATATTAAATGTGATGTTGAAAATCGTCCACGATAAGGTAATGAGAGAGGCAAAACTCAGGTACTTTCTTAAGAGATGTAAATGCCATAGATAGAGGTTGTTAAGTCTGTGAGGTCGTGCAAAATTTATCAAAGGCCCAAATACAAAGTAACTAAGGTCCCGTTTACATGCAAACCCACAAATTACCGGTGAATTGCGGTTGGGGTGAAAAGCCAGCTTTTTAGCGACATTTTTTTCGGCTCCTTTACATGAGAATCTGGTGATTGGTTGATAAATTCGCGTGAGTATACAATGGTTACCACGAAAAAAAAAGAAGTAACTATAATAAACGTCATTCCCATGGCAACTACATCACCAAATGATAAAAATATCTAGGTAACCATATTGTAATGTTATCACCCATCTTGGCGAACATAAACAATGATTTGGCATGTAGCACTCCTATATCAAATTAGCACTGAAAAGGTCCCATTTCAAAGCTTTTATTTTGCTACAAATTTGTGGAACTCTCTGAGAAGATCCAATTTTTTATATACACTTCCAAATTCCGGACAGTTTTATCAAATTTTTGTTGCATTTCTTGATTTCCTCAGATATAAATTAAAACTCTTATTTCTTCAGTGGACCAACGTACACAATCAATAACAGCAGCCATCTTTGAATAAACGAATCTGGGTTGCAATGCACCATGGGAAAATTTGTAAACTAACTCGTTTTACTCCGCAATTACTCTGCCCCAAAGCGGGTACAAAAATCAAACCCGCTTTTTAAACCGGTATAATACCTGCTTGTCGTGTAAACGGGCCTAGAGAGGACCAATGCCAGTATTTTGCCGGCAGTTTTCGTCCATGCAAAGGGGGCTAAATTGTTAAACTACTTAAAATAACTTGAATTTATCTGTGAAAATGTTAAAAGAATTGTAGTTCTATCTTTTAATATCTAATAGAGGCTACTGAATTTCACCGTCTTGAAAATTATTTTAAAATTTTCTATTAAACATGCTTCCTAGATATACGTAAAATGTTTTGCATTGTCCTATTTAAAGATAATGTGAAAAAGTCCGAAATTCATATGGAATTGTTTTTCATATTCATTTATAGAGCCTGACTACGTTCGGAACCATGGTTTTAAGAGGGCATAAATGGATATTTTCATGATATGTGTCATTTTATTAGAATACGTGTATAAAATTGTTTTAAGGACATTTTGACAAAAAAATTTATTTAAATACATACTTTGGCAAAATTAACTTAGAATAATCTTTTCAAATGCTCTTTTGTAGAAAAATGCTTCTATTATGATAATATTTTGCCTGTATATATCTCAGACCTCTGTACAGAGGCTCAACTATGAGTTTTGAAAAATTCACATTATTTTCAGAGTTACAACCATTTGAAATAATTTTATCGCCGTTTTTTTCTTAAAATTTATCCCTTCTGTTGTCGTAAAACATGGATAAACCCACTTTTAAGTTATATATTTCAAAAATTCTAGTTGAGCCCTTGTACAGACGTCTGAGCTATATACAGGCAAAATATTATTATAATAGAAGCATTTTTCACAAAAGGAGAATATTTTGAAAATGGATCATTCTATGTTCATTTTTTGTCAAAATATTGTACAAATAATTTTTTATTGAAGTAATATTCTTAAAACAATTTTATCACGTATTCTAATCTAAGTGACACTAAATATCATAAATATTATCCATTTATACGCTTTTGCAAAATCACGGCTCCGAACGTAGTCGGATACCTTAAAGCTCTATTTTCAATTTATTTTAAAGAACACTAACTGAAGTGCTTAACGTTGCGAGCTTCATGTCTTACGATGTTTGATTGCGGGTTGTATGTACATTTCTCTCTTTGTACCAAAGACCATAATTAGAATTAATAGGGGTTGCCACTCTACAAATTCAATAATGAACTACTGAAGTGAATAATGAACTCTTTTTAAAATATACATGAATAATGTACCTCAAATTCTTGCATGAAACTTTGAGTTCCATAACGAGTCATGGTCTTCATACTCTCTTCAAAATTACGAATAGTGAGATTCCTGAAAATGAAATTATACTTATTAATTATAGTTCATATCAATAGGGAATTTATAAATGTAAAATGTTTACTGAATACTATTCTATGTATATTATGGGTGGCGTTGCAAAAGTATGAGTTCTTAATTAAAATTTAGAAGTACAGTTTTATGTATAGTTGTCATTTTTATTATCATTACCTAAATATTTTCCTGATTACCATTACCATTATCCTTATGTCTTTATTTATTTTCATTATTATTATTATCCTTATTATCATTATTATTACCCTTATAATTTTTCTTATTATTAAAATGAGGCTCATATTAATTGTAATTATATTATTCTCAAACTTTTCAGTTAATAGAATAAATATGTATGATTTTTAAATTTATATTGTTAATGCATTAATTGCGAAAAATTAATGTTGAAGTCATATATTTTTTGATATTATATTATGTACTACAATCAGTTTAGATATTTCGTACATACTCAATATTTTAATTTTTTAATGTTAAAGAAGTTAACGGAAAATATTTTTGTAAACAAAATGCTTAAGATGCGTTCGAATCAATATATATCCATTCAATAAAGTTGCGTAAGTTGTCATTTGTTTCAAAATAATGAAAACTTAATACATATGTATTAAGATGTTTAAATGATGTAATTAAAAATTTTGTAAAATATTGTAGTATATGATTTAAACAGAATATCCTACATATTTTTATAGTTACGATGATTAGAATACTTAATCCCCCCTCTCTTTTAAAGAATTTAAAATACTCCGATTCGATATACATAATTTCTTTCAATAGCAATTATTATAATACTACCAAATTTTAAAAATGCATTAAATTTCTTAAATAACCTATTAAAACTTGATTCTAAAAGCATTCTATATTTATTAAAAATTTAAACGGTTGTGAAAAGAGATGATACAAATAATATTCAAATAAAGCGTATGCATAATGTTAATTAGAAAAAAGTAAGTGATATAATTTATTAATTTGACTATTATTATTAAGAAGGAAGGAGCAAATACACACATCACAAAATATATTTATAAAATTTTACTCTTGCGAAGTTCAGCATCTATAATAGTAAAAACATGATTTTGCTTAAGAATATTTGAAATACTTTGAAACTAAATTTCCGTTCTATATTATTGAGTTTCTCAATAATTAAAACTGTAATTTATGATATATTTCTTGATGTTTTTCATTATTTTATTTTTTATTATTTAATAACAGTTATCCAACATATTTGTTTTATGAAAAAAACTTTCTACAAGAGCATTATGCTATGTAATGCTAAAGCGTTCTAGGTCGAGGCGATATATTGCATTCAAAACAAGCCACATTCGAAAGCAATGGGGAACAATATGATAGAATGTTCTGTGTAAATGATCAGGTATATTGGTTTATTTACCTTGGATTCCTTTGAATAGATTCCAATTGAATAGTCGGGCTTGAAATAGAAGGGACTTGTCTCTCTTGAGACTGTTTTGGAGGTTCTTTTCTTAAAAAAAATAATGCATGCATACATTTCAAAAGCTTTTAAAATTTCAAAAGAAACGAGAAAACTTTTAACTCATAATAGTAAAATTATTCATATTACTTTCGAGAAATGATTTTCCGAAAATTTATGCAAATAGTAACTGACGTGAAAAATTTCGTAAAAATTATATATATATATATACAAAATCTACAATCTATTAAGTATAACACAATTATAAATCTATATCTTTGAGTTAATTAAAAAAAAGAACATAAGAGAAAGAAAAACAAACTAGTTTAAATTTTTCACCTTTTTTCTTATTGTATCAATGGGAAAGCTTCATCATGAAAAATATTTCTCATTTGTATATATCACAGAATGTTATACTGATTTAGAACAATATTGTCTCTTATTTTTCATACATTGCTGTTTTCAAAAAATGCAACACTATGAAGGAATCATCAGAATTAAATGAACTTTGCAGCAAGTATCAGTTACAGGATGTTACGTAAAATAGTAAAGTTTCAGAGGCACCGCGCATGCGTGGCGTGCGCAGCGCCTTCTAAACTGATACTGAAAGCGTATAAATAGAGGGCTGAAGCGGGACGTTGAAAATACTTAATGATTATTTGTTAGTGGCGAACGTTTAGTGAGACCTAAGTATGCCTCCACGACGAAATAAGGAGAAACTCCTACAACTTACAGTTTGAATGAGGACCATTATCGACCTTCGAGAAGGAGGATTTTCCTATCACGCAATAGGAGCTCGTGTACATCGGAACAGTTCCATAGTGATACGAGTTTGGAAGCAGTGGACCGACGAGCACCGAACAACTCGAAAAACTGGCAGTGGATGACGAAATGTGACGTCAGTGCGCGACGATGAATGACCGTACAGCTTCCTCCAGGCAGTTGACAGCACGTTGGTCTACCGCTACAGATGTACTAATGTCGGCTTCGTCTATTCGTTGACGTCTGCAGCACCGTGGATTGCGTGCAAGGGTGCCTTTATACAGGATCCCCCTCACGGCAAACATCAACAGCTGCGTCTGCAATGGGCTCATGAGCATAGAACCTGGCAAGCTTATTGGCACCAAGTTGTCTTTTAAGATGAATCACGCTTCAATTTGCAGGACCATGATGGCCACATTCGTGTTAAATGCTATGCAGGGGAACGCTGCCTTCCAGAGTGAGCTATCGAATGACGAAGTGACCTAACACCTAGAGTTATGGTTTGGGGTGCGATTTCGTATCATGAACGATCCAATTTGCTACGAATTGAAGGTAATCTCAATAGCAACAGGTTCGTCCGTGAAGTGTTACAGCCCGAAGTCGTTCACTTCCTTCAAGGCATCCCTGGAGCTATCTTTCAGCAGGATAATACACGCCCACATGTTGCAAAGACTGTTGGAGACTTCTGTTCTGCCCAACACATGCAACTTCTTCCTTGGCTTGCTTATTCGCCCGATATGTCGCCTATTGAGCATGTGTGGGATTTGGTAGGTTGGCGTCCCGTTCATAATCCGCGTCCTGCGTTTCAAAAGGACGAAATTGCTGAGCATACAAGCAATATGGAATTCTCTTCCACAAGCAAACATTCAAAAAATCTGTTTGATTCCATACCACTTCGTGTAGCAGCGCATGGTGGCTACACCAAATACTGATTTCGGACACTTAATATTGTTTTTGCTTTGAAAATTTCGTTATTTATTTGTACTAATACAAGTCGTTTGTGCATTAAATTTCATTTAATTCTGATGATTCCTTTATGGTGTTGCATTTTTTACAAACAGCAGTATATAATATTAGTATGCGATTTAGAAGAATGTTATTGATATTACATGAGAAATAGATAATATGTACAATTTCATAGTAAGAAATACATGCTTATGATAAGGACTTTCAAAAAAACATCTAAAAATGATCAGAAGCACATAATGGATATTCAATTAAGGAAATGAAGACATTCTGTAAATTCTTTCACATTTCGCTCATATTCATATCTTAATTCGAATGGAAAGAAGTAAAATAAAAAGTAGCAGTAATTTCGATTCTTAGTAAGTTTTTTTTTTTTGTTATAAGGCATAGTGTTAATCAAGGGCTTATGGACATTACGATTATGCATTAATGAAATTTCTTCCTTATTAATCCATTGAGAATAAAAGAGAATATCGGACATCGAAAAAGAATGTTTTTTCACGGCCGTTAAGAGAGTTCAAAGGTATCATATAACTTGAAGGAAAAAACAACTTAAGCTTCATATAAAGGGTGAATATTAATAAAAATCGTAATTAATGTATTCAATTTTATTTTACTGGCAAATTTAACGATGAATGAATGAAAGATAATGTACATAATTATAAACATACTATTATTAATACTATTAACTTCAGTTTTTCAAACTCTTGGAGAATGTCGTAAGTTATTAATAAATAAATTCATTTATAGTTAAAAATAAGGAAACATAAATTTAAATAGGGGAAAAATAATGTCCGTTTTCATCAAAGAATGAAAATAATTTCTCTATGAAGAATAACGTTAAAAATTTTACATCTCAAGCATAGTGTGAAGTTACTGAATATGTTTTGTTTCACATCTTATTTAAAATTTTATTTATTACTTAATCAGACTAAAAAGGTGCATGAGTTTTAGAGAGATTTATAGTGAAAATTTTCTATTTCGCTTAATACTTTTTCCAATCCTACTTAACTTTGAGCATAAGCTTTCCGCATATCATGATGGACGGATTTTTGTTTAGAATATTATTTGATAAAATATTTTATTATATGTGTTAAATGTGTAATACATATTGCGTAATGTTATGAAATATTTAAATATATTAAGAGAATTAAAATATGTTGTTTCATTAAAATATTACCTGCTTAAAATATGCGTTAAAAACTGTTTAATTCCGTATTTAGAAGAATTGTAGCCTATAGTGGTTTAAGTTGTGGCTAGACGTTACTCATTTCCAGTAGCAAGTTCGAATCTTGATCTCAACCCCAAATCTTGTTGCGTATGATAAAAAGAATTACTGCATGTTATATAAATGGAAATGAGTTTAAGTCTTCGTGTAGTTTGGAGTGGGAGCTTAGAGAGAGACGTAAAAGTTTTTCTCCCTCCCCATTTAACTACGTCATTTAAAATGACAAGCTTTACCACCAATAGGCTTCGTTTATTTTAAGAGCATCTTTTCATCTTTTCTTCAAATTGAAATTAGCAAATTTAGAAGTTGTCTGATAATTCTCAATTTAAATGCAACTGAGATATTACTTATAAAATTTTCTAGAAAGTCTTCGTACAAAACTGTTTTTCTCTCTCATACCTTAATATTTGTCAAATGATCGGAATTTTTCTTATTAAATTATGTAAAACAAATGCTAATTTTTCATAAGAACTGTATAGATATAATGGCAAATAAAATATATTTCATCTATTTATTCGAATAAGCTACTTTAAATTCCAATAAGATAATTAATTAAAACGTACCTTAATTTACAAGCGCCTTTCCGCCTGGCAAAAATAATTCCCATTATAATAAGTATGAATAACAGTGGTATAACCGTTCCCAAAACTATAGCCAGGATCAAAGTATGATTATTTGGAGATCCTGCAAAAATAAATATTTATAAGACAAGTGTTTTCAGATTAACATGATTTCAAATTAAACTTCTGTTCTGATGCTATGATCTTTTACTGATAGTTTTAATGATCTTAAAATCATTTCATGAAATACATAATTTGATGAATAATTTCATTACCCGTTTAAAAGCTATATGGTTACATTAATGCAGTAAAATGAATGCAATACATAATTAACTAGAGAATAATTACTATTTATAAAAAAATTTATGAAGAAGTTGGTCAATTGATAGTAGTTTTTCAAAATCGTCATTTACACTTCTAATAATTCATCCCATTTTCGTCTTTTATCTTGCCGATCTTATGGCTACGGTAATGCAATAAAATTGATCAAAGCTCATGATAAAATTTTACTTAAATAATTTAATGAAAGTCAGATCTTTTTCAGTAATTAATTTTATCATTATATATTTTTAAATTCAGAAGTTGTCAGTAGTGTAACAAAAAGCCATTGCCATAAATATATACGTTTTTTTGTTCTATAAATCAATTATTTAATAGTACTTTTCTTTTCCGTTTAGGTGTATCTTGAAAATAAATATGTCTTAATGTTACAAATCTATATACTAATAATTAAATACTGTCGTCTTATCGCATACATTTATATTTTAAAATATTTTCCGAAACTGCGTCAGTGCTGTTATAATTCTTGAACTTGCTTTGATAATAATTCTTGCTATTCAATATACAATTCTTTGCTAAAGCGATTGAAAATTAAAATTTCATTTAATCATTAATGAAATAATTTAAAGGAAGGATAATTATGCCAGTTAAGCGGAAATCTTTTTATCCCCGTAACATTTATAATAAAATATAATAGCTAATTAAAATAAATATTATATATTACGAAATTTTTGATGCATTGTTTTTGTTCAATAAAGAATTAAGAACCATTCAAAATAGGGGGAAGGATATTTACTTTTTTCAGTCGTCGATGCTGTTACAATGTTTGACCACGGTCCTTCTCCGGCAGAAGTCTTTGCGACAATTTGCACCGAATAGTTTGTGGACGGTTCAAGATTGATAATGCTGAATGAGGTGGAGTTCGTTTCCTGTAGGCCTACTGTGTCCGAAGAATTCGATGCATCATACCATTTTCACAGTGTAAGTCACCAGGGGACCGTTTGGATGTTCTGGAGCAAGCCATTTCAAAAAGATGCTGGTGTCTGTTCCGTAAACTGCTCTAAGTTCTCTAGGAATGCTGGGAGCTGTGATGTGGATTAATAATATATGTATAAATCACTTGATATTACATCGCAAGAAAATGATTGCTTGATTTTATTTGAATTTCAAACAACATTTTCTGTTATTTACAATGAACGACTTCTATTATTAGCAGTTAAACTCCATATGCAGAAATGTTACTCTACGATATGGAGGCTAGAAGAAAAATAATTGAAAAAAAAATAATTTTAGAATTTAATATATTGCTTCTATAAAGTTGAATTTTCAAAGGGAAAAAAATGTAAAAAACTTAATTTTGGTTAGGTAATTTTAAACTCAAAATAAAATTATTTTTCTAAAATATAAACCACATTAGCGATGATTATTGAATAAAGGATTACTGTGAGAGAGTGCAGCTGCAATGTTCTCACTCACTTGACATGTTCAAAACCCTGCGCTCTCTTCCCGAAACGTCGAATTAATACGATTCGTGTTTTTTTTAACACGCTTTTATAAGTTTCACTTGTATGTAACGGAATCTTTGAATTCGATTTTCACCTACTTTAAAAGGTCAGATTAATTCGAAATTTTGCACACTTGTCAAAAACCGCTGCCAATACAAAAATTTAAAAAGATATTAATTAAAAACGTTAAAATGTGTGAATAATTTGCCCCTGTATGCAATTTATTCCACTAATATACCGAAAACCCGAAGGGTAAAAATTTTCAACATTTTCCTCGTTTTTAAAACTGCAATCCTATTTTCCGTATTAAAATCAGACAAGAAATAATTCCTGAATCGGAAAGAGCTTTTATTTCGCCAAGATACGATATAATTTTTTTTTTACAAATACGGTATTTTGCATTTTTTCGATTTTTTCTAAAATGAATCAATATTGATGCGTTTTTATTCGTCTTTCGCTTTATCGTGCACTGTCATTTCAACAGTTGGTTGTTTTTTTTAAAATTAATATATTAAAAGTTAAATATTTGAATATTACGGTTTTTCTTAAATTCTCATTTCTGTAGAAAGTAGAACCACCTCACCTGTTTAAATACTAAAATGCAATTGCATTATTTACAATTATGTCTGGAATGCGATTATTAAAACAAACCCAATAGACTTCTAGATAGTCTTATTTATTCTTTATGTTGCATATTGAACACATCTTTTATAAAAGTCATTCACT
The DNA here is from genome assembly GCA_019973955.1 of Trichonephila inaurata madagascariensis. Classification (NCBI taxonomy): domain Eukaryota; kingdom Metazoa; phylum Arthropoda; class Arachnida; order Araneae; family Nephilidae; genus Trichonephila; species Trichonephila inaurata. The sequence continues at coordinate 28,058 of BMAV01008416.1, read as the reverse complement.
GGTTATAATCAACCGAAATAAATCATAATCATCTGGTTTTTTTCATACCTTTTGTTATTAAACTATTCTTTATGTTTTATATTTACTTTTTAATAAATCAAAAGAAAATAGATACAAACAGCATTAAATTAATAAACGTAATTACTTGTAATTTCTGTACGTGTCAATATAGATACTGCAGGACCAGTTCCTGCTTCTGTCCTAGCCGCTAATCTGAAAGAATACGCAGTGTAGGGTCTCAACCCACGGCATCGTAACGAAGAAATTCATTCTTGATGATTACAGTAGATTCGGGCATTCCCTGAACTCCCCAGGACAGCAGATAATCCAATAAGGTGCCTGGAACGTGATCTGGCTGTTGCCAGGTTAAGATGATACTGGCCACATTGACTTCTGTGTAAATTTCTTTAGGTGGACCGGGAACTATGCAAAAGAAAGAAATAAAACTTACATATTTCTCAAGATTAAAAATTTTGAGAAGCAATCCTAAAAATTTTGAGAAGCAATCTTAAAAATTCTGAAAGACATAATCAATTTTTTGCACTCAGATTTATTTGATCTACTTTATATATAACTCGATACATTCTTCGAATTATTAAACATGTAAAGGTACAATTCATATATGCTAGGAAGAATTTTCTAAGGACTTTTAAATTTTTCTCGCGAAATAATCATCCAACAACTCCTGGATTCTTACAAAATCCCATTTTTCGCCAAATTGGACGCGCGCGTTTCTGTTCATCGCCACACAAGGTCACTACTACTTATTTAATGAAATTGAAAGAGTAACCTCGTTTAACTCGCAATCGATTTTCCGGACCACAATACTCTTTTAGCAGAGAAGCAAACAAAAACTGAAATTTCTGTAGCAATACATATCGCCTTTTCAATGCTAACTAAATCATTTAAGATATTCTGGGTATAAATGTAGCTTATTAAGCTTTAATATCTTTACCAATGACATTCAAAGTTTAATGAGTTACTCGTACTAATCTCTTTAAATGACAACGATGACTTATTTATTTACATTATACATATTTAACTAGGTGTTTCAGTTAAAAATTTCAGCATTTACTATGACATCATTCAATCGCGTTTTAATCTCACGTGAAATACAGTGCGCTGCCGAATTCGACCGACAAATTCATAGGGGTGAGAGTAGGCAGCATGGAGACAATAAATCACTACAGAACAGTGGTCTTCAAACTGTGTTCCACGGAACCCTGGGGTTCCATGGGGCATACTCTGGGGTTCCACGAGCCACAATTAAAAAAAATTGAAAAGAGACTTATAAATGTTTATGCAAAATGGATTCACGTTCTCTAAGATGTTTGCATACCCACACGAATTTGAAGTTCATCCTTGTCAATAAGAAACTGAAATTTTATTCATATATAACTATTTTTGCAATACATTTACCTTTAATGTTACTTAGTAGATTGTGAATATTTTATTGTTTGCACTCTGAGTTCCTAATGTAACGCAGAATATGTAATGTAATTGCAGTTATTCGTAATAGACCTAGACTTCGACAGTTTATATGAAAAAAATGCAAGCACATATCCCATTTACTAAACATAATGTTTGGGTAGGTGACACTTAGATTACAGATTAACATTATTAAAGAGTAAATTACATTAAAATTTTTTAATAATAAATGCAATACTTTTTTTAATTGCCTTTATATTTATCTATTGTTGATCTACCTTAAATATTATTTTCAGATAATTCCTCTTAGTGGGTAGTAGTTAATAGGGTTCCACGAAAATTCTTTCTAGTTCTAGGGCAGGGATGGCGAACCAGTGACACGTGTGCCTTCAACAGCACGTAACAAAATATTTTGGGCACGCCAGCGATCAAAATGGTCTGCATCTTATTTCAAAATAACAAAGTTCACTATGAAGATGAAGAAACGCGAGTGATCGGTCGCGGGGTGCACACTCGCTTGTTATTGTCTCGCCTTAGTTACGTCGCAGACTACAGTTGATTATTATTCAATATTTGTCTACGCATAGCACAGTAAATTTCGTAGACATAGCTTGTTTTTTAAAGTTTATTTGTGTTATATTTACGATTTTTAAATGTTATTTAACATGGCTAGTTCAGCAAAAGAACAAAAAGTGCAAAATTGTAAGTGTAACTGAGAATTTCAAACATGGTGAATCTAGAAACATGGCAATATTAGTAAAGGTGACAAAGTTGTCTGAGTTTTTGTTCTGGAACAGTGATATGCAGAACATTGTTTGTAAAACGGCATTTTGAAACAAATCCACAAATCCTCTTATAAAAAATGTGAGCCACAGCAAAAATAATTATATGTTTAGAAACCGCTTGTGGCAGATGACTCCAATTCAGCATGCGTTTTACTAAAAGTATAACATCTTACAATCCTAATATAAGTTATTTGTCACCAACAATCTGCAATAATGGAAGTCACATTAATTTGAATTGCACGTATAACTAAAACATTTACAACTATACAGTGCAAAAGGCATTTTTTCGCAGTAAATTAACAGTTCTGAGTTGTTAGTATATTTAGTTTCATTATTTTCCCAATAACTACAAGTCAAAATAGTTTGACGGCACGTCTATACCTCATTAAGCACTTCTTTAGAAAAAAATGGCACATTGATCCATAAAGGTTCGCCACCCCTGTTCTAGGAGTCCGTGAGTTGAAAACTTTTGAAGACCGCTGCTGTAGAACATGGGGTTGCAAAAAACAAAAATTACTCCACGTTTCGTGGGAGTAATTTCAAAAAGAGTTCTGAAGGGTGTGATGTCGAGTGGATTGAATAGGGCAGTAAGAGGTAAATACGTTTATTAGACGTAAAGCATGTTTACAAAGCGAACAATGCATCACAGCTCGACGTCAGAAATGCAACGACAAGACAAATATGTTCGAAGTTGCGGCCGCGTAGGTCATGCTCTTAGCACAGGTAGTATGACATAAAAGTGGTATGGAGCGGTTATTGTTTCCTTGGAAAGTGATCCTGGTGCATTCTCTGTGTTATATATCCACTGCAATCGGCTCAGCCGTACATGAGATACATGTCCCCATATTACCCATTCGTATCAATCTGGCATTGTTACCAAAAGCAGTTTAACACTCGTGCTTTATGCAACATCTATCTGGGACAACTTGCTCAGCGCTTTTATTATCCCCATACGAGTAGGAATTTTTCATATGTGTAAGTTTCTTCAAAACCTACCACGGTGCTCCAAATCCCCACATTCGTTTGACCACTCCGCTCGTCTGGCTCATCGTCCTTCCGAAGGCTACTATTAGCGCGGTTTCCCCCGACTAAACGTGGTCTGTGACGCTATGTTCTACATTGATTTGTCTTCCTCATGTTGCCTACTATCCTTCCTCTGAATTTGTCTGTTAAATTTAGCAACATCCTGTACAATAGTTTGGTGTCTTACTTAAGGCTAATATAAAAATATGCTGATGTCCATCAAGTAATAATCTGATAATTTACATCTGATAATTTGATACTTAGAAACAATTTTAGTCATAATTACACTTAATTGTTATTTAACATGCTATTTAATTATTTCTAAACTTTCTCCATATTTTAGCTACTTGAATTAAATTTATTTTTCTTCTAAAAATACAGATAATTTTACGGGCCTAAAAATGTTAGTGAAACAAATGATTTTTCTTTTGTATTGTTAAAACCATTCTTTTCTCAAAATTGATTAATCTTTTACAGGAATATTTTTACTCTCTAAACTTTATGTTTGAATGTTTCGACTTTATGAGTGAAAATAATTGGTAGCTAATTTTTTACTTGTTTTAATAGGAGTAAAATTAACTTAAGTACTGAACAAAAAGACTAATCTCTTAAAATTGGAAATAACCCCGAAAAAAAAATTTAAAACAAAAACAAACTATGAGGACCTAACTTATTCTTTTTCGTACATTCAAAAGCAATTGCCATCCGTAAAAATAAAATATGACAGAAAATTTTTCTAAATACTGTTATATCTCCGCTACATAATTTCTAACTTATCCAACTGCAGACATTTCTGAACAATTCTGTTGAATTAATGAGATTGCGAGAATGAAATAAAAGAAAATTCTATTTAATAATGATAGAAGAAGAAATATCCTCCAAATTCTCTATCAAAAACTGATGAAAGTACAAATTATTGATTCCTGATGAAGAAATGAAAGGAAACGATTAGCAAGGGTTAGAAGTAAAGCCACTGTGAACATCTGAATCTTGAAACGGTTTCAATTACTCATTAGGAGCAGTCATTGGGCATTAAGTGAAATTACCATTAATGACCCAATAGTAGCTAATGACTCCATTAAAGCAACTCATTAAAGTTATCCACTGGAACTCTGAATAATTATATTGGCAGATAAGTAGACTTTTCTCAGAAGCATTCTCAAGGGTTTTTAATTAATAGTCTATATTATTTTGTGAATTACGTAGCTCACAGAATTAAGCTAAAATAAGAAAAAGATTAATGCAATGAGATATCGGACGGTTTAAATGGCAGAATATGGCAATTATAGTTGTGTAAAGTAACACATTTAAATGTTATATCATTGGTGATTAATATTTTGGCATAGGTTGATATCCCATTGAGAGAGAGAGAGAAACTTCCGTGTCCCAGTCTTAGAACACATCAAAGACCCACCGCGTAAAGGGGATAATGCATTTTAAATCTGCTAAACTCAGAAGTCCTCTCGTGGCTGTGGTGTAAAGAAAGAATACATGCTCGGTTGTCCTCATTATATTTGACCGTGGTTAAAATTGCGAGGTCTGTCGCCAGTAGCACCTAATGCAGCTTTGAAATGTGATGCTAGCAAGAAATCAATAAATCGAACCATTGACTATACAGTAATACCTCGACTTACGCGAATTTGGAATGACGCGATTTTCAAATCTTGTCGGTCTATCTTCCTTCCCCTCTCCCCATTATTAAAACTCAGGCGGAATCATTGCCAGAGCCTGATGAAATTGGTATTGTGATTGAAGAAGTTGTCGATCTTGCCGGGCAAATAAATTCAGAAAGTGAAGTGATGATGTTCAAGAAATGCTAGATTTCCACAATCAGGAGCTAACAATTGATGAACATATAGAAATGCATGAATAAGAGCAAGACATTAAACAATTTGATTCTGTAGTCCCAGTTCAATCAGAAGATCGAATGACGGTTGGTAATTTGTCAGGACTCAGTTTAATTGAAAAAGGGTTACATATTTTAGAAAATACATATTTCAACGAAAAGGGTACTTTTTCAACAAAACAAGGCTGTAAAAAATTATTAGCATACCGCGAGGAAATTTTGTGGGAGAAGAAAAAAAAAAATCTTTGAGTCTGTAGATTACTTAGCTAGTTGTTGTTGTTGCTAATGCCACCTGTTTGACAGTGTCAGATCGAGGGTCACAAAATTTATCATGGCAAAGGGCTGGACAATATGCCTGTTGTTAGCCGTAGTTATGAGTACCATGCAGGTGACAGTACGTTTTGGCTTGTTTCCACCCCAATTTTGAGGGAGAACACCCTGGTATGGTGATTATGACACTCGGCTTTTAAGCGATTGGGTTCGGGTTCACGAATAAGGCACGGATGTATCTTCAGGGGAAAAAGTCGGACTTTCGCCAGAAATGGATTCCCGTCTCGAATGGAAAGCAGTGCACCCCTTCTGTTCTATGCTGGGATCATCGTTTGTAGTAAAAATTCAATGTTCTTCAGTGGTTGTATTGTATGTTTCTGTTCCTATACTTCTCGTCTTTCGTATGTATCCCAGTATTATACACACGACAACAATAATACTACAGAGGAGGGGGGTTCTAAGGCCACTTGTCCGACGGTGTCAGATGGACTTTGTTAGACTTTACGAAATCTTCTACACCAAAATAACTTTGGTTGCGATTTTGTATTTGTGTTATCCAAGAATTTATTAAACATTTTTTTTCTAAATTATTATTTTCTTTCGTCTCCGGTCCCAACTAAAAATAATTTATATGCAAAATTTTACCTCAATTTACGCGAATTCGACTTAGGCTGTTCTCACTCAGTCTCACCTATCACGGAAGTTCGGGATATTATTGTATATAAAAATATGAATTGTATAGAAACCTATATAATGAATGTGTATTCACGTTAAAGTACAATAAAGGATTTACTTATTTAGTGTTTAATGATATTGCAAAGTAACTACATACAGATAATAAGCAGGTATATGGAGGTGTTTTTTTTTACATATATGCTTATTTAAATCTAAATTAAAATAGTTTAAAAATTTAGATGGAAAAACGAAGTAGTTATCAAATGATTAAAGTGAGCTAAATATGCTAGATTGCTAAAATACAAAAGAAGTCAGATAAAATGCATAATTTTACCTTAAGAAATATATATATTCATTCTAATTATTTAATGGAAACCTGCATAGAATTTTTTTTGTAAGAATCTGCTGAAATATAACTCGTAATTCAATCAACAGAGAAAGTAAATGTCGTGTAATGGTAAAATTTAAAGCTCTGTGTGGGAAGAATAACTACATAATGAAAATTTTACAGCGGATTATTTTGAGTAATTGCAAAGAATAACAGATTTTGAAAAATATTTATTTCTGTTTTCTTAAAACTATGTAAGCTCAATTTTTTAAAATATTAAAAAAAAAAAACTATTTTTTTATACTGAATTAGCAATACAATACCATTAAAATTTAAATGGAATTGTTTGATGACGACTTAATCTATAAACTTTCCGGTGATAAAAATTGAGTTAGGGAGTCATAAAGTTTGGGGTTATATATCAGCCACGCTAATTGGAGTTATTTATTTCTCTAAAGTGTATAAATTTCATAAAACCGGATTGTTATTAGAGTATTTTAAGTTGTAAGTGTTAAAAATAATGAAAGAGAGAGAGAGAGATTAGAAGCCCTTTTTGCTCAAATTACATAATATAAAGCCTCAAAGATTTCAAATGAAGTTCTTGAAGTATCTGAATGGAAATAAATATCTTTAATCATGAATTTTGGACATCTTATTGTATTATTAAATCAAAAGTGTACGTAATGCAACTTCATTCGTAAATTTGAAGCATTGTAGCATTATTTCAAATTTAAACTATAAACGAATTGATAAAACAAAGTATAAATGGAAAAAAAAACTAAAATACAAAGTTAGGATTCATGCATGCCACTAAATGGCGCTATTTAAATTATAAGATGTGTATTATTGTTTACGCGGGAGAATGTAAAAACAAGGAATTGAAAGAGGCTGTACGGGCCATTCGCTCTGTTAGCTATACTTTTTTATATATATTTATCGAATAAAACGAGTTGAGAAAAGACATGAAGGCATGAAAAAAGACGACTAATTCTTAAAAAATCTTTCATTTCATCTTTGTTTTACGTTACAATTATCTTTTTTCTAATTATTATTACTATTTTAAAAAGCTTTTTTTATTGAATTATTTTACTGTGGCTCAGAATCTCACGTTATGTAAATTTTAATTCGTTATAGTAATAAAATATTACAGAGGGAGAGGAAAAGGCGAGAGAATAACTAGAAATTTTTTTTTAGTACCCGAAAGTGACAAAAATACATTCACAAAAACTATTTTTTATATTTTCCAAGTATATCCAATTCTGAAGCTTGGCAATAAATTCTAGATTTAATATCTAAATAGTTTTGAAGACACGATGTTTCTTCAATGTGTTGCCAGTCTCAAAACTTGAGACTTCAAAAACTCTCAGATTTTTATTCTTGCAGTTACAAGTGGTCCCCCCATTTCCTAAGGCTCTAATCTGCTTACGATAGATAACTGATATTATTTTATCGATATTATATATATATATGTTATGCTAAAATTATATAGTGTGAATTTAAATCTAAAAAAATTCTAATTATTTCTTAAGAAGGCCAAACTTATTAGTTTTAGAATTACCATGTGTGTTTTCGGCTTAACAAAAAAGAAAGAAAAAAAAATAGCAGAGTCATATTTTTTTTTTATTCCATGTTAACTTGCGTTCCCAATATTCTAAGAAATATAGATAACTTGAAACAAGTGAAAACTGTTCAAAATTGAGGAAAACATAAAGATTCTTAAAAATTGATAAAATTCTTAAAAATGTGGCTTCTTAAATGGATATATTTTTTCAACTGTGAATTTCTATAATATATAATTTTAAAAAGAATCATTGACTACTTTTGAAAAGGGAACTGAGTATCTTTAAACACATTTCGTAATATAAGTAAATTATATATTAACAATGGAAAATAGTTATTGAAAACAATAACAAAGCAAATCATTATGCTTGTAAGAATATATGCATAATGATTTGCTGTAAGAATACGTAAACTTGAATAGAGAATTTGGATTTTCATTTTAAAGCTTTGTTAAAGATTTTGCAGTACATCATTCAAATTTGAATAAAAACAATTTATGTGTATTTTCTTATTTTATATTCAAGCAATCATCCAGAAAACTACTGAAAATAAATTAAAATTAAACAAAACTTGGAAACACTTTTGAGATCATTATTTTGTTACGGGATCTTTGAAATATTTAATCTTTTCTTTTTTAATACATTCATTTTTAGATTATTTATTTTCTTATAAAATATAAAAATAATCACATATTTGTATAATATAATTGTGTAACAATAGTTATACTATTAGTTATATATGTGTGCAGTAATACTTACTAATAAGTCTTGCATGATCTTTTTTAAGTTTTGAAGTTATACTTCACGTTATTACATCCAAATCTGGAAGATTTATATATTGCCTTTTTATTTCTTTGACATTTTATGGAATAAATCTAGCTCTGATACAAAGCATCTATTCAAATATTAAGTTTTCACTAATCTTTTTATAGCATCAAATGGAACAAGTTGAAAGATATGAAATAAATCGTAGAAGCTTCGCTGATTCCCTTGTGACCGATTGACCTTCAAACATGTTTTCGATTTTAAGTTTCAAATACCACCAGTTTCTAGAACATTTCCTGGGATTTCCTTTAAACCCACTCTAACGATCCCTTGGTGATATTTAAACTTCCTGATATAATTTATAATAGAAATTGTTGATAAGATCTTGAGAACTAGTATTGGACTCTTTTTTTTTACTACATCCCAAATTGACTGCGTCGTTTGTTCATTGAACTATTAATTACTAAGTAGATTACTTTTTTATAGTAATATTTGAGAATTTTACTCAGTATTAATTGAAATATCTGCCAGTGTACGAAAGTTGAATGTTTGTAAGAAACTGCTTTGTGTGTGTGGGATTAAGATAAAAATTGAAAATTGTACGTCCTTATTAAGTCCCTATACTCTATATTCCGTATCAATAAGTCAATTGAAATAAGAAAAGATGAGGATGAAGCGAAAAATTCGCCCCTAAATAAAATTTCCCTCATTTTCAAATTAAGCTTCTTTTTAAATTTGGGAATTTTTATTAACCCCCAAATTAACTACTGAACATTTTGATAAATCGTAATTAAAGTATAAATATTATAAATATTAATTATAATGATTTGAATTACAAACAATTAGTTCATAATTGAATTTAAAATTAATGCAAGGGAAATTTTTTGGAAAAAATTTTTTAAAATTTTAAGCTATATAAACCAAAAAATTTTCCTTTTAACCCCTTTATATCAAAAAATTTTTTAGCAGGAAAAAAACCCGACCCCGACGAAAATGCTCAATGTAAATGTTATCTTTTCCCCCCAAATTTAATTTAAAATTGGGTAAAATTTTATAACATAAAAAGCAACATATCAAACAAGAGTTATCAGAACAGGACGAAAATCCGTAGATGAGAAGTACAAAGAAAAAGAACTAAAATTATATCATATGAAAAGAATGCTTAAAAGGGAAATATTTTTTGAAAAAGGGTTTAAAAATGGTGTTGAACCTCCCTGCCCTTGATACAATCCGTTGTCGAGTTAGGCATTGACCCCGTAACGGGGATTCCCCTTTGGTTGTTCCCTTCATGTTCTAATTGGCTACTTAGATCGGAATGATCCAAGGACGATCGGAGACACCTACTTATCAGAAATCAATCGTACTTTGTTAGAGAGAAATATCTGATGATTGTACCAGCCAGAGAAGTTTTTTTATAAGTACAAAAACAAGCAGTGCAGTAAACTTCTGTGTGTTGAAATATAAGCCTTTATAAGATTTTATGTACCAACGGTATGCAAACCGTGAATCACGATTCCCAGAAGGGGCCCCGATAAAATTTTATGATGGGAAGAGGTGTAAAATACATTCCTTGTTTCATGTCCTTACTTTTTAAACTTTATTCAAGAGAAAAAAAAAATTACGTATTTTTGTAATGCTTCTTAATTTTAAGAATATTGTTTCTTAAATACATGAATCCGTTATACAACGTCACAAATTTATGTTACAATCGGAAAAAGTCCTTATTGGAGTTACAGTCTTAGATTGTATCGAGCTCTTTTACATAAAAAAAGGGCAGCCCTTTTGAAAATTTTAAAAAATTGTTATTCAGTTTCCTTTATTGAGATCGAAATGTAATATCAAATGTAAATATTTCATTTATTATAAATTCATCGATGAAGATAATGATTTTTAATTGTCATCGCACTGTGAAGCAAAATACCATTGGCGATAAACCTCGTAGTTTTAAGCCCCTAGCGAATGACGAGGACAATGGGCTCAATTCATGTGATGTCATAGTCACATGATAATGATAACCACGTGATTCTATCCAATCAATTCAAAAACTCATGTGAAATCATAGTTTTACGTTAAAGCTATATTGTGTATTCAGCAAATTAGTTCACACGCTTCAGTGTTGCCCACTTTTGTCTCTTTCCAGAAACTTTCTCTTAAAAAGTACACATGTATACAAAATGCATTTTATTTAAAATTAAGCAAAAAAAAGAAATTTTTTTTAAAAAAATTTTTGGGAAAAATTTTAAAGTAAAATTTTAAAATGAAATTTAAATTTGGTTAAGTTTTACAATAAACAACGAAATTTGTTTAAGTTTAATTTAAATATTTTTGGAAAATTTTATGTATTTATTTTTGTGAAACCTGTTTTCAATTTTAAAGGCACATATGACAAAAATTTTAATTTAAAATTTTTGGAAAAACGAAAATTTTTTTTTTTAAAAAAAAGCCTTTTTTTTTAAATTTTTTGGTTTGTAACCTTGGGTAATTAATTTTTAAATAAATGAAACGGGTTTTCCCGTTTTAGAAAAGAAGGAAATTTAAGAAAAAAGGGAAATTTTTCAAAGGGAACTTGAAAAAAGGTTTTTCAAAAAATATTTTGGCCCAAAAATCGGTATTTTAAAATTTTTTTTTTTTCTGTTTAAATTTCCCTTTTAAAAATTTTTTTTTAATTTTTTATATATATATATATATAAAATTGTATACATGTAGTTAACAAGGACACTAAATATCATGAAAAATATCCATTTATGCGCTTTTTTATAATCATGGTTCCGAACGTAGTCGGATACCTTAATGTCTGTTTTGAATTCAATGGAGAACATATGTTTGTCTTTATCATGTGATCATCATGATTTGAGCCCATTGCAACTCATCAAAAATGACTAGAACTATTTCCTTTTATGTATCATTTTTGTGCTAACGTTTATTAAAATTTAATGAAAAATAAATCTTAATTACCTTAGAGTAAATATTTCACATACTAAATACAAAAACCAATGGATCTTTTTTCTTACCTCCTACATCAGTTAGTACTTCCAAATCATCAGAGTAAGGTCCTGTTCCAGCATCAGTTTTAGCGCAGACTCGGATGACGTAGAGAGTGTTTGGTTTAAGGGATTCCAGTGTCGTGATATTTTCCTTAGTTTCTTTGATGATGGAATCATTTGTGTCATTAGTAGTTTCATTGGAGAATTCTGAATATTGTACTATGTAAGCTAGAATAGGCCCATTGTGATATTGTGGACTCTCCCATTCGATCGTTATGCTGGTATTCGTCACCTCCACGGCTGTCAAATTCAGTGGCTCAGAAGGTACTGAAATAAAATTTTAAAAAAAAAACCTTAATAAAATAACATATTTTTAGAAAATAATTAAAGAAAAACGTTTACATTTTTCATGTAGAGCAAGAAGTAAAAAGATCCATAAATCGTGTAATGATTTCACGTAACAGGATGAAACCATGTTTTGAGAGAAGAAATTTTTTTAAAAAAAGTCATTAAAATTTTGATTTTGATGGGTTCAATTCAATACAAATTTGGCAATTGTATATATGGTTCAATATGTGTTCGATTGATGAGAGCGAAAATGGTGACCTCGGAAGTATCTCTAAATCTTGCAGAATACGTTGTGGTTGTTGTGAGTAATGTGCGGTTGTGTGTTATCTTTAAGGGTTTTGGTCACTTTTATCCGTATCACACTTCATGTATCACTGGGCCCTCAAAATGCTCTGAATTCGAATCAGAGCTAACCTGCTATCGTGCGCGATGGTGTCCCAAATCATGGTGCCACATTTTCGCATGGTAGGTAGTTTCATACACACGTAGCATGACCCTTTGCCATCCCTTCTTCCATATCATTTTATCCCGATGCTTTTGCAAAAGGAGTTGTGTTTGTTGAAAACCAATGACAGTGTTCTTAATGGATACCACAAGTGTAGAACATTACCAACCAATCAACGTGAAACAGCCAAGGGCGATATGGAAACATCAAAGTTTAAGGAGAAGTGAGAGCCCACCTCTTGTTGGAGAATAAGTCTATCCATACGTGCTAACGTCGCGTGTGTGACTTTTCCACCCTTGTATATCCTAAATTTGCCATATTTCCTCGTTCCAACCGTCTTTGTTTCAGTCGGTTCACTTCTCATAAAATCTTTGTCTGTCATCTTTGTTTCACCTTGACCTTCATAAAATCGTTTTTCTGCTCGAACTGCCTTCGTTGGCGCAATTCCGGCAATTTTTATCTATTACACGTGTTCTATGGAATAAGAACAAAGTCCCCACAACGATTTCGCTGTCAGAATTGTAGCATGAATATTGCCTATTCTGCCCATTCCTTCTTTATATCCTACTATATTTGACATCATTTTCATTGCTTGGTGAGGCGCTCCTACCCTGAAATTTGCATAACTTTCTGGCCATTTCTTCTTCGTCCAGCGTTTTCAATGTCACTTAGAATGTAGTTTATTATCATAAACAATTGCCTTAGACTATATTCCTAAACGGGTTTAACATTATTTAGTCTTATTTGAATTTGAAACTGAGTAATAAACTTTTAATTGTGTGTTTAAAATTTGTTTATTTTTTGTGTGTAAAATGGATTAGTTACAATCTTTTATTTTACCTTTTGTCATCAATGTTAAGTGATATTTACAAAAATGTGTTTCCTTTTACTTGGGAACTCCCAAACCTTTCATGCATTTTAGTTTCTTTATAGACATATTATTAGAAAAATTAATTTAATAAAATTTCTTATTATTGGTAAAGTTTCTGATCATGTGATTAGTCAAAGATTTGTTTGGCATATATCTCGGTCTAAATAAGTATTTAAATTTCAAAAGCGTAAGGATGTTTCTTAGAACTTATTTAAATATTGGGATGCATTAGTGTACATGCATGTTTCTAATGTATTGAAAAGATAATGAGAAGACCAAAGTAATAAATAACACTTAACAATTTTAAATAAGAATGCCATCCAGATTAATCTATAAAACTCGTAAAGGAATGGTGAGGGACACCCCATCTTTTGATTAATGAAGTTTGTTGATCTTCCTTAAATCAAAAATAAGATTTTGTATTTAAGATTTCAGAATAATTAATTATTGAAACCCAACAATTTGAAAAATAATCTTACAAAACGATAATTTGGAGTGTATTCAAACTTCAAAATTACTCAAATATTTTGATTAAAGGGGGAAATTCCGTAACTAACTCAGAGGTGGATTTAGAAATTTTAATTGACATTAGGAAAATATTCTATAATTTGTGTTCAAATTCTATAATTTGATAATTCTAATCAAAGGAAATTATTTCATAATTTTCCTCGTGAAAGGAAACTATTCTATGATATTACTTGCCAAAGGGAACTGTTCTGTAGTTCGCTAATCAAAAGAACTTTTTTAATATAATACCATTGATCAAAGAAAGTTATTTCATACTTTGGAATACTTTTATTTGTCGAATATTCTGAAATTATTCTGATCAGAAAACTAGACCATTCCATATTTTTAATGATCCAAGTAATTATTCCAAATATTATAAGTAATACAATTGTTATCACACACATTTATTAATTTTTTTTATTATTACGAGAAAACAGCTCAGTTGTTTTACTGGTCAAAGAAAACTGTTTTATAATTTTTCTGACAAAAAAAGATAGTACTATAATTTTTTTAGAAGAAAAAGAAGGAAAATAAATATGAAAGAAAATAAAAAAGAAGAAAATATGATGATTTTTGAGCATTTATAATTTTATTTGATAAGTGAAAAATCTAATGCTTCCTGATGATATTCACAAAAAATAATACTTAAGCTTACTTCATCATTACTTGATTAAAACGGGAAGTAGTATGAACTTTTTTTGATCATAATATTTCACAAAAAAAGGCCCTTATATTTTACTTAATTAAAAAATTGGAGTTTATTATATATATTTTATACGAGCTTATTATACAATATAATTTGAAAACTTACCATCAATTTTAGTCCAAACATATAAACGTTTGGACTTGGGTCCCAAACCGGCACTCGTTTTGGCAGCCACTTGAAATGAATATTCTGTGTGAGGAACTAGAGTATCGGCCAGAAATTCAGTGCCAAGGACAAGAACTTGAGATATAGAAGAGCCTCTCACTCCCCAAGACATCAAGTACTCCAGTGAAGGACCATTAGCAGGATCGGGTGGATTCCAAGATAACAGAATACTCCTTGCCGTTGTATTTATTGCCACCAAGTCTGTTGGGACGCTTGGAACTGTTGAAAATGAATATATTACCGATAAAGTGCAGAAATCAGTTAATCTGCAGATTAGTTAGGTAATGCGCACATTAACTAGGGGGATCCATTAAAGTGTGGAAAATTGATTCATTTCTCAAATTACCTAAAAATCTACACAGTACCTTGTAACACTTGTGTTAATCTGCACATTATCTACTAGGCACTCATGAAAGTGAAAATAAGATTTTGGGTGGAACAAGAGCGTCCGCTTAAGTTAAATATTGTTTATTTTTTTGTATCTGAAGAAACAATAAAATACAATCGAACAATCAACACATTAGTTGATTGAATCAATCATAAATCAAATGAAAAACTATTATACAAAGAGTCACAAATGGTTTTAAATATTATTGCAATTATAGAAATTGGCTTATGTTATTTATATGTTTTTCGATATCTAAAGAGAATAACGTTAATGTAGTGATCCTCAAACTGTGGGGTGCACCCCCCTAAAGAAGCATAATAACCCTACGTGGGAAGCTCGAGCATATAGAAAAGTCAAACATAAAAAATTATTAGTTTATTTAAAGGAAGCAAAACAGAATACAATCTGACATAGTAAAAATACACTTCCCATGCTTATTGCAATCTGCTTCGATTTAAAAATTAAAAAGGAAAAGTCACGTATTACTTGTCCAATTACTTAAAAGTAAGCCTGCTGGATGGCGTAATTGGTTTGTCGCTGACCTTCTGACCCTAAGGTTGCGGGTTCAACCACGGCCCAAGTCAGTGGATTTTCATGATGCAGAAAATCGACAGCGGCCATGTCGTATGATTATACGGCACGTAAAAGATCCTAGAGCACCTGTTTGGCTTGGGTGCTCTCGGCAAAATTAAATCTTAGTACAGGTTTGCATCGTCAGAGCTCAGGTGCCTCCCTCTAGGAAGGAAACTGGGCTTCAAAATTACCTGTGGCGATTGGTATCCGCCTATATTGTGCCCTACTAAAAAGAGATGCCAGCTTCCGAGAATGTACTAGGTCTGCAATGGTAAAACATCAACCCGCAGCCCATTATAAATTTTAAAAAAAAACTTAAAAGTAACATATACAAATTTAATACTTATCTTGATAATTTGTATAGTTGATAATTAAGGTTATATATTGTAGCTTTAGCGTCTCCAAGTATATTTTCATTGCATTCAATACATTGTTAATATGTGGGTGAGAGATGATGAAAATTGTGATTGAAATTTGGGTCGTAAATATTGAAAGTTTGAGAAGCACTGCGTTAGTGCAATCGCGTTAATGTTCATTTTGCTCTTTATTAATTTTTGAAAATTTATTTTAGTGGCTGAAAGGTCCTTCCTTTTGTTAATAACCATTTTAGTCAAAACTCAATCACATTCGTGTTTGAATACATGCAAAAGTACAGCGTTAAGAAGAAAATTTCGAAAACGTATTACTTGCTAAAATTATTCGATAGCCATTACTTACTTCCAACGTCAGTCAACACTATTAGGGCAGCCGACCATGGTCCAAAACCAGCTTCTGTTTTGGCTCGAACTTGTATAGAATACTCGGTATACGGGAGTAGGTTTTCAATTGTGTAGTTAGCGAATTCAACGATTGTATCGTTGAAAGAAATCGGATCGGATTTCTTACTGTATTGGATCGTATATAAAATAATTGGACCGTAAAAGGGCTGTGGCTCTTCCACTTCACAGCAATACTTGAATTTGTAACGTATTCTTCAGAAACACCCACTGGAGCGAAAGGTACTGCGAAAAAAGTTAATGTATTTACTCACTGTCACAAAAAATAGGCATGAAGTGGTAAAAAGGCAAAAATGCAACAAATACAGTTTTAATTGACACAAAATGAGTCAGGAAAGTTGTAACTATGTTTATGAACGAAACAAAACAAAGAGTTGCAAATAAAGATGAACGCAATATATAGCATTTTTATAAGTTATAAGATGAAGTAATTGGTGTCATTAACAAAACTCTAAAACAAACAAAACCAATTTTACGTCCAATTTAGGTGGTCTCGGCATCCTGTAGTCTCTTCATAGCATTCCGTGCAAAACTACCGGTTTTGGAATAGTTACTTTGCCATGAATGTGATTTCAACATTCAACTCCCTTGAATAGTTTTCATGGATACAGGGTTCTGAAGGTGAGTATTCATCTCAAACGTTATCTGTAGCAGTGTAATCTGACGTTTTCAGGTGATTACGTCTTCAATACCCGTCTATAACGATCCTTCAACATCAACTTTCGCCCATTGTTGTGCTTTGCATAAGATACCTTACCCAGATTCGTGTAGACTGTCATAACCCTTGACACAGTGGATCTTGAAACACTGACAAGGTTGATTGTCCTGAACATGGATGCTCCATCGAGGCGAGGTCCAACTATTATGCCTCTTTTCACGTTGGAGAGGTCAGATATAATAACGCTTTGCTACGAACCAGGGACGCCTTAAGACTTCTTGAGGTCCTAGGTCCCTACAAAGATGTAGACACTACCTATGACTAGGAACCGGAACAAAAGTTCAATACCGGTATTCGGTATTTTTTAGGTCTTAATACCAGGATACCGGTTTCAATACCGGTAGTAAAAATTTTGAAAAAAAAAATCAGGTGTTTCTTAATTTTATTTGCCAGTTTTATTAGAGAGTGTAAATATCACACACACAAATGTAATTTGTAACTTATAAATTATAATGGTATATAAAGAATCCCCAAAAAGTAAAGAAACATCTTATTTATTTAAATTAGAAAAAAACTGTAAATATCACTTTTCAGACAGTGATACAATTAAAAATTTTTGAAATGTGACCTTAAAAGAAAAATGCATCAATTGTACAGTCATCAAGCCTGGAACGTAATATTATGCAAAAATTACCAACTGTGTGTGTCGAAAACGCTCTTTCGGTATCTACGCTAATTGGTGGTACTGTTAGCACACAATGCGTGATCTACTTTTAAAATGAGCGATATTCTGATATAAATAATGAAACCAAACCGATGTATTATCAACTGATTCTTTGTTTTCTTTAAAGTTATTCTTATTCACTAATATGGGTTATTATTTATGAGTATATATATAAGGAATCTAAAAATTATTTTGAACCCTAAAGTATGATATGCAAATACAGTGTGAATAACAAACTCACCAATTAAAAAAAATGTAGAATTATTACGCACTTTCTTCACAACTATAACTTTGTTGTCACAAATACGAATATCAGACTACGAATCCTGCGCGTGTGCAATATTGCTCTGAGCTGTAATAGGATAGTTTTGGCCTGCCTCCTTGGATGATTCACATATTTTATCTCTTCTTTCGATTTTCCGATGCAACTTTATATTCACAGCGTAATTAATTTCACCCGTTAGGGAGACATAAAATCAAAAACGTATACTATTTTACTATGTTGGTGATCTCTGAACATATAGTGGAGACAATTAAAAAAAATTCTAGTAAATACCGAAATACCGGTATTGCTATCCCTACCTATGACTCTAAAAAATAGATAGCACATAGCATATACGTTGTTAGATATTCGTACAAACAATAACTTGAAACAAATAAATGTGCATGACTTATAATCGCACAAACCATCTCGACCGACTGCCGCCTTTTGACTGAAGGAGTAATGATGGTGTACGGTGGTATGCCTAGGCCTATAGAGGGATGAGTGTCATCACATGTAGCCAGTTGACATATCATCCAAAATTCCCAGTGTTTCAAAGGATACAACCAGAAATTAACGTTTGACTTCAGAAATTCGAATCATGATCTTATTAAGGCTGAGAGTCGAGAACGAGATAAGGCCCCCATTGTTACAGAGGCCCTGGGCCCTTGTCTTAAGACGTCACTGCAAAGAACAGAATTTTTTAATGCGACCCTGACACTGCCAAATGCTTAACTGATACCTCCCCTTTTCACCGTCACTGTTGCAATACGTGGTGGCCGTTTATTTGACTGTTGAAGGATGACTAATTTTTAAACCCCCCAGGGTCCCTTTTACGTGGTACGGGTGTTGCAAACGAGGGTACCGTGTCTTCCTTTGACTGTCCCAAGGAATGAACTCAATTTTTTTTTTAAATGGAAATGGTTCCTATTAACTCTCGATCCCTATACCTGTATCTTCATTAAAAATCAAAACTTATGCTTCACAATTGAAATAAAAAAAAAGAACAAAAACCCTACTCTTTTAAAAACATAAAATTATTTCAAAAATATGTCAGCATGTTTCTTACCTCCCACTTTTGTTTGTTGCGATAAAGTTTCTGACCAGGCCCGACGGTTGTTTCTGTGCTGGCTCTGACTTCAAAGTAATAGAGTGTGTAAGGTATCAATCCTGCAAACGTGTACTTGGTGGTGCTGGTGTGATAGATGTCTGCTGCTTCAAAAGCGTCTGTCTTAGATCTTCGAACCTGATAAGCAATTATAGGTTTTTCCGAAAACTCCGGAGCATCCCATTCTAAAGTTATACTTATGTTGGTTATTGCAACGAATGAGAAATTCGAAGGAGCTAGAACATCTGAAATTAAAAAAAGGGAAATGTTTCAAAGCTACTATAAATATTTTCAAAACCCTTTAAAGAAAACGTGTATGAAAAGTGCCATACTATTATATAACAAATATATATATATATATATATATATATATATATATATCGAATGCTGCGTAAGTATACAGGTAACGGTATTTACATATTATACAGTTGCCTTAATGAGAAAAAAATTCTTTCTGGCAATTTTGGAGAAGTTATTTGAATTGTACAATGTGTTAAGCGCATGCGCACCATGCTGCATGTTTATTTACTAAAAATACTGGGGATAAGCAAATTAAAAGCATGAGTTTATATACAGTCTGACCTCCATTTTACGAACCTCTATTTTGCTAACTTTTTTAATGCAATCAAGAAAATTTTAAGTATTTTCTTTATAAAATAACCCCAAAAACGAAGTGTATTTTCTATTTAACGAACTTTTTCTCTTGCAATTCGATTATTTTTCTCCTTATTTTTAAAACATTTTAGGACATTTCACATTGTACCTCTTGTAGCGCATTTTATGGGGATCAATGTCCTTGAACTGATTTTACAGGTGCTTAACTCACCGAAAGCAATTGAATCTGCCGTAATTTTTCAAAAAAAATTAACAGATTTTATCAGAAATTAAATTTAAGAATGCATTTGGCAACGTATGCTTAAAATTACTGGTTACAAAATAATGAAAATTACTTGCAGGTTTAAAATTAGAAATGGTCATCAAGTTCATCAATTTTAAAATTAAATTATTTTTTAAGTTCAAAACACATTGTATCATTCCTGGACAGTGTTTTTTTTTCTTGTTTGCTTTGCATATTTATTTTTGATGGGTAAGACATACAGGTTGGGGCAAATAAATAGATTTTTTTTTTACAATAAAATTGTGAATAATAACTTTTATTACAATATATAGTGTTTATGAATTTAAAATTAGATTTATTTGCTTTTTAAAGTATATTTAAAGATGAATCTCTATTTAACGAATTTTCTCATAACGAACTTTTTTTCGGGGTTTAGTGACTTCGTTAAATAGAGATCTGACTGTATCTGCTTTCTTAAACTAAACTAAGTGAACTAAATACATGTGGCATCACAGTCACTTGATAACTGAAAACGCATGTTTCCATCCAATCAGTTCATAAATTCACGTGACGTCATAAGCCACATGATGAATGCAATTACGTGTTTCCATCCAATCAATTCATGGACTTTGCTGTTGCTAAACTTTTGCTTTTTGCAATTTCTTTTAAAAGTACATATTTGTTAAAAAGTAATAACACACATATGTAAACAAAATGCACTTGATTTAAAAATACACCTGTAATATAAGTATATATATTTTTTAATTTTGAAAAAGCTTTTGAAGAATCTAAATATTTGGTAATCAATACCCAATTATCAAATTTGAAAGTTTAACTAAATTTTACGAGTAGAACATAAAGTTCAAGTTTAATATGAGTTTTGAATTCAATTGAGAACTCGTGATTGCATTTATCATGTGACAGTCATGAATTTAACCCCAATGTAATGTTATCTACCCAACTATGCTAAATTTCACAAGTTAGTGAATTGATATCAAATTAGTACCAACAAGTGTATCCGAGATGCATGCTTTAAGGGAGAAAAAATCAATAGTAAATTTTTTACAACGCATTTTAAAAGTAAGAATAGTTCCTGAGAACGTTGACATAAACGCCGAGACATATTGCTATCCAAGAAGAGGCTTCCCCAGAACTAAAGTAGTTTGTAGTATTTCAAGAGAAACATTTGAAGTGTTATTTTTACACACACACACAAACACAGTAAATAGTATAAATAATATATTTTATGCAGGGTGTTGTCGAATTCGAGCGACAAATTCAGAGGAGGGATATAGGCAGCATGGGAACTAAAAATTATCACAGAACACGGGGTCGCAAACCACGTTCGCAAAAACAACTATGAAGGTTGTGACTTTAAATGGAATGAAAAGGAGCTGTAAGAGAGAGAGAGAGAGAGAGAGATAAGCAATACAATTAGTAGACGTAAAGCCTGTTTACAATACGAACAATGCATCACAGATCGGACGTCAGAAATACAACGACAACTGATTAACACAGGAATGGTTCGAAGTTTCGACTGCGTAGGGACAGCCAAGATCGAGGGACGAAGGATTGTCGGACAGGTTTAACAGATCCTGAGTGCTGGCAATGTCAGCTGAAGCGACGCCTTCATGAGATCCGTAATCACCGCGTCTCATCACGCGTCTGCCGCGGTAGCCAGTGTATAGGTATACCGGACCGGCTTGCCTGTCACTATTGAGGACTATGAAATTTGGAACCCAATCAAAGATGATTTACCAGTCAATATAGAGAACTTTCACGTATTTCGGACTGTGTAGCAGTGGTCAATGTATCGGATCAGGCAGGCATGTTGAGTTCGAGCCCAGTACCACTAAAGACCCGCCGTGTAGGGGCAGCGATGCGCGTTAAATCTGTCGAGAGCTGAAATGTCTCCGTTGGTGTGGTATGGTAGTTGGAGAGGTGCCAGCTCAGGTGTCGTCCACGTCACTTGACCCTGGTTCAAAATTACGTGGTCCGTCGCCAAAAAGCCCTCGTGTAGCTAAAACAGTGCGAGTTAATATTCAATCACTCAATCAATCAACTCATACACAAGCTATTTCTGGGGGCCTAGGCGAAAAACTCCAAGAGACTGGAATCCTGAAACCGTGGAGGCCAAGCAACAGGTTGCCGCGTCCAATCCACCTCCCGGGATATGATGGAAGCGGTAGTGCACCGCAATCGAAAAATGTGCTAGGGCACTATCATACATGAATCACACATTCTGGTGTACAGTGACCGATGCTCTCTGTAGAAACTCCATCAGAAATGGGAAATTTGCATGCGTGCAAATTTCTGCAACCATACCACTTCACTTTAAATCTCCACGCTAGTTTGGCCACTCAGAAGGCTACTATTATCGTGATGTTCACCGATTAAACATGATTTGCTAAACATGATGTTCTATGGTGATTTGTTGTACGGTTGCTGCCTGCTATCATCCCTTTGAATTTGTCGGTCGAATTCGGCAACACCCTGCATAGTATATATTTACATTACACAGTTAAACTCACAAACACAAATATAGCTTAAGGTTATTTTTGAAATTACGAATCAATGATAATTATCGTTTATTGGACTGTTTACCTCAAATTATAATTTAAATGCATATTTTAGCTACAATGTTTTAAAGTCGGTAGTTAAAATTCCTGCGCAGAATACGAGATAAATATTACTAAATTAATTTATTCTCAGATTAGTTAGTTTGGAATACTTTCTAAAGGATCCCTTTTTAAACGAATACTTTTGAGATAAATATTTAAATTAACAAATCACATTTATATGCACTTAATAAAACTAAAGATAAACAATGATTCTTCTGAAAATTAAATAGAATACTTATTAATAGTTACTGAATATTCAAGATTTAGTTTAATTTAAATTAAATAAGATCTCTCTCTCTCTTAGGACAACAAATGCCAACTCAGATTATTTCAAATGATTTGCATATGACTTATTCCGGGATCGCTGCACTTTGTACGCGCATGAGCAGTTTTAGTTTGGGCAAAACTAAATACATCAGGGCAATCACCTTAAAAATGTTTATAAATAATTTATAAACTCAAGATGCATTTTGATTGGTTCCCAACAAACTTGAATAAAGTACTGAAAATTTGTTCAAGTTAAATAAATATTTTGTTTAAGATAACTATTATGAGATATATATCATTAATACATTTTATTAAAGAATGTAGAACCTTTAAAACAAATCATACATTTTATAAAAGTGTCTACTAAAAACATAAAACTACTAATATTCATAAGGATTGTTTAATACGTGTACATAGTCCTATTTAATGAGTAGAGTGAAAATAATTTCTAATTATACATAAAATATTAGCTGTATTTCAGCTAGATATCTTCTTCGTTTATATGCATATTATCTCATATATAACAGATATTTAATAATATATATATATATAAATATATTTACATTTTAATAGATAGATTAAAATTAAGAATTGGGATTTAATTATATTATTCTAAAATTTTACCTGGAAATTCTTAGCTATATATATGAACTTAAGACAATTTAAATGAAATCCAAAATGCACAAAATTTAATACATTACGAAAATCGATGTTTACGACACACTTAAAATAAATTAATCCGTCAGCTTTTATTATTTATTTTGTTTCTTCTTTTTATTTATGTTATTCCATTAATTTATGATAACTTACTCCTGGAATATTGGTTTCCAAGAGTTTAGTTAAATTGCCACTAGAAGTCACTAATGAGTTCTACAACTATTACGAATGTTTTTGGAAATCATTGTTATTTAAAATTTGGTATTGTGACAGAAAATTAAGATTTGGGATTATTAAATCTTGGGAATATTACTTAAGTCTTTATAGTGTTGCGGAGAAAAATCTTTTATCTTACTTTCAGTATTAATTTATTATCATTATAGCTTCGTAAAGAAAAACAGAAAGCTACTATTTGTCCTTTCTTGATTTCAGTGTTTAAACTTTATTTAATTTTTCGATTCCTACTAATAGAGAGAGGTCACACTCTATTTATATTTGTTTGTTTGTTTATTTATTTATCTTGGTGGAATTTTCAATCGTTAATAAAATATATTTTAAAGCACTCAATTGAGCTGAAATTTTATATACATGATTATTTTGGATGACAATACAATAATTTAATTATAATTAATACAGATTAATTGATTAAAACTAATTATTTAAAGAATTACAAATACAGCCACGTTGGCGACTTGTGTCGAAACTTGAAAAGGTTTCTTTCTCACGTGTATTCAGTTGAACTGAAATTTTATATACATGATTGTTTTGGATGACAATACGATATACTTTAATGTTAATTAATAAAAATTAATGACCACTTAATGTTGTGATTCTGTCATATGTTTCTACATATTTATATTAATTGTAACTATTTAATAAAAAGTAGCTAAAATAAAATTTTTCTTTGTTGCTCGAAGTAGGAATTGACTTAATTCAGCGTTTCTCAAACTGTGGGGCGCGCCCCCCTTGGGGGGTGTGATAACTCTACAAGGGGGTGCGAGCATATTGAAAAGTCGAAAACAAAAGATTATTTTTAAAAAATTACTAATTTACTGAAAGTAAACAAAAAACAAACACATTCTGACATAATAAAAAATAGAATACACATTTATACTGGTATAATACACTTATAAAACTATCAGTACTGCATAATGTATTTCATAATTAATTTAACAATACAAAATTAAGAATAAGTAAATAATTACCACCATGGTTGTGTCACTAGATACAAAAATTAGTACTTACCTTGATAATTTGTGCGGTTTATAATGAATCCCTTAAATGCCGATTAAAAGTTGTGCGATTCACCCCCCAATGCCACCGTTTTCCACGTAGGAGTGCTTATATGATGTATTACGGTTGGGGGAAGGATTAAAAATAAGTAAATCATCTGAAATATAAGTATATCCTTTGCAAGCACTGTCCTTTTATTGTATTCCAAAGCCTACTGAATATTAGAATTTCACTGAAAAGATTGTACTTTTGACAGACGTATATATACGTCCGGGAAAAAAAGAACGTTTTAGCTGGGAGAGATGCTTATATGCGCAGGTGGAACTAAAGAGATTTAAATCCTATTGTACATTTAGCATCAAAGTATCGTATTATTGAATTCAATAAATTTTTATTGTATGGAGGGGGCGCGCGATGAAAATTATGTTTGAATATTGGGTCGCAAGTATTGAAAGATTGAGAACCACTGCTTATTTTTTTATATTACTTGTTTAATTATATTATATAAACGCAATAAGCACACATTTGATGCACATCATCTCGTTATTGATTTTAAAACCGCTTATGATAGAATCAATGAAAGAGTTTAAAATCTCCTATAAGTTATTAAGGCCAATAAGCCTGACATTAAACGAAGCAAAGATCATTCTCAAAATACAGAATGATCTTTCAGACCCATTGGAAATAAAAAATGTCATTTGACAGGAACATGCTCTAGCCTTTCTTCTCTTTAATCTAATATAAGTAAAAGTGGTTAGAGATTCCAATATCAACATCAGAGGAAATATAATTAATAAATCAATATAATTGTTCGCTTTTGCTGATAACATTGATACCATTGCTGGAACACCCACCGTATGAAGACAAGCCTTCTTAAATTTAGAGAAAGAGGCCCTCAGGATGGGACTGAAAATCAATGAGAATAAGACCAAATACACGCCTAGCACTAAATCATGTTATAACAATTCCCTCTTTAAAATTGAAGAGTATAATTTTGAAGTTGTGTTGACAGTTTCACACTTATATTTAGGATTGGGAATTAACAATAGAAACGATTGTATTACTGTAATCCAAAGGAGAATTACTATGACTAATAGATGTCTTAATGGTATTTGAAAATATATGTAATTTAATCAAAAGAAAAACAAAGGTTTCATTGTCTAAAAGTCTTTTAAGATCAGCATTAGCTTATGCATGTGAAACTTGGTCCATGTCTCGAAGAGATGAGAACTTGATAAGTATCTACGAAAGGAAGATTTTAAGATTTATTTTTAGAGGAATTCAGAAAAATTGCACTTGGAGAAGAAGATCAAATTTAGAACTCTATCACTCATGTAAAGAATCTGACATCAAAACTTTATCAAAATAAAACGAATTAAATGGGCAGGTCGCGTTGTCAGAATGGACGGAAAACCCTTGAAAAACTCAATGCCCCAAACCCAATTGGCACACGGAGAAAAGGCAGGCCAAATCTTAGATGCATTGATGGCCTAGAAAAAGATCTTCTAGTTTTGAGAACAAAAAATTGGAGAACTGTAGCTGGAAGAAGGCTGGCCTGGAAAAGGCTTCTTAAGAAGGCCAAGGCCCACCCTGGTCAGTCGAGCCACTGAGGAAGGAAGGAAGAAATAAGCCCACATAAATGTGTAAATCCAAACCGGTACAGTTATGTCCTGAAACCTTAGCACTCGATAATCCGGCAGTGCGGATAATTTACCCGCACCCTTGCAGATCGAAAAATATCCACGTGACGACACGCATAAGATTTGATACAAAAATAATTGTTAATGAAAAAATACCAGAAAATGATGAAGATATTAACGCAGTGCTTCTCAAACTTTCAATATTTGCGACCCAATATTCAATCATAAATTTCATCACGCCCCCTCCATACTTTAACCTCTTAAGCGACACCGGCGTATATATATGTCTCACTCAACCGGTATGTTAAATGCCCCGGACGTACATATACGTCTTTTGGAAGTACGGTGTTTTCTGTGCACTGCTATCCATAAAATTATTCTGAAGGATTTGGAATGCAATAAAAGGACCTTAACGGTGTTTAAGAAGGATTTACTAATATCAGAGGATTTCCTTATTTATTTTTTCTCCCCGCCCCCAATACATCACACATTGCTAAAAGTCACGGAAAATGGAGGCATAGGGGAGCAAATCACGCAACTTTTAATCTGCAGTTCAGGAATTATTTATAAACCGTACAAAAAAAGTTATCATGATAAGTGTTAATTTTTGTATATAATTTTATATATGACAAGCCCATGGGATCACTGGTAATTATTAAACTTAGTACTGTTAAATTACTTTACTTAGTTCTTAACTTATTACTTAATTATGTTCTCAACTTAGAATTGTTAAATTACTTACAAAATACATTATGTAGTACTGATATATTTATAAGTGCATTATATCAATGTAAATGTTAATTTTACTTTTTATTATGTCAGAAGGTATTTTGTTAGTTTACTTTCAGTAAATTAATAATTTTTTTTAATAATCTTTGGTTTTAGACTTTTCTGTATGCTCACGCCCCCTTTGTAGAGTTATCCCTCCCCCTAGGGGAAGCGCCCCACAGGTTCGAGAAACGCTGTATTAACGTTAAAGACAGCGTACAAACTCCTAAGATATCACATAAGGGAATAAAGGCTGGTGCGAAACTGCCCTTCAGTATATTCAGCAACAAGGTGCGTCGGAAATGAACTTATTTGTTCCTTCATCGTCTTCGTGATGTATCAGCAAAACGTAAAATACAATACAGAAGACAATAGGACATTACGCATTTTAAAAAAAAGTAGCCAGTTTTTGAAAAGTCGGCTATTTCACTCTCATTATAGACAGCTGTATGCCTTCATAAAGTATTTTTGTGTGTGTCTGATCAAGCATTACATTATGGATTAATTAATTGCATTCATGTAGTAAATGTTCTATGCTTTTCAAAAAGTATGTACTTTTCCTTTGTTTAAAGTATCCGACTACGTTCGGAACCGTGATTCTGAAAAGGCGCATAAATGGATAATTTTTATGATATTTAGTGTCACTTAGATTAAAATACATGTATAAAATGTTTTAAGGACACATTTTGACAAAAAATTTTTTTATTTAAATACAACATTTTGGCAAAAAATTAACTTAGAATGGCCTTTTTTCAAAATGTTCTCCTTTTGTGATAAATGTTTCTATTATAATAATAATTTGCCTGTATATAGCTCAGACTTCTGCGTCAAATGCTCAAC
>BMAV01008415.1:0-21656 GCA_019973955.1 Trichonephila inaurata madagascariensis | reverse complement strand
AAAAAAAATTTAATTTTGGGGCATTTTTCTCGAATTGACTAGCCATTCGGCGAATTACAGGGGTTTGAATACCCTATAGCAGTACTACTGCTACACAAAGTCTCGTCCCCAAATGAATTTCCTTAGTCGTTCCCTCCCCTTGTTAGATCAGAATTTAGTGATCTCTCGGATAATGACAATGCTGTGAAAAAAAAATATGAATCGCGTATACTGGAAGGAGAATCACACTCAAAATTATAACATTCCTTCAACTATTATTTGCAAAT
Organism: Trichonephila inaurata madagascariensis; assembly: GCA_019973955.1. Classification (NCBI taxonomy): domain Eukaryota; kingdom Metazoa; phylum Arthropoda; class Arachnida; order Araneae; family Nephilidae; genus Trichonephila; species Trichonephila inaurata. Next base: position 21,390 of record BMAV01008415.1, on the reverse strand, counting down.
GTGAAAATTAATTTTCAAGTGAAGCCTTTGTGTGAAAACAACTGAAAATTTTAACACAATTATAAGGAAAAAATAAATAAAATTGAATTTTGAAAAATATAAACTGTTTAATATTTATATAGAACCTGTGGCCAGAAAGTTCGGTGAATGAGCCTGTAGAGGTCGCTTCTGTTTTAATAGAATATCAAGGCGCCACGCGTGTTGAAGGTCAATATCTGTTTGAACATGTTTGTAATTGGCAAGGTTCCAAGTGCGTTTATTCCCTGTTAGTTTTACGCCGAGCGCGAAAGGTTTATTGTGGATTGTCGCGATGTACAAAATGGATCAGATTAATGATTGATTGAATATTAACGTCGCACTGTTCAGCTGCACGAGGGCTTTTGGCGACGGACCACGTAATTTTGAGCCAGGGTTAAGTGACGTGGAAGACAACTGAGCTTGCACCCCCTCTTCTAACTACTACACCACACCAACGGGAGGACGTTTCAGCTCTCGACAGACAGATTTAACATGCATCGCTGCTCTACACGGCGGGTCTTTAGTGGTACTGGGCTGGAACTCATGACAAGGCAAGCCACGATCCGTTACCTATACCACTCGGCTACCGCGGCCATGGATCAGATTATAAAGATGAAGTCATCACATCAAAGAGTGTTCATGAATGGCTTAAGCATTTCCGTCGTCGCATAGAAAAAAAAAAACCAAGATACACTGCGAAAAAACCGGCATTCAGAACTGAGTACGAAATACTCATTTTTGAATACGTCACATACCCAAAATAGCTCCGATGCAATCATACTCAAATTTGAGTATGCCGCATTCTCAACTTTGGCAATGAGTACGTACTCAAAATTGAAACATCACATACTCATTTTTGAACCTGCTACTGGATCAAATTTGAGAATGCAACAACAAAATGAGTATATAATGCACTCATTATTGAGTTTTTTGCTTTCAAATATGAGTACGTATAATAGACATTTTCGATACTGTTGTATTTAATATGAATTTTTAACAGAAAAAGATGTATCAACTCAAATTTTATGGGATCCAAATATGTGTGTGATCGCTAAGTCGTAAATTTCACTTTCTTCATCTTACATATTATTTAATATACATTTTATGAAATATTTTTGCCACTTCGAAATCAAAATTCTTTTTACATTTACTGCGTGTTACAAAAAGATACTCGCGTATTATCGCAAAAGCGCCAACGTTTATCGCCAATACGGTTGCGATAATACAAAAAGTACCAACAAAAATTTTGCTTTAAGGAAAAAAAATGTAATTATTATGTGATCATAAACTGTATGTTTTCGAATTTTAAGTGAGATTTTTGATAAAAGTCTTGAAGTTACTAAATGTCAGTGAAAATGCCTTTTAAACTTTGTTTTAAATAAATTACATATTAGAATATGTGAGTCATCTAAATCATTTACAGAAGAATTAATAAATAGCTGGTTCTGAGAGGAATCTTAAAGCTTTTTCATGTTAGAGTAAAATCGCTGCAAATGATGTTAACTATATAGTTTTCTAAATGACTATCTACAAAATTTAACATAACACGTGTACACTACACACCAAACATTTTTCAGGCATGGTTTTGAAATTGCTGCAAATAAGATTTTGGCATCCAATAGATTTCAATCTAAGATGACGGTCTCCCACTAAGAACTCAACATGAAAATAATTTAAAAGAATGCCTTATTCCTGACAAAAGAGGAATTACATTAGGAAGTAAAAATGTAAGTACTTTTTCGTAGAAAACCAATTAGAAAAATATGAGTGCCAGGATTTAAAAAAATACATCACAAGGTATTTAGAAATGCCAGGAAAAGAAACAGAAAAACTATGGAAATTGGAATGTGGGGAAAATGGAAAAAAATAATAACTGCATTTAAAAGCCTGGTGTGCTTGATATCAATTGTTATAATTTCTTACTAGTTTTATTCCGAAATGTGCAGACTTAGAGTGTAAAATGTAGTACAACAAAGGACCACACGCTTTTACCACAATAACCTTAATTTTTTCGTTAATCATTTTATTCTTATATTAAGATATATTTTTTAATTTTTAGTACGATTAACTATAAAAGCATTTTTTTTTTAGTTTTTTTAAACTATAATTTATTAAATTTATGGTGTTTAATGTACGTCAGACTGGTGTTTAATGTACTACCATCCAATTGTAGATAATAATTACTTAAAATAAATAAATTCTGTGAAATAAAAGGTTTTAAATAAATTTCACAGATGGACCTAGGTACAATATTATTGTACCTAGGGCCTTTTTCTGAAAGTTAGGTTTCACTCTGTAATCGATAGAAAACAAACATGCACACATAAATTTAATGAAAAAAAATATCAGCTAATACATTGATTTATCATGTCACCATTTAAATTGCAGTGTGCCAAATTATTAATGTGAATTAATAATTTAACATGTTTTCATTCAACATTATAATTCAAAAAACTGGTTCCAAATGTGAGCTGCGTACATTATCACTCTGAAGCATCAACAGATTGAGGTTTGGGCAATTTGAACATAATATTTCTGTTGCCAATTTTATAAGTTTCTCCCTTATCAAAAAGAAACTTATTTGAATTTGCAATATTTTTCAGAAATTTAACACTATAGTGTTCTTCTTTAACATCTATTATTTCTGCCACATTAGGTTTTGACCATTTTATACTGTCAGGATTTTCTAGGCATCTAAAAAAGTTAGGAATTTATAATTGCTCATTAAGAAGAAAACTGATAAATTAAAAATTTAATTAAAATATCGTAAAAGTCTGATTTAGAATTATATTCTTATAACAATAAAAAAAATACTTTTTAATTAAATGAATTCTTATGTATGTGAAAGCAAAATATAATAACCCTAAACAAAATAATCAGCAAAATAATATGTTAGCACAATAATGGTAACTAACATATTATTTATCAATCAAGCATGTTGAAAGTTTCAGAACAAAATATACACTCCTCATTTTAATAACATCCAATAATAATAAAAAACTTGACTGAATCAAAATGGTTCAGGTAATTAAGACCATTTTCCTCTTTTTATTATGAAAACTTTTTCAATAAAATAAAAATATAAAGAATATTAATTGCAATTATACCTAGGGCCATGTGGACTTAGGTACAAGGCAACTTTGTGGCCCCAGGTACAAGACTAGATAATTTTATACAAAATGTCTTCTGCAGAAAAACCCACACACGTAGAGTGGATTTATTTAAAATCTTATTTAGTACTTAATGTTACAAAAACAAAATTATGTACAAGAGAGAGAGAGAAAAGGGGAATTTTAAAAGGAAAAATTTTTGGCTTATTTTGACCAAAAAAAAAAAAATGAGCTGCAAAACTTTACTTCAGACGATAAAAAATGTTTTTTTTTATAACAAACCCCAATTTTTTTTTGAAAAAATTTCAAAATAAACCCAAAAGTGGGGAATTGGTAAAAAAAACTTAAAACCCAAAATAATTGGGAAAAATAAAATGGGGGGCCCCAAAGGTATTTTTTTTTATGTTTCCCCCCTGTCTCACTACTCAATTTCCACTACCCCAGTTTTTTTATTTTTTCCCCACTCTTAAAAAATCCCCCTGATAAAAGGATTTTTTTGTACCAAAGCTGTTTTAAATTTTTTGGGACTTACATATTATCGAAAACCATATTGGCGAAATATGAAAATGAAGCACATGGTTGTGTCAATTTAGCAGGTACAAAAATAAAAAATCAAGGTTGCCCCAACTCGGCGAATTTTTTTTTGAACGTTGGCACTATTGGGATAATTTTGTAGGTACCCAAATTTTTCTCTACCTTCCTTTTAACTTGTTGAGGCCCAAGGGTTTTTCATTTTTAACCCTTAACCCATTTCAAAATTCATATAAAAATTTTTGCTGTAATAAAACACCCCAAAAAAATTTTAGTTTAAAAATCATTCCATAATTTCCCCAAATCCAGATCACACCAGGGAAAATTTGGGACCCGGGAAAGGGGAAAAAAAAAATCTCATATGATAGATACCACGTTCCGGAAGGGGCAATATACGGGTGGCCCAAAAAAAGGGGGTTCCCAACACCCAAAATTTTTCTAAAAAATTTTAAATTTTTTCGACAAAAAAAATTTAATATGTTGGAATTTTTTTTATGAAATCGCAACTTGTTCTTAACGAAATAAAAGGCCCTTTTTAAAAAAAAAATAGTATAACTTTTTTTTTAAAAAAATTAAAAATAAGAAATTTATTAAAAGGGTTAAAAAAGTTTTCGTACACTTAAAAAAAATTTCAACATAGCTTTAAATATTGTATTTTTTCCTTATTTTTTGTACTTAGTAGGGTATCTTTTTTGGTCCCCAATAACTTTTAAAAAGTCTTGGTACATATTTAATCAGTTTTTTTTTTTAATTTCTGCATCGGTTTCCGACCATTCTTCCATGATTATTGTTTTTACTTTCCATTATATGCTAATATTCACGTTTTCTATTTTTTAAATCAAAATCTCACCAAAAAAATGTTCTAATGGGGAAAAAAGGGTTAAAGGGGGTTTTTAAATTTTTGGGGCAGTTATAGAAAACCCCGGCGTACATTGAGAGGGAGTGCGCTTTTTTACGTCATTATCCTGTTAAAAAATGAAGTCGTCTCCAATATCCAAATTTTGGGTGGATAATTTAAAATTTCTCTTTAAAATATTTAAATAGAACTCATGATTCACAATACCATAAAAAAATACCAAATTACCTAAATCTGAGGCCGATTTACATCCCCACGCAAGAACACTTCCACCTTCATAGTTAATTCATCCAACTAGATTCTTGGGATTAAGTTTCAGAAAATTCAAAATTGACAGCAAATTGATTGGGATGACAGAAAATTCAACATTTTTGGTTCCGATGGGCATATTATAGCTTGTAAATGAGGAGTTTAATCCCATGAATTTATGTGGAACATGAACTCCTCCGCCGGAAGTATTCTTGCGTGGAGGTGTAAACCGGCCTCAGAATTAGGTATTTTTTTATGGTATTCTAAATCATGAGTTCTATCTAAATATTTTAAAGAGAAATTTTAAATTATCCGCCCAAAATTTGATATATGAAACGACTTTTTTTAAACAGAATAATGACGCCAAGTGCACTGTTCTCAATGTACGCCGCTGATGTCCCTATCACTGTCCCCGAATTCTGAAACAGTGCCTCTGTTACGGTTGAGTGTAACATATATTCAAGTTCAAATTCAAAAGTGTGTGGACTGCATCTACCCGATGCTGGGTGCTATTGGTTTTTTTAAGAGTTCCAGAGAGGTCGGTTAAAAAGGCTTTATTTACACTGCAAGGCAGTAGAGCAATGACCTCACTCTCTGCCTGCTAAGTTCGGAGTGCCCGAAAAGGGCATTACATCATAGGGGTGGGGGCATGACGTCACTTCACCCCAGAGCCATTCAAAGCAGGGCTATTTTCACAACAGCCTCAATTACTTTATTTAGTCGAATAGAACATTTTTAAAAAATAGTTGTACTATTTTTAAAAAAAACTCGTGACGGACTCATCACGTTTTCCACTAAAAACTCCTCTTGGGTTCTTTGGGGCCGAAAAAGGCAAAATTCTTTCCAACCAAATCCAGAAGCGAAGCGTGAATATGCAAATTGGAAACCTTTTAAATAGCAGAAGTTTAAAGTAAGCGTATGACCTATTGGGAAGTGATTATGCTAGTCCGAGTTTAAGCGCGTGAACTAAAGGGAAGGGCCGTTATTGAGTGTGAAACTATCCGTGAAAAGAGGTCAATAAGGTGGATACTTTTAAGCGAAAAAAAACAAAAGATTTTTGGGGACCCGAGAGGATTGGGGTTAAAAAAGAGATTGGTAGGAAATTTTTTCCCATTAAGACTGTGTATAAGTTGAGATTAGGAATAGGCGGGAAGATAGTGTTAAAGTCGCGCTTATTTGGTAATACGTTTTTGGGTTAGCCACCCTTGTTTTAAAAGAATACAGCACAAATGAATTTTAAAAAAATAAATCCTGCCACCTTACAAGAAAAAAAATCGCTAAACTCGCCTGAAAATTTTAACAATTATAAGGCTTTAAAATTTCTTAGGAGAAAACAATTCAAACTGAATTTTCAAAAATAAACCTTAAAATATATATAAATATACAGCTTCAAATTTTTGGAAGGCATAAATGTGCGCAAATGTGTTTATCAGTAACAAATTTGAGGGAAAGCATTTGTATAAAAGTAAAGATTATCCTTGACAGTGATAAATGTCATTTTATAAAACAATTTCGATAGAAAGCCATGTTGGATATTTCACACACTTGAAAATCTTCTTGAATGGTATGACGGCGAAAATACCATCATAATTTATTTATCAGGTAAAATAGCAAGAAGCTTATATAAAAAGCATGATATTCTAAAGAGAAATGATTGCTTTTCTTGATATAGATATGTAAGTGTCCATTTAAAGAACCAACTTTAGATAAAAAATTTTTAAAATATTACAAGAAAATAAGGTTTTTAATAAGTATGAACAAGTAAATGCTTTTTTAAATCACAATTTCGACTGAAAGTCTTGTTGCACAATTCACAAACATGAGGCTTTTCTTTGGTATGAATACGTAAATGTCTTTTTAAATGACCACTTTGAGAGAAAGCCTTTTTGCATATTTCACAAACATGAGACTTTTCCTTGGAATGAATACGTAAATGTCTTTTTAAATCACCACATTGAGAGAAAGCCTTGCTGCATATTTCACAAACATGAGATTTTTCCTTGGTATGAGTACGTAAATGTTTCTTCAAGGTACCACTTTCAGAGAAAGCCTTGTTGCATATTTCACAAATATGAAGCTTTTCCTTGGTATGAATACGTAAATGCCTTTTTAAATGACCACTTTCAGAGAAATCTTTGTTACATATTTCACAAACATGAGGCTTTTCCTTGGTATGAACACGTAAATGTGAATTTAAATGAACACTTTGCACAAAAGCTTTGTTGCATATTTCACAAACATGAGGCTTTTCTTTGGTATGAATGCGTAAATGTGCCTTTAAAGTACAACTATGTGAGAAAGCCTTGTTGCATATTTCACAAACATGAGGTTTTTCTTCGGTATGAATACGTAGATGCACATTTAAGGAATTATTATGAGCGAAGCCCTTCTTGCATACGTAATATAAGGCTTCTTCTCCTTTGGTATGAATACGTAAATGCACCATTAAATTAGCACTAAGGGAGAATGCCTTGTCGCATATTTCACAAACATGAGGCTTTTCCTTGGTATGAATACGTAAATGTGAAATTAAATGACTACTTCGAGAGAAATCCCTGTTGCATATTTCACAAACATGAGGCTTTTTCTTGGTATGTATACGTAAATGTGAATTTGAATGACCACTGTGATTAAAATCCTTATTGCATGCTTGAAAAACTTCAGGCTTTTCTTTGAGCAGATTACTCGAGTGATGATTTAAGATATCACCTTGAGAGGAAGACATCTTGATAGTTTATAAAATTGGAAATCTCAGGTGGGATCCTTATTTATTTTTCGCGTATTTTATTTTATGTGACGAGAACAGGGTGCATCTTTTTGCAGAAAGAGGTTTATAATTACATAATCTTTTATGAGAAGTATTATCTCTTTTGAATGCAACACTGAAATCGGAAATCTAGTTGTATTTTGAATTAATGCACAAAATGAAATTTAGTTGAATATACAGCATTTTAAAATTAAATAAGGTATCAAACTATTTTCAGTTCAGTTTGCTGAAAATATTTTAAAATATTCTAACTAAAATTACATTCTCTACTGCATTTTAAATGAAACCTAAAATGTTAGTCACAACATCTGTATTTTACATACTTCCTTAGTACAAAATTCAGAAAGGACATTTACCACACACACACACACAACTTACGTTCCATAAAACAATAAGCTTGCCGTGAACGATAAATAGCACGCTGTCCTTTTATAATTCGTGAATGATTGGTTTGAAGTAACAACCCTTCAAAAATCAATAATTTTGGTGACGAACCACATAAGTTTAAACAAATGTTGTGTAAGCAGGCAGCTAACACCTCTGAAACTGCATGGAAATCTTTTCTCGGATTGGATATCTTTAGAACTTATAAGGCTTTTTAAATTCGAAACATTTTCTCCTAAATTTATATTACTTAACTGCTTTTCCATTAGAGAATTTATACAAAACTGTTTGAGCACCATTCAAAATATACTGACAAATTTTATGCAGATTTTTTTGAATAATTTTTATCAATAGTTAACGATGTACTGCCTTATATATCTGAGCGAGAAAATAGTAGTTTGAAATCTAAAAATCTAAATTCATAAGAATCTTTTCAATTCCCACTAAAGAACCTTCCACGTTAAACACAGAAAACTTTGCTAAAACACTCCATATTTATGTAGTTCATGTTTTCTCTAAAAAGTTTTATAATTTTCTCACACATCTTGGATATTTTCGACGGGCTTCTGATTTTCTTCCTTGTGTTGGTTTGATTCTGGAATTCTACACACTTCTGGAAAAAGTTCTCCTATTCCTCTGAAAATAAAAATAGTCATCAATATCAATATTGAAACTATGAAAAAGTATAATACAACTAAAATATATAGCTTAACGAAATAATCATACATCAGTTTCGAATTTTTATAGATTTCAGAGACCTCCTTCGACATTGTTTGCTGTACTATACTATACCATTCATTAGCACTGTAAATTTTCCGATGCAAATGCATACTTAAAACTTCACGAGAGCAATATTTTATGCACAGATTTCACAGTATATCACGCTACATTTGGAAGACTCAAATAATTTCCGTTCACAGGATTATTTCGTTTGCCCTGTCCCTTTCCGAAAAGATAATCAACTCCCATTTTCTAATCTGCGTTTCGTTTTACCTAAACTTGAAACGGGTGGCCGCGGTAGCCGAGTGGTATAGATATCGGACCGTGGCTTGCCTTGTCATGAGTCGGAAGCCCACCACTAAAGACCCGCCGGTGGGCAGCGATGCACGTTAAATCTGTCGAGCTGGAAACGTCCTCCCGTTGGTGTGGTGCAGTTAGGGGAGAGAGGGTGCCAGCTCAGGTGTCAACCACGTCACTTGACCATGATTCACCATGGTCTGGTCGCCAAAAAGCCCTCGTGTAGCTGAATGAAAAAGTGATGCTATTATTCAATCAATCAAACTTGGAAACGGTTGGGTAAGATAGAAACAGGAAATGTAAAATTAGATTTGCTTTTGAAAATAGTTCTATCTTGTTTTGAAATTTAAAATTAAGCAAATGCATAGCAATTTGTAAAAAGTGTCATAATTATAAACATAGTCATTTCAAAGATATATTTCCAAGTTATAATTACATGTTAAAATAAAGTTGTTGTTTTTCATCAAAGTGCAAAATAATTAATTATTTTTATCGGTGACAATCCAGTCAAAACAAGCGATAAAATTCAGATTTGGATGCACATGATTTGAGGTAACTTTTGAGGCAATCTTGTTACGCTTCTGTGCCAATTATATAAACTATTCGCTTTTACGACTTTGCTTTTGTTCAAAAACCCAATTCTGATTTTTTGTGTGCTATTTTACATCGTTGAACAAGCAATTTCACCGACTATGCTGTATACCCCAGCAATAAGAGCAAAATCAATTGGTAGTGGAGTCCAGTGAAATATGTTCAATTTTTATTATCAACTTGGCGAAGTAAACCCTCAAGAATCTATCAATCAATGCGCTGAAAAAATTACCAAAGCCTAAGCTTGCAAAAGAAGTTTTCGTTGGAAAACCTTTGACAGCACACATATTCCTTCCTCATGAAAAAGAAAAGTCAGTGCTTCTTGAAAATTAACATTAATAATATGAAAAGGAAATGATTTGAAAATTGTTAGGCATATATGGGAAAAATTTGACTCTTAAAATGAACTGATGAAAATTCAATTATCCTTAAAAAATACAATTTTTATTGGAATTTTCTGAAATAAATATAAGGCTTGACTTTAAAATAAAGAATAATAATTATATCAAATAATACCTTTATATTGAATTTATGCCTATTTTACTCAATATATTTGATTTCAATTTTATATTAATTGTCAAGAACAATTTTTTATTTAAAAAAGGCAAAACTTAAGGTTTCTACTACGTGATTAAATTTTAAATAAAATATTTTTTTTTTCAAGTAATCCAGTGCTTCTCAAATTTCAATATACGCGACCCACTATTCACAATCATCATTTTCATCGCGCCCCCCTTCATACAATAACAATGTACTTGGAATTCTATAATACTATACTTTGACACTAAAGCTACAATACGACTTTAACCTCTTATGTGCCACCGACGTATATAAACGTCTCGCTCAGCTAAACATTAATTTCTGGATGTATGTGCAAACGTCTTTCGCGAAGTACGATTCTTTCTGTGCAATGCCATCCAGCAAATTATTCCGAAGGCTTTGGACTGCACAAAAGCGATCTTAACAGTGTTTGCGAAGGATTTACTTATTTCAGAGGATTTGCTTATTTATTTTATTCCCTCCCTCCCTCAAAAAAACATCAAAATACGCCCGTCTACGTGGTAAACGGTATTAAAGGAATCTCATATGTAACTTCTTTAATCGGCAGTTTTAAGGAATTAATTATAAACCGTATAAATTATCAAGATAAGTGTTAATACACACACAAGCCCATGGGGTCACTGATAATTATTAAACTTGTTCTTAACTTAGTATTTGTTAAATTAATAATAAAATATACATTATACACACACAGTACTGATACATGTAGAAGTATATTACATCAATGTAAATGTGTATTCTATATTTTATTATATCAGAAAGTATTTTGTTTGTTTACTTTCAGTAAATTAATAATTTTCAAATGACCTTTTGTTTTCGACTTTTCAATATGCTCGCACCCTCCTCGTAGAGTTATCGCGCCCCCAAAGGGGGGCACGCCCCACAGTTTGAGAAACGCTGAAGTAATCTATAAGTTTTATATGAATTAATTTTGATATTGATAAATTGTTCTTATGAATCCAAAATATTCCTGCTATAGTACATCTTAAGATAGCATACATAAGCGATATTGACATGTGTAATAATATAAATACGTTTAACGTAAATAGATATTAAAATACGTTTAACGCGAAAACGCTTAAGACAAAATATCGGTTAACACGAAATAATACAATGGTCCTGACAAACTGTTTTGTATTTTCATGCATTTTTTTTTCTCTGAACACGAAACGAAAATAGCTTAACATGAAAAGCTATTCTTTCTGGGAATGAACAAAATAGGGAAAACACCAGCAATGCAGGCGAGATTTAAGAGGGGCATGAAATGTAGGAGAGGTGATTTTATGTTTCGAAGAGAGGAAGCTAACTCGGATTTGAAATATCGTCGGAATAGCCTTTATTTAAGCTACTTTCATCCTACACCCCTACAAACAACACACAAAAACATCTTATCTCTCATGTGGCGTAACGTATTCCCCAGGATTCTAAGGGGCCCAAAGCTTCACTGATGCCAAGTATGGCTTGCGGCCCAAAACTTGACTTTGCAGGGAAGACCGGTGACGGATCTATACGCATTTTCCAACTAATCCTCTTGGGAAATCTTTGGGCTATCAATTCGCGTTATTCACAACCAACCCTTCGGAAGAAGAGAATCGTGATATTTAAATTAACTTACTATAATTATAGGCGAGGTTTTCTAGCTAGTAAGAGAGAAGGAGAAAAGATATACTCGAGTCAGGTAAGATTGCTACTGAAGGTATATTAGAATCATAGTGATTTGATTCTTATTAGGAGGAAACTTTAAAGAGTGACGATTGTTCACTAGGATTGATTTGATAATACATTAAATCGGATGATAGGTTTGATCCTTTATTAAGGTAAGGATCAAGTTTGATAGTTTCCTAATCGTGCGCGTTTTACCGTCGTTGTTCCACTTTTACGGTTAACATTGAGACATTCTCTTACTATTATTAGTTGAAATTGTGTCTGTTCATTGTGTGTGGAAATAAATAGATTATAATTGGATCATGGTTGAGTGTTTTTTCCCTTCCTCCCACACATTTAGGTGCCTGAGAGAGAGGCGCGAGTCTCTAATATTCTCCGTTTCGCCACTGTATCTCTCATCAGTTGGCCTTGGAATTCAGGGACGAGTGCAACGTAATGTGAGTAAAAATCAATAAACTTTTGGTTCATGCTGTTTATTATTATTTAAAAAGAGCTTTTCACGAGCACAATGGCAAAGAGCTCAAGGGGAAAGCAAATTGCTACTTCGCTTAAAATGAAGATGGAGCTTTTTAAGTCTGTTGATCAAAAATAAAAGACGAAAACGGAAATCTGTAATGATTTTGGCATAGCTAACTTTACATTATCAACAAATACTAAGAAAAGAGCGGAAATTACGCGAAAACGTTTGAATATATCTACATAAATAAAATCCTTTATAATAAACTTAATTTTTTTGAATACATGCCCTCCCCCTTTTTTCTTTTTGTAATATCTTTTAGCACGAAAAAATATTTCAGTCCCCTCGATTTCGTGTTAAACGATTTTTGTATTTATAAAATTGATTAATTTAAAGTAATACAACTAACTAAAGTACTAACGAAAAAAGCAACTACGGTTTTTACAAGCAAGATATAAATTTTTGTTTTATTAACGGGTGTAATAAATAACCCAATAATAGAGTTTGTTGCACAACCTAGTATATATTCTTTCTCTAGTTCAGGGGTACTCGTTTTCTTCCCAGGCCTCATACACATGATAAATTTCGTGCAGACTGCAACATGAGGATAATGGAAGAAAACAATATAAGACCAAAGCAAAATTGGACATAGAAAAATTAATCAAAACTCGTTTTTCGGCTTTTATTTTAATACTATATTAACGCTTCAATCAAACACACACAAGACATATTTACTTTAATGCATTTTTTAATGAGTTAAGGGGTAGTTTCGATTTCCTTTCAACCATGACCGAGCCTCTTGTTTATATTGTACTATCAAAGGAAGCAAATTGATAGCAAAATTTATAGATTTGATTGCTTGATTGATATAATTTCCTTCTAAATTTTTAGTTCATTGTTTTTAAATAGAACTTCGTAATGCAATAGGCCATGACTGGGCCACATGCAGCCCGCAGGTTGAGTATCACTGCTCTAGATGGTAGCACCTTACAATGCAGTGTACAGCTAGAATAGTACCAGTTTTCTCCGCTGTTCACAGGACATATTATGGCTATGGTATTCAATCTGGTACGGGATCAGTGTTGCCAGATTGTGCGATTTTTCGTGAAATTTGCTACATTTTAAAACTCTCCGCTACTTTTCTTTATCATATTGATTCTTCGCAAATTTTATCTTCTTGTGACCCCTTCTATTTTTTGGGGGAAAACTTCAGTAACTGGCGGGGTTTTTCCACCGCCAAATCCTCTTTTCGAGCCGAAGGTCGATTGCAAGGCATACCCTTTGAAAGGAACCGGTTTGTAGTAACCATATGGGGCGCGCCTCATAAAATTTTCCTCAGAAAATGACTCCGCGTAGTAATACATCGTTTCGAATTGACTTTTTTTTTAAAGCTGATGTTTTTCTTTTAAAAAAAGTAATTTTATTTCGGGCTATATTATGTTGCGGAAGAACCGCATTCCAAATTTTTAACTTTCTTATTTCGCGTTTCAAATCGGCGTAGCCAGATTTTAGACAAACCACATTTGAATGATACTCGCTCTGTTTGGTGATCTTGGCTTATTTTGAACTGGTTAAAACCTCGAATACTGAAGAATTCCCGTAAAAAACAATGAACCCTTTAAAGGCAGAAAAATCGTTTCTCTGTATCATCTTTAAATTTTTTTTATTCATGTTTGGAACCAGGCCCACTTTTCCGCTTAGGAAAAAGAGATTTGAGGCGCAAGAAATTGGAGGATGAAAAAAAATTAAATTACAGAGAACGCGCGTACTACAGTCTAGTATTTATTAAAAAGCCAATTATTCTTTCATTTTTATAATTAAATTATCAAATCTTCAATTCGCTATTGGCCTATTATGTAAATCGCTTGGCTTTTCTTCCTCAAATCATATTTTGTTTCAAGTAAACTGTTATTAAATTGTTCTCGAAATAAGACCTTTACAACAGCGTTTCTCAAACTGTAGGGGGCCCCCTCCTAGGAGGGTGTGATAACCTTACGGGGGGAAGGACGAGATTCGGAAAATAAAAGATTTAAAATAATTTAAAAGTAAAATAATTAAAAGAAAAAAATACATTTTTATATAAAAAAAAATGAAGTCACATATTTTTACACTGATATAATACCACTATTATAAATGTATGAAAATTACGAAGTATTTCAAATTAATTTATCAATATTCAATTAAAACGTTTAGAAATTACTTTTGGCCCCCCGGGGTTTTTTCATATACAAAAAATGTTTTTTTGATAATTAAAAGTTTATAAAAATTCGATTTAAATGGGTTTTAATAAAAAGTCAAATTAATTGCATTCAATAAATTTTTATAGAAGGGGACCGGGTGAAAAATTTTGACTTAAAATTGGTCGCAAATATTGGGAAAGTTTGAAACACTCTTTATCCAATCTACAAAACCCCTTTTGGTAATGAATTCCTTTAGATTCTAAGGGATACATATACACAAAGGGCGGGGGTTCAATTCCCCTCCCTCCTCATAGACCAGCAGATTTTTAATTTTGCAAAGTTTACGCCTCAAATTTTCATCTCTTTAAAAAATTAATCTCCCTCATAAAAATTTTTGTATTTGCCCCGCTTCAGTTTACTATTTTATTTTATTTAAAATTTTCTGAAAAAAAATTTATAAAACCAAGCTGGTAAATATTTTGTGCAGGTTTCCTTTTTTCTCTGTGCTTTGGGCTTTGGAACTTTTCAGACTACTACCTCTTTGTATTGAAAAATTAAATACGTTTACTAAAAAAAATTTTTTTTATCTTTTGTAAATATGTATTGAAAAATTTTTCTTATTTACTTTATATTTAAACTTAGACTCGCTTAAGACATTACCGTGTAGTAAATTGTTTCCAATTAACAAAGTTTTTTTAAAATGAGTGAAAATTTTTCGGGTTATTCCTGCCGGCGAAGGGGCCCTTTTATTGGTAAAAATACCGCCGTGGGGGAAAAATTCGGAGTGGTTCCTGCAACGTCCCCCAACAGAAAACATTCCCTTTTTGTATGATCTGTTAAGGGGTAATAAAAAAGGGGTTAAAGCCCCGAAAATATTTTTGAAGAAAAAGGGGTTGACCAATTTTAAAACGCCAAAAACAATTCCTTCAATTTCTGCATTCCTTTAAAACTGCAAATAGTAATTATGACTTTATTTTTGATTTATTTTGTATTTCCCCTTGAGACTTAAAAAAATGTACAAATATATTTATCATATCAAGATAAAAATCAAAACACATTTATTATTTGCTTTCCCATTTAAATAAAATCTTTTTAAAAAAAAAAATTATATATATATATATTTTTTAAATTCTTCGTGTTACCCAGTAATTTTAACACTTTCGCGCGCGCTTTTGGGTTATAAGCATTTTAATGGACTTTAAAATTTTTTTTATGTTGATTAATATATATCAGGGGGAAAAGGGGGGGTCCGAACCCCCCAAACCCTTGATTTTTTATTGACTATAATTTAAGTATATGTAGAAAAATTTAATTAAATATTTGTTATTAATGATTAATTTTTTTAAATTTAAATTTAAAATTTTTATTCAATAATTAGTTTTTTATTGTGTTTTGCCCAAAAATCGACAAAATCAAAAGAAGCCATAAAAAAATTAAAACTTTCGACCCGGGACCCCCTCAAAAAATTCCCTTTTTGGGGCCTACTATATACATCAATACTTGTTCATTTGCTTGAATACATTTTCCCAAAACACACTTTTCTATGCAAGCAATTGTACTAAGTTTGATTATTAGTGAAAAATATAAAATTTGAATATAGTACTTTTAATAGTCTGGGGAATTTTTTCAGAAACTTCAAATTTTAAATTTCCCTAGCATTGATATTTTGACACTGATCGCACTTGCACTGAGCTATAGAAATAAAAATAAATAAAAAATATCTACGGTATTTCTTCCTTTTTGATGGAATGGAAAATGTTAATGCCTGAAAAACTTTATTTAAATAAAATTTCAGCATCGAACGCGACTTTGCTGGAGGGGGGAAAATTTTGCCCTGAAATGCATATCAAGTAGGTGTCTGATACTTTCGATATCTTGTTCCACTCTAGCAACTGGTACTTCTTTCTTGAAAGTCTATGATCTCCGTTCTAGAATCACATTCACTTTAATTTATAAATTATCTGAATTTTTCTTTATTAAAAATAACAAAAAATAAGTGCAATAAAATATTTTCGATTCAAATGATACTACAGAAAAAAAATAATTTCAGAAACAGAAAGATTAACGTTCATAAGAGATAAGGAAACAAAAAATTGATTACAAATTAATGTTTTTTAACATGTGTAAATGATAGAAAGGTGGTTAATATGTAATTTTTTTTTTTTTTTTTTTAACTTTGTAAATTATTTTTGTTGGGGTTTCATTTAAATTTTATACAACTTAAACTCGTGGTAACAACCCGGGGCCAAGACCTACTGTGCCATCCCAGTATACGAACCGCTTACGAGCAGGTCCCGATCAGTCGGTGGGGGTGATGCGGACCCGTTTTAAATCCCAAGCAAGTTGGTGCTCATTTATCGACCCACAACAGTGGGGGTGAAAAGGGTGAGCTGATTTGCCCCCCCGAGGAATTTTTTACAACTTAATGTGACTTTGTTACAAAATTCGTAATTCTGAAAAAAAAGGTTTTGTCTTGGCCCCCCTCCATAAAGTGGTTAGTGACGCTGACTGCAGTGCCGTGGCCTGGGTTTGAATCTTGGGGAAGGCATGGATGTTTGTAAAACAGTGCTTTTCGGCATGGGGTACTCTAAATAGGGCGAGGAAGTCATCTCGTGAAGTTGGTGGAAGGGGGAAGAGATTTGGGGGGGTCCCCCGACCACCCCAGGGTTTCTCCCCCCAAAAAATTGGGGGGGTACAAAAAAAGGGGATGTCACTTTCCCTGGGTCCCCAAAAAAGGTAACAAGGCGTAACACCCCGCTCTTCACTGCGATGAATTTTGTGAAACCCTTTATCTGATGCCGATAAAAAAAAACCCCTGTGTCTTGTATCATACAAAAATTTCGAGGTCCTTCACCAAAAGCTCTGTAGCTGAACGTGTGCGTAATATTCACTCACTCATTCACTTGTATCAAAAAAGTTTTAAAATTCAAATTTTTCGCAATCAGATTATTCAGTGAACATTTATTTTGAAATACAAAATTTGTGTTAAAAAATTTTTCTTATTTTTTTTGAAATATATTACCTGGGAAAACACTACCCATATGGAAAGCATTTCAAATTTACTCCAGATAACAAAAAAAACGTTTTATTTTTTGGGGATTTTTTTATTTTATTTAAAAAGATCTTTCTTTTTTTTAAACTGAAGAGTTTTTGAAAAAAAAAAAAAACGATGTAAAAAAAACAATGTACAATCTTAATTATAACTAATATATTATCCCAAAAGGAAAAAAAAAATTTTAAAAATGTTGATGCACTTTAACGTAACGGGTGTAAATTACCAAAAAAAAAAAAAAAAATTTTTCAAAATTTTATCCCATTATGAAAGCTATGTAACTTTCAAACATACAAAGATCAAAAAAATTTCTGCGTAAGTAATTATTGCATAAATTTTAAAAATTTTTATGCATAAACCTACAAACATTGTCAAACAATTGAACTAAATGACAAAGTAATTGTAAAATTAAAATTTTAGATATTCCTACAACAATCATACTGAAGGGGATTTTAATGAATAATAATAAGAAAAACAATTATTAATTTTTTGAAATATTCACAGTAAAAAATTTGGTTGTTTTAATTTTCAAAAAAATTTTTAAGAAAAAATTAATTTAATGGCAGAAAATTTGCAAGTTTATAGAAGAGTAATTGAGTACATGTATGTATATTCAACAATATACATTTTGTACAGTTTAAATTAGTATATATTTGTATTGAGTTATGAGATAAAAACATAGTACGTCAGCATCATAGATTAGAGAACAGAGATTCTCAAACTTGACATTTTTTTAAAGGGAACTCTGTTTTACTTAATAGGGAAATTTTTTTGCATATTCATGTTTTTTTTTACAGCTGGATTTTGGGAAACTCGCTGCTACTTTAAAACATTTATTTTTTTATCTGTAGGTAAGTAGTGTAAAAAATTTTTAAAAATACATGTTAATTTTAAACGTTTATTAGATTCAAATTTTAAAGATTTAAATTTAAAAGAATAAGAGAGTAAAACAAATGCTTTGGGAGCTTTAGTATACAATTTTGATATTTAACTTTTTTTAAAGTTTACTTAAATTCCCAAATGTCCAGTCTACTTTTTTTGGGAGATTAGAAATTACGATGAAAAAATTTTTTTTCGGAAAAAGAAATTTAAAAAACTTGCTCAGCATCCTATAATAGAGGATAAATAACAGGTATGTCTTTTAAATGCACTTGCTATATTTAAAAATCAAATAAAATTCAAAAAAATTTTAATTTATCAAATAATTAAGCATAGAAAAACCCCAAAAAATTTAACCAAATAAACATGCTTTAGAATATTAAAGTTCATGCTTGTATTATTTTTTTTTAACTTCACAAAACATTTAGGGTTTTAAATGGTATCTTGCTCAAAGGCTTCTTTGTAGAGAATGTCGGCTTTGATTATTTTTAATGTTTTCTAAAGCGAACTGGAGGGACAAGTATTTTTAAATTATATCCGAGAGATTCATTATTTTCAGGTGTTAGATGTTGGCCATTCGAAAAAAAAAAAAATAAGTATTGAAGAAGAAGAAAGAATAATAAAAAACTGGGGAGTTTTAAGAGTTTTTTTCTACTATTTACTTCATACAAAAAAAACTTTTAAATGATAATTTTTGAAGAATGAAATTTTTGGGGGGATTTGCACGAAAAAAGGGGTATCACTAAAACAACCAATAAAATTCAATGAGATTTTTTTAAAGTTAAAACCCAAAAGTGCAACAAACCACAGGTTTTTAAAATAGTTACACTTAAATACATTTTACAGCCCTTTTTTTGTTAGAACATAAAGTAATTGACAAAAATTATTAACGTCAATTTAAATGTTTATAAAATAACTATTTCTTGTGAAATATTTTTTACCTTGAGGTTTGCGAGACTTCAGATAGTTCAAGAGGTATATTAATGAAATTAAAATTTCACTATGTTGAATCAGCGATGCACACAGGAATTTTTTTTTAAGGGGAATTGATAATAATGATATCATTAATGGTTTTGTGCAATGGTGAAAGCTAGAAGAAAACCGTTGTTGCACGAGTACAATGACCGTGAATCAAAAGTCAGGATGGCTAAAAGTAAAAGATAATTAACAAGTTGAATGATATAAATAAGTTTAAAAAGTTGATAATTAATAAGTTCATACAGTAATGTAAACTTTATACTGTAATCTCATACGATGTTATTAGTTTACTGTACTTATTTACAAAAGGATGGGAGGGGAGAGGGGTCCTCCGTGAAAGAAATGAACCAGACTGGCCGAACCATGTCACTCTCTTTCCTTAAGGCTGCCTGTTGCCATTCCGGGACACGGCGGATCCATAGGGGATGAATAATGGAAGGACTGCCCATTAAGAAGACAAAGAAAAGGAAAAGATTAAGAGTGAGGGAAAATCCCCCTCCCAAACCAAAACGGGCAAGATAAGGACTGAAGGAGGGTGAAGGGGTGCTTTGGAGAAAGTGTCAGGGGGCGCAACAATATGAAGTGCCTAGGGCGTCGGGGAGGTTAAAAACGGGCCGGTGTTACATAATATGTAAAGAAACTATTCCTTTCTTACTTTATCTTTAGAAATTCCCAATATGAAAAGTCTGTTATCCATCATGTTTTCACGACATTTCTTAATGAATAATGTTTCCAAGATAATTATTGAAAGAATGATTTTAAATAAAAGTTAATTTTCTGTTTGTATAGGATTTTAAAGAAACAATATATTGCTTCTAGAAATATAAATATAACTTTTAATGAACCAAATTCTTTACACATTTGTTTAACTATTGCATCGATTTTATTTTCAAAGATTTAAATTTGAGGTATAAGTTCAAAAATAATAGTTTATGATTACATAGCAGTTGCATTTTTAAAACCAAAAATTATATTTTTGTTGGAACTTGCGTATCACCGCAAAAAGTATTGGCGACATTACTTACAGCGAACTATATGGTTGCTGTTTCAGCGCGTACGAGATATGGCGAATTATCGTGAAAGTTGGCATTTTTGCGATGATACGCAAGTATCTTTTTGTAACACAATAAATGTAAACCCATACCCATATTTGGCCCATTATAAACACATTATCGAGTACATAACATACTCAACTTGTTGTTGCTTTCTCAAAGTTGATCCAGTAACAGATTCAAAAATGAGTACGTGCTTGTTGACAAAAATGAGCATGCCTCTCAATTTGACCCATATTTTTGCATACAACATTTTAGTATGTGACCTATTGAAAAGGGAGTATTTTGTAATCAGTTCTAAATACCGGTTTTTTGCAGTGTAGTGCATCGAAACTGTATACTTCTTTAGGAATATCCCTGTATATGTAAAATGATCAAAAATTTAATTCAATGAAGTAATTAAAAAACTCTCATTCTCTCTTTCTTCTAGACTGGAAGGTTTCGAGTTTGTATTCACTTAAATTTAAGAGCAATGGAGAATAACCAACACCAGAACTGAAAAATATTATCTTATATTTAGTGATGAGGAAAAACTGATCTGAATGATATTGTGGAAAGCGTAAGGAGAATGAGCAGGTTTGTGCACTAATATAGTTATTAGGGTTTCTTTTTAGGGATCCCGTGGAAATCGTGAGTTCCATACTTTTTGCATTCACGAGGAGGAGAAAAGGGACCTCAGATATCTTTCTAGGGATCCTAGAAGTGGATGACCCTACTAATGGTTTCTTAAAATTTATCGAAAACAGTTTTTTCATACAAATGATTTAAATCAAATTTAAAAGTAGGACAGGGCTATTGTTTGAAAAGTACACATTTTTCAAAAAGTAACGACGTTTGAACATAACTGTTTATTTCAATGGTAAATTCGTAAATTCAAGCAAGACGCTAAGTTTGGTAGTGCTTCAGTTGAAAAAAATTCTGATGTAAAGGACACTATAAACAAGTAATATAAAAAATATTAAGTGCAATTCCCCTACTTAGTCAATTAGAAATTTTATTTTTTACTAAATGTTGCCAATTTAAATTTAAATATTTAAAAAATT
>BMAV01008414.1:0-32951 GCA_019973955.1 Trichonephila inaurata madagascariensis | reverse complement strand
CTTTGTTAGTTATATTAATATAAGAGAGGCTATATATGAGACAAAAATATTGTATGACAAACATGAAAATATCACTATGAAAAAAATAGCGCTTTGTGGGTGAATATTATCATGCAAAATATACTAACCTAGAAAGGCAGCAATGCAACGATTGTTTGTAAAAGTAATCACCTTCTGTACTGTAGGTCCACAAATAACCATCAAAAATTTTATCTTCAAAAGTACCTCAGCACATTGCACAAATCGAAAATATGATTTCAATATTTTCCTCAATAACAAGATACTCTCAAATTCAGTTCAAACTCTTTCATCTAGTGGACAAAGTTAAAACTGTTGGAATTTAAAATTTCTGTTGTTATCATTGCTAATGCTGCAGGGATAAAATTTGGCAAACCCATTGCCTCTTAAAAAAGCCAAGCAAAAAGGATCTTTCTAGAGGTAGATATCTTTCCTAGAGAGACATATACAACTCAAGATCAGCAGAAGCCTAATGAACCTGTCACTTGGCATAGGTGGAGAAGATCTTACATGGCCTTTGTGATTGAGAAACTTGATGTACGTTGACAAGACGTGATGCAGTCGGAAGCCTTGTCCACTCTCGAGGGCTGGAGCCAGACCCGTCTATACCTATTATCAATATGAGGGAAAGCCCTCCACTCTGATATTTTGTAATTTTTCCAGCGAGTATAATTCGGGAAGTAAGAGGGTAAAGTAAAGATTATAACCCTCGCAAGGTGATCCACCGTTAATTGCTGCAAGGGCTTACAAGAGATAGAATCTATTTAAAATTAATGTTGTGGAGATGAAATACGTTCTGCTTGTATAGTATAAGAAACAGTTTTATCTCAACACCAACTCCATTTTTAAGTGTTGGAGCGAACTATGAATATCCAAGAGAAGCAAATTCTCGGCTAGGATGTTTTAAGTCTCCTACCAGTTGTAAATTTTTGTTGGAAAACCAAACAGAAATCTAATTGAGTTTTTTATAAGTTTGTTTTCCGGAAATATCAAAGATACTATATTGGGTTAGATATTTTGCTGCCATCCTTATAAATCTGATGACATTATTAGGGAATTGTTATGACCTCCAGTGCTAATTATCTAGTGTGGACAGGGAAAAAATATATTCTAAATGATAGAGAAATAAGGTTAGAGTGGAAGTAGCCCCTGGAGTAATATTCTTGTATGCTGTTTGCAAGTTCGTCAAAAAGTGATTGTTATAATAATGATGTGTTCGTTACAATAATGATGGTTGAGACGAAATATTTGCAAGTATTGTTTTCTCTTATCTTTAGAATTTTAACTCAATGCGTTGCACGATTAAGCATTCACTAAGCCCAAAAATTATATATTTTTTCAAATTTCATTAAAGATAACATTGGGTACACAAAATATCACTTCAAATTATTGATTTTTTTTAGATTGCATTAGTTTTTGCGTCATATAATGCATTGGTGTTTAAGATCATGATGTCTTGAGAACATTTTAATTAGATGCTTGAATCAAAAACACCTAAAATTCCATTTGTAAAAATCATTTTAGCCTTTGATTACTCCAGATGCTCGAAAAATAGTGAAAAGGAAGAACTCAAGAATAGAAGAAATTATCAGATTTTTCTAACTTCCAGTACTATGACTTAGCACAAACAGATTTAAGAAATACGTGCGCATTACGCGTTAATAGATCAATGACTTCTTTTCAGTAGAGCAACGCTTATATCTCCTTCGATTCATTCCTAAGTGCTTTTTTTCCAAAAACGTGAATCTTTTTTTTTTTAAGTTTATTTCTGCAGATAAACGTAATCGCTAAAAAGGTTACGGAGATCAGTGACGTGATAGTTTTTAAAATTTCGACATCCCCAAAACAAAAAGGACATTTTTTCTAAAGCTTTGGCGTAAAGATTAGGGGGGGGAGGAACAACTTTTTTTAAACACGATGAGGGCCAGAATCTATAATCTTTTGAGCATGCCTAAAAGTTTTTTTTTGTTCACAAAAAATGCCCCAAATATATTTTTTTTTTAAAACCAATAAAAACGAAAATTTTAAGTCGTATTTTTCCGAATACAAAAAAATTTAAAATTTAAATTAGAATAATTATATTTTTTAAAATTTAAATTAAAAAATTTTAATAAAAGGAAAAAAAAAGATTGGGAAAAATTTTGGGTTATATATTTTTTAACATTTTTTTTTTAAATTTAAAGATTTTTTAATATTCATTTGATAAAAAAAATATAATTCAAATAAAAGTTTTAAGTAAAAACTAAAACCCACTCTTTTGATAAAAAACTTTATTTTTCAAATATTTTATGAAATTATTAATAAAAATTTTAAAAAACCTTTTCCCATTTTTTTTTTTTAAATTTAACATTGGTATTCAATTTTTTTTAAAATTTTGCCCAATTTTCCCACATTTTAATTTTTCTTCTTTTTTTTTCAAATTATTTTGGCTGCTTTTTTCTTTCTATATTGATTTTTTACCTTTTAACATAAAAAAATTTTTTTTAAAGAAAATTTTTGGGTTCCCCTTAAAATTTATTTATTTTTTTAAATTTTTCGGATTTTGTAAAGAGGCTACGTAAAAAAAAAAGATCCTTTTTAAAAAGTGAAATGTTTAATATGCTTAAAATGATTTGTATTTTTTAATGAAAAAAAATATTAGTGATATGTTCACATTAAAAGGGGAAAAAAAATTTTATATTTTTTTTAAATAAATTTTTTTTACATCCCTAATTTCAGTTAAAAAAAAGTGAGGTTTTTATAAATTAAAATGTTTGATTAATGGTTTATTTCAATTTAAAACAAAAGAATTTATTAAAAAGTACAAAACCCTTTTAAAATAACATGCCCTTTTTCACATCGATATTTTCAATGGGGAATAATTAATTTTTCTAAGATTATACAGAAAATTTTACACGCATAAAAAAAGGGGTTTAAATTTTTTTTCCCAGTAGATTGGGGCATTCTTACTTTTGCCTTCCACGCGCTGAAAAGAAAACATGCTGCACGTTTTCCAGATATTAAAAAAAATCCCCACCCCCCTTAAAGTTTTCCGAACCACATGCAAAATGTCCTTTGTTTTCGCACCCGCCAAATGTACCGATCCACCACTTCCCTTTACCCGTCAGCAGCATCCACAAAACTCCCCCCATTGGACAGTTTGAAAAATTTTTCCCCTTTGGCCCAAAGACGATTTCTTTTGAAAACATTTGATTCCCTTTCCTTTAAAATTATTTTTCTTTATTTTTTGAAATTTTATCGCAATTTCTTTTTTTCAACGAAATCATAAAAGTATTTGGGAAAGCAAAAAGGGAAAGGTTTTTAATTTTTGAAAACTTCTTTCCTAATTTTTGAAAAAATGACTTTTTTTAAAAAAATTTTGCCCTAGGTAAATTAAAATTTTAAAAGATCCCCAAAACCGTTTTAAAAAAATAAACCTTTAAATTTTTTTAAAAACTTTTGGGTTTTTAAATATTTTTCTAAATTAAAGGGATTAATTAAGATATAGAACTAATTATTTCACGTATACAAAAATATTTGTGGTTAAATAGTGACATAATGTTTCAAGCTTTTAACACTGATATTAATTTAGTTCCTTAAGAAAATTATACTGATTATAATGATAATGTTTTTAAACAGACTAGAGATTGTGGCTCATTCGTTACGAGATCTTGGGAATTATTAAAACCTACAGAGAGATCTGAAGTTTGGAAACATGTTCCTTTTGTTGAATATCGATCGCTAAGAATGGATATTACTAAGGTAACCAACCGTCCTCCTTTAATAGATTCTGTCCTTCCGCGAAAAGTGTCCTCCTACTTGTTCTCCTTTTCAGTATTTTAAAACTGATCTGTTAATTTCTGTCTTCAGAGATGAACCAAACATGTTTCCAATATGTCGAAGACTGGTCTGAAACAAATATCACAGGAAATAACATTTTTCAATGGTATTTTTTTAACTTCATCGCAAGTTAATTGGGAAAATGTAGAAAATTGTGTTCAGTTTCTATCGAAAGAAATGCCTAGTATTAAAATCAGTGACAATTGTTTGTTTGAAGAAGAAAGAAGACTGGATGCATATTAATTCTAATAAATTAGAACAATTGGAAAATAAGCATGCTGAAATTTATGGGGGAAAATACTCAACCACTTCAAAAATGAACACATTCCATACGAAAATTTAGTTGTTCTTGTTGAACTTACGTTGTGCTGCCTTGGAACTAATGCAGCAGTTGAAAGAATTTCTTCAGTTGGTTATGATGAGTGAGAAATCAAGATTGAATGTTAATATATTAGTTACAGTGCCTACGTAAAATTCAGTTGAAGGATATTTTGCTTTTGAAATTCCGATTTTCGAAAATGAATGTTGACAAAAAAATCATTCAATGGAAAAATACCCCGTTTAATAAATAATTAAAAAGGATAAAAGCTAATTTGTGTATTTTGTTTGAATTAATAAAATGTTTCATATATTTACGTTTAATTTTTTCTTTAATTTTTCGTCCTCCTTTTCATTGTAAAAAAACTGGTCACCTTAGTATTACGAATTAGACTTTCAAACATGAGAATTGGTAAGCGTACTTCTTTTTTTGGAGTAGAGATCTGCTAAGAAGGGATTTCGCTGAAATAGGCATCCAAGGAAGATTATGGGGTGTTTCAGATAAGAAAATTCCCATTTTTTAACTATTAGAACTATAAACTGGAAACTCGACAAACATCTTTCTTTTGTTGCTAAGAAAGTTATTTTTGAAATTGACCATTAGGGTTTAACTGTTAGTTGTAGAAAAAAATTTTTGTTTTGATCCTCGATAGACAAACATTGAAATTTGCGTATTGTTTTGTTCAGTATATATCCGTTAAAAATTAGCGTTGCGGAATAGATTCCGACGAGAGACGGGCTAACGGGACGTAATTATAAGTGTACTTCCATTTAGAAACAATTTTGTCCTTTTAAATCAAGAAGAGGATTAAAAAATTATTTTATAAAAAGTGTTACCGCTAAAATTTTTATATCAATAAAAAACAGTTTATAGTCGTACAATATCATGAAAGGAATGGCTGGTAATGATAAGTATAATAAAATGGCGGCTTGGGGATCCAACAGTTCGAACCGTTTTTTGGAAAAGGGTAATACGAAATTTTGTGTCACTTAGATTAAAAAAAAAAAAAGGAATTTTTTAAAAACAATATTTTGACAAAAAAAATAAACAAAAGACCCATCCTTTTGTGAAAAGCTTTTATTATAATAATATTTTGCCGTATATAGCCTAAACTTGACAGAGGCTAAAATAAAATTTTTTGAAATATAAACTTAGAAGGGGTTTTTCCATTTTTTCGACAAGAGGGAGCAATTTTAAGAAAAAACGCTGAAAATTTTCAAATGGTTTAACTCTGAAAAAAAATGTGAATTTTTTAAAAATCATAGTTGGGGTCTGTACAGAGGTCTGAGCTATATACAGGCAAAATATTTTTATAAGAGAACTTTTTTAAAAAAAGGAAAATTTTGGGATTCAAGTTAATTTTACCCAAATATTTTTTTAAATAATTTTTTTTGGGGCAAAAATCCTTTTAAAAAAATTTTATACATGCCCCAAACTAAGTGATACTAAATATCATGAAAATTATCCATTTATGCGCCTTTTTAAAATCACGGTTCCGAACGTAGTCGGATACCTTAAGGTAATAAGTTTAAAACTAAAATTACTTTTTTATTCTTCAAACATTAATCTAAAAATTAAACTTAAAGCTAAAGACAAATATTAAAACTAAAAGTAACCAACCGCTAAATACCTAGGCAAGAAAATTTCATGTTATGGATCATAAATTAAAAGGTTTTATAACAAAATAAATGTGCTTTTAATTTCAGCATTTTTAAAATTTTATTCTGAAACAGAGATAATCATACATCAATATATCTGAATATAGTAAACTATTTTTATCACAACTTTTACTTAGTTAACAAAGATTTAGATGAAAATAATAAGATGTAAAAAATTTAAGAATACCATTTCGAGCAGGATCAATCAATTAAATTTCTCAAATCGTACGATCAAGATGAGATTGATTCAATTAACAAACTTCAGTAAATTTTATATATTATACTTAATCTTAGATGTCAATGCAATTTAATTTGTTTTAATAACTATTTTGATATTATAATAGTTGTTGTATTTAATTTCAACTTTTGCACTTCCATTTATTTATTTTTTAATTTAATAAGCTGTCTTCATATTTTCTACATGGTGGTATAATATGTAGTTATTATTACCTCAAAATTTATTTATAATAACGTTGTTTTTATGTTTGCAAATTCTGCTTAGTGATTTTCGGTTTATGATGGTTGCAAAATATAAGTAAGTAAAAGTAATGGTTCAATCTCCCCCTTTCCCAAGGACCATTAGATTTTTCTACGTTTTCGTCTGTGTGTGTGTGTGTGTGTTCAATTGTACCTCCCCCTTTCCCCAGTAACAGTAGTTTGGGTACGCCACTGATGAAAAGATAAATATTTTGATACTTTTAAAAATATTGTCTTAAAAATAAAAATTAAATTTAGTTATTTTACATTACGTAATTTTCTACTGTATTCCTTCCTCTAAATTTTATTTCTATTTTATGACATTAACAAATAATATATATATATATATATATATATTGAATTATATATATATATATATTTATTTATTTAAAACATTTTTTAACATTGTAACTTTAGCCCTGACCTTAAAAGGGCATTATTCATACCCTAAACCCGGGGGGGTAATTGTTTTGGTTCAAGGGCCAAATTGTGAGAGCGGAGGATACTACCGGGCAGAGCCTTTTTTAAAATGATGGCATTTATTAATTAACTTTGCATCTCACAAAAGGTACACATGGTACCAAACAAAAATCAATAATCTAAGTTACCGTAAAATTTGGCGTGTAGCGCGCACTTATACTTTTAAGCTGCATTTTTTTAATTTTAAGGTATATTCACCATATAACACGCACCTCCTTTTTTTTACGAAGAAACCTGAAATGTAAGTGTGAAATGCTCTTACGTTTTGAAGTAATTTATTCGAGGTATTATCCCAAGATTTGGAAGAAATAGTATATTTCTAGAATTACAACCCTTTTTTTTAAGTTCTTAAAGAATGTCATTTATTTTAAATAAGCAATATTTCGATATAAGTAGAATCCTAATTTTTTTGCTATCATCTCTATTTAATTTTTGAAGCTATCATCATTATATCCAGCGTATAACACGCACCCGTAAATTTCCATCTTATTTTTTGTGCTGTACGCGTTACAACCGGATTTACGGTAAATAATATAGCTGCAGCTTCATTCAATTTATTTGTTGAGCTGATTTCATACCATCTACAGCTGCAAACACCTTTAATTTTAGAATGAATTTAATGAAATAAATGTGTATTCTATTCCAATTTTCTACATTTTTTTTTCGAAATTTTGGGTGAGGTTGCTTTTTGAAATTCTCACCACAGTATTCAAGTTTATGCTATCCAACTTGCCTTTATATTTACTCTTGTTGATCTTCATGCAAGGAAAGCTTTGTTCACAAATATATGTCGAAGCAAATATAATGAACACTTTCCACCAAACTTTTCAGCTGTAAAAGTCAATTAAGGCCATAGCATTAAACACTTCCTTCACACTAGCGATTCCAACCAACAAGAGCAAGCTGGGGCCCTGAGGCCCCTTAAATTTAAAAGCAAAATTTGACAAGAGAGAGAATTAAATGTAGACTTAATTTTCTCAAAATCCTAAAATCTTATGGCCTCGGCCTCCAAACTCTCTCAACAAATGCTGTCTTTGATCATGAACTTTCCTGTACTTTTTTTTCGAAATAAAAGAATATAGGAATTCTGTTTTATTAATAGTAGAATGTAGTAGACGAATTTTTGGTCACGCACAGGAAAGAAGTTTTTGATCGAATTGGATCTTCTGACTGTCTTAGGAGCGATTACCCGTTCGTTATTCGCCCCCCCCGTTCTATATAAACCTTTTTTATTTTACCATGATATATTTGGTGTTTTACTTAAAGTTGGATATAACCATTGTGAATTAGTGTTATAATCTTTGACTTGCCATCCAGTCAGTACAGTGGATATGACGCATGATGTAATTGAGTGGAATCGTGTTCGATTAACGAATAACGCATGAATGCACCTGAAATGGATTCCCATCTCGAATGGAATTTCTGTTCTATGCTGGGATCGTCGTTTTTTATGAAGTCTATGTTCTCTTCTATGATTGTATTGTATGTTTCTATTCACATGTCTCTGGTCTTTCGTAAGTGTCCCAGGATGAAACGTACAACAGCATCTTTGACTTGACAATTCACTTATCTATTTCTCCTCATTCATTTGGATCATCATTTTACTTCAGTCTTATAAAGAAAAAAATTTTGGAAGCAATGTACTGTAATTAAACTCAATTTTTTAAATATATAGATTTGTTTCAAGGTGATTGAAGATATAAGCAAAGTTTGTTGTTTGTTTATAATAATTCATATCTGACCCAAACTTTCTTAGATCAGAAAAGGCTGTAAGGGCACCCCCCTCGGGTGCCCTTCTTGATTATCAGAGTGAGCTAGAGATGTAGGAATAAATGAAGAACTAGAAGCTGCCATGATCTTAATATGACTTTATTAAGATCTTAAACTTAAACCTTTAGCAGATTAGATAATAATAATATATGTGAAAGAATCTACGGTGGTTAAACACAAATTATATAATCCGAATTTACGAACCCCGACCATATCAATAACAATTTTCGCCTAAGCTCGATTCCAAACACACAGACCCGAATATTAAATATCACCCTAAAATGTCAAATTTAAGTAGGATCAATCTGACCCTAAATGAAGTTGGATTCCTGGGGCAATGGTATGCCCCTTTGACCTAAGGGCCCCCCCGGGTCACGGGTAACTTCAGGCTGTCATTTAAACCCCTTTTCAAAAACTCTTCACCCAAATCAGGACCATTTCCCCAAATTGCCACCCCCTTACTCTTCCCTGATATTTAAAAGCTTCCTCATTTTGCTCTTTCATTCACGTTTTTTCTTGTTTTGGTTGGGAAAAGGGGCTTATTCTGGCCCCAAAGAACCCAAAAGGACATGTTAATGAAAAGACTCTTGAGCCCGTCACAAGACAAGTGATAGTGTAAAGAGAACACAGAAAAAGGACAGAAAATATGAATCTCCCATTAAATTGTTGTTGTTTCACAAACCGCCATCTTTTTACGGCAAAAATAAGCAATAAAGGGAGATAGAGGAATCAGTTTTCTAAGATTCAATATTCTACTTTCGGTTGATATACGTGTGTCTCGATTACATATTCCAATTTTGATATTGTTTGAAAATTAGCTCTTTCAGAACTTCAATATATTTCAGTATTTAATGAATAATTTTTATGATATAATTCATGACAGTCTTGTAGATCTTATGGATAATGCAGGCTTTTTTTTTAAATTAACTAGATGGAAGCTGAAGAATATTTCACTGTTTGCGACATAGCCATCTGTCGATAGCTATGACGTGGGGTTTCCGCGTAAGTTAGAGGTGTGGGATTATCGGAATGATGAGACATTCTATAATTTTAATATGATTTTTTTAAAATTTTTAATACTTAGAATATCGAACACAAACTTATATTAAATGAGAATAAACCCAAAAATACGCAGTTTTAACTAACCAGATCGGCAATTAGTCACTTATCAATAAAAATTTTAGATCCGCCTAATTTTTAAAAAATACTAGCGTTCAGAAATATCCTCCCTACCTTGGTTGAATACCAATGTCCAGGTTAATCCAAATCTTTTCTCCTAGGGTAGTACAATGGTATGTACTTTGTATAGATTAGCGAGGTGGGCGTCTTGATTCTAAACCGTCGATCCACACCTATCATCACTTCCTCGAACTGAGCTTTCTCTAAATTGCCATTTTTGCTCACTCAAACTTTTCTATCCTTATGTTATCTTATTTGCATCTATGCTTCGTTTTCACTTCTTGGATTTGGGTTGGAAAGGTTTTGCCATTAATCGTGGCCGTCAAAGAACGTAGGGGTTATGTTAGAAGAAGAACGCGAGAGATGTCACATGTTTTACTATAAAAGTTTGTGTATGTTACAGAAATGTGATCCTGATAACAATTATGACAAATATTTTAATAACTACAGCATTTGAGTTATTTCTTTCGATTAGAAATGTATTTCATACTGATAAATTTTTCGTAAAAAATCTCATTCATATATGCAATTAGTATCATTAAAAATTGATGTTTATAATTTTTCAAAAACTTGCTAATAATTTTAAAGTGTTATTTCACAAATTAAATGCATTTAAATTAATAATAAAACGCACCGTGAAAGGGGAAAAAAGAATTTTTTTTTTTAATGTATAAAGTCAAAGGTACAGCAACACAAATATAATATTAAAGTAAGTTATACTAAGAAAAGTAATTGTTTCCCTGAAATCCTCACCTTTCTTTACTTCTTTAGCTTATTTTTTCAAAGCGTGATTTTTACGATTTCTTTAACTTGTTTTATTCAAATAATATATGCTAATCCAAATTGATGCCGTCTAGGTTTGCTTTCCAGGAAAAAACTTTATTTCCATAAGTTTTATAGCAATAAAGTGCACTATATTTACATATTTCCGAGAATACTACTGGATATTTTTCTTCTCAATAACATACGGTACGGAATTTTATATTTTCTAGAAAGGTGAATGTGCAAAAACTGTTGTAATAAAATCTGTATTGGAAATGTGGAGTGGAAAAGATCATATCCACCAAGCAGTTTCTATCAAAAGAACTTGAAACACACACAACGTTTAAATTCAATGTGTCTTATGATACATTAGATAGAACTACATTAGTAATAAGACAGTATGTTAAAAATAAAAGGACCTTCAATAATTTAATGCCATAATAAGAATTGCCTAACCTAATAACATGAAAATATTAATATAAACATATTTTATAAGCTTCTATTTTAAAATTAAATTTCATTTGCACATTTAGGGAAATGCCATGTAAATTATATAAGATTTTGTAAAATCACCAAAAGAAATTTGTAGAGTTTATGTCAATGGCACCTTCCTAAAAATTTGTATAAGTTTTTATATTCCTTATTATATACTGAAAGGTTTGTAGAAAATTAAGGTTTAATTGAGTATCGATTATTCATTTAAGTATTCTGTTTGGTAGAAAGTCATCAGAATTTGAGATTGAGAATTTTTTTTAAATTCTGGAAAGGGCATTGGGGAATATATAGAATATATACAATTATTGAAAGACTTTTAAATTTCTTCCTGACGCCAATATATTAAAAAGTGAACAACGTGCCAAAATTTTTCAATCAACATTGGGAGAAAAGATTAGCTTCAACTAAAAATATCATCAAGTCAACAGATTCTAACAGAGGAAACGTTTTTTTCCGACAAAAAAATTATCAACTAATAACTACTAATTTTTTGGCCTGATTTTGGACAATATAATAAATTAAGCTTATTAGAATCTTTATGTATCCTGAGATATATATATTTAACATTTTAGGTATTTTCGGACACATAAGCTCTAAATATCAGCCAATGCACCCGATAATTATGTACCGTATGGACTTGAATAATACCTTTACTTATACATATAAATCTGCTCATATGATGATATATAGGAAATTGAAGATTAAGATACTTGTACAAATGTTATCGTCCTATTTTGAAATTGAAAATTAAAGGATTCTTTGTCAACAGTCAATTTATAATTCTAAATAAGAACGCTAATTCAAAACAAATAACGAAACAAATTAATTCAATGTTAGTCTGCCTCATTCCTCTGTAGTGAACAAAAGAATTCTAATTGATATCAAGCAATACTATTTCATTTTATCGGCTAACATTTTCCTTCAGATATATTGGAAAAATACTTTTAAAAAACTACAGCGACGTCATCTTCTACAGATCGCAAAAAATAATGGACAGGAATAAAAGCCCTTAACGACTGGTCCGACTAAGGGCTCCTTTCGTCTCGGTCGTCTAAGGCATGTAAGGCCTAGCTTCAGACCAGTAGGTCGGTGGTCCAAATAAACACCCCTGCCAAGGTCAACAGCTTGTCACTGAAATAGTGACCCAGTAATTAAACACTAGATGGCATCACAGCCTAGCGATACCGGTTGATTATGCATTCATTCCATAGAGAGTCTAACTAAAACATTATCAATAAATCACAATTAGTGATTCAAAACAGCAACGCAGTACGCATCAACTAAACCCCGGGAAAACGTTCGAACTACACTCAAATCAACTGGAGATGCATAACAATTGGTAATTGGCTGGAAAAACAACCGTCTCTCAGTATAATTCAGAAAGTCAAAACAAAAGAAACAACTTTCTTCTCTAGGAAGGGGGTATGCAGCGGCGCTTCCTTCTGCAAACAGTGTAAGCAACGAAGAACAGGAATAAAAGCCATTAACAATTGGCCCTAATAGGGATTCCTTACGTCTCAGTCAACTAAGGCAGTGGTCTCCAAACCCCGGTTCGCCCCAGAAACATTAAATCATTTCTCCTTTATTTACAGTGGTATTTTTTATTTTATTTATTTATTTTTTTGGATTTGGGATACTTTTTATGAAAATCACTTTATATTCATTTTTTGGTGTAGCTATATTTTATTCTGAAGTCACGATTAAATACAATTAAATTAAAAATTATTAAATTAAAACAGTCTAAAATATAAACTATCAACGTCCTCCACCTCAGCGGGCCGCGGTAAAATTAACAAACGTTGACCGGTCCGCGGCCATAAGAAGGTTTGGGAACACTGGTCTAAGGCATGCACGGCGTAGCTGAGGACCGGTAAGTTGGTCGTTTAAATAAGCACCCCTGCCCAAACACCCAAAAATTTAGATTTGAACATTAAATGAAAAAGTGTTAATTGAATACTTTTGTTATAATTAATTTGTAAAATTTCTAAATGTCTTTTGCTTTATTATATAAACTGAGCTTATTTTAAAAAATTGGACAATGGAAACGGAGTGGTCCCTACTTCTGACCGGAATGCTTCGATCGAGTCACGAGTTCGAATCCTGTCACCAAAGAAGACTCGTCATGTACAGGGGCTGATGCACATTAAATCTGTCGAGGCTCAACGTCCTCCCGTTGGTGTGGAGTAGAAATTTGGAGAGTGGATTACAAGCTCAAGTTTATCCTCGTCACTTGACCATAGTTCAGAATTACGAGGTTGTCACTAATAGCCTTCATGCTGATTTTCATTGCGACTTTAATAAACAATTAATCGACTAAAGAAAAAAATAGCATGATTTATTTCAGCTACAGAAGAACTGATTATTTTTGTAAAGGGTATTAATCTGATATCTTTTCATTTTAGTTGCTATCCTACGTGGTGGATCTATTTACTAATAAAAATGAAAATTGCAATGTGGTCAAAAATAATGAAATAATTTTTCAAAACATTCTTACATCTGCTTCAATGTGTACAACAAGACACAAATTATATTCTCAGCACCATAAAATTCCAATTAAGGTTTTGAAATCTTAATGCTGACCTCCCTTCACT
This sequence comes from Trichonephila inaurata madagascariensis, assembly GCA_019973955.1. Classification (NCBI taxonomy): domain Eukaryota; kingdom Metazoa; phylum Arthropoda; class Arachnida; order Araneae; family Nephilidae; genus Trichonephila; species Trichonephila inaurata. Next base: position 19,383 of record BMAV01008414.1, on the reverse strand, counting down.
TAATTAAAAAATTCTTATATAGAAAATGCTCTGACATTTGGAAAACAGATTTATACCTGATCCGAAAGAAACAACGAAATTCCCAGACATGTCTGAGGGAAACCTGTTGTTTGATAAGTCTATGAATATCTAGCTTGTTCTCAAGTTTCCTACGGTTCATTTATATAGTTAGCGGAATGACAATAACAACTTCTAACTTATTCTGGCATTGCAACTTCAGCATATTGTTTACTTTTGTGCGGAGAACTTAAGTGTTCTTTTGTTTAGATCTTTCGGTTCTTTTTGTGCCTTAAAAAAAAGCATTAGAATACACTATATATCAGTGAGACTATTTACTATACGATTAGCCTAACATGTTAATCAGTCGGTCTCGAAATTCTTTTATGGAAAATTTCTAATTCAATCTTAGCTTAACTGTTTTATCATTTTTGTTAAACATTAAAGGCTATATAAATGGGATTTTGCCCTAAAAAACCAATTTCCTGTTAATTTTACAAATTATTAAGTCAGTTTTTAATAAATATAATATTAAAAGCAACGAAATGTATTTGTGCGACATCCCATGGATGTTGATTATTTTGTTTTCCGTTATTTAACAAAGAGTAGTGTCTTTATTTCTGTTGAATCTGAGAAATCTTTTTATTGGTATTATAATTCAGACAAAGACATTTAGAAAAATATTGACGAACAATATTTTTATCAAATTTCTTAGAATGCAGGGGAAAAAAAATCTTTTTCGTAAGGTTTTTTTTTTCTGCAATTTTTCGAAATAATATACAGATACCCATTATGATGAATAGATTATTTTAAATGCACTGAATGTGGTCCTCAAGTATATTTTATAGTAAATTTATGAAACAACATGCATTTGTAGCATAAATTTGATGAAAAAAAAAGTGAACCAAGAATTTCAAACGTGACACATGTATTTTGGCTTTGATAACCAAATGAGCTATTATGAAAACAATTCACAATGGATATCCAGTAGATGTTTTAAATATATGTATGCTAAAATCCGATAAATATTTGATGAGAGGCCGAGAGTTCTGGTCCCTGAGATACAATTTTAATTTTGCATCTGCCCTGTTTACAGGAAACAGGGATTAGTTAAAGAATGTGTGGATGCGTTCCCAGTTCATTGCACTCTCTGGTGGATAAGGTTGTATTCTTACGCGGACTGTGAGTAGCCGTTGAGCAAATCAGAGTGGTGGATTGGAACAGTAATAAATTCGCAGCGGATTGTTTCGGAAGTAATGCGGTCAGCTTTAAAAGCACTTGCACGCTATTTCTCGGGGCCTTTTTTTCTCTTTTCCTTAGAATACTTGTCAGCACCACTCAGCCCTCCCAGGTCTCCTACTCCGCCCTCCCTCACTCAGATAAGTACCGTTTTTACTTGTTTTAGAATGTAAATTTCAGTATGCCGTTATTCTAAATAAAATTGTGTTACCACTATACGATCAGACTTTAATTTTAGTTGAGTCATTTACTCTGGTTATAATCCCATGATCTGTAGGAACCTCGGATCATATCATAGATTAAACATAGTAATTTTTCATTGGGTTCTTCCAACTGAGGTTAGCTGACACTTTTTATGAAGTGTTGATCTATATATAAATATATAGCAGAAAAGCGAATGACATACTCCCTTATCTGAAGATATCCGGAACTATTAAGCCTACAATTTTTAAATTTGGCAAGCATGTTTCTTTTGTTGATTAGAGATCCGCTAAGAACAGGTTTTAAGGAAATGGACTCCCAAGAAGGGCTACGGGAAGGTTATAGATAAAAACAATCCTTTTTAACTATTATACCTACGTTAAAACTCCAAAAGCACCTTTATTTTGTTTAATAGAGATCCGCTAAAAGGGGTTTGGTGGTAATCGACTCAGGAGGAGGGAGGGTTATGGGGTGCTGAAATTAATTAAACTTTCATTTTAGAATTTCAAGGTTCTACCCTTTTTATATAAAGAACGAGATCTGTAAAAATGTGTTTGAATACAATAGTACTACTTAGGATAGTTTTGAATACTTAGATATCAATAACATAAAAAAAAGAGCAGAATATTATAATATATATTATCCAGTGAAGCGGCCGGATGAAAACTAGTTATTTATAAAAGCATCTTTCATGCCGTCTCCAGGTTTAAGTAAACAAAAATTGTTGTTGATATTAAACATGGAGTCACGTAAAATAAATTTTATTAAAAACACAAATATATTTAAATAAATAAAGGCGTCCTAAATAATTTTTAAATATATTTTCTTAAAAAATATTAAATATGTTTGAATTTTATCTTTAACATCTTTCTTGATTAGAACAAACATTCAAATCAATATACAGAACTTTTTCGATAGTAAAATTCTTTCAAATATGCGATCTCATGGACTGTAAATTTATTTTACAAAATAGTTCTAAAAATTTGTATCTAAATACAAAATTTACTGAAAGACAATACAATTAGTTTTGAAGAAACCTCTTCAAAACCGCTATCAATTTAACTTGTAGAAAAAAAGAATACCTTTAAAAATAATTTGTTTTCCCTGGATAAAGAAAAAAAAAAGTTGTTCGGAAAGTAATTTCATTTTTCCCAACAGAAAATTTAATTGTATTTTTACACCCAGCTTCAAACTTCAGCCGCATAATAATTATATGTTTTGAGAGATGATGTAGAGAGCAAGGTTGCTTGTGAAAAAGTCAAATTGATTCCATGTAGTAGTTTTGGGTTGATGCCCTTTCAAATATGGAGAGTGAAAAGCAGCATTATCGGCATATTTTACTTTTTTGCTATCAAAAAGGTAAGAAATGCTGTTCAAGTAAGAAAAAATTAGCCGATGTGTTTGGAGAAAATGTATTGACAGTACCCCAGTGCCAAAACTGGTTTATAAAATTTCGATCCGGCAATTTTGATGTTAAAGATGCACCACATTCTGGAAGGCCAGTCGAAGCTGATAAAAAGACAATAAAGGCATTAATTGATGCAAATCGGTGAATAATAACTCGTGAGATCACTGAGAAGTCAAATTTATTGAATTCAACTGTTCATGATCACTTGAAAGGCCTAGGTTTAACCTAAAAGCTCGACACTATGTTCTTACGTAAAGAAATTTATGTCATCGCGTTGACGTCTTTGATTTGCTTCTTTAACGTCAAGAAAGTTATCCATTTTTGAAGCGCATCATCAATAGAGAAAAGAAACGGGTTGTCTACAGTGGCGCACACAAGGGAGGTGTCCTGGGGTCCGCCCCCCTACCCCAAAGCCCATGATTTTTTGTCCAATATATTATAATTCTAAGTATATAGTACGTAAAATTTAATCAAATATTTGTTTTTAATTATTCATTTTATTAATTAATGCTAATTATTTATTCAATAATTAGTTTTTTACAGTTTTTTGTTCCCGAAAATTGACAAAATCAAAAGTAGCATGATACCAGAATGGTGGACTTTCGACCCTGGATCCCTTGAAAAATTCGTGTGTGCGCTACTGGTTGTCTATAACAATGTCAAATGCAAAAGATCATGGAGTAAAAAAGATGAATCAGCCCAAAGCATTCCGAAAGCCAATATTCATCAAAAAAGTTGTGATGTCCGTTAGGTGGGATTTCAAAGGAATGAGTATTTTTTTAGCTTTTACTGGACAACAAAACGATTACTGTCATTGGCTGAACAAATTGAATGATTCACTTGAACAGAAGATATCAGAATTGATCAGGAGAAAAGGTGTAGTGTTCCACCAAGATAATGCGTGACCTCATACAAGTTTGGTAACTCACCAAAAGCTTTTTACAGCTTGAATGGGACATACAGCCACACCCACCATATTCTCCAGATTTGGCCCCTTCTGACTATTATTTGTTCAGGACTCTAAGATTTCTGACTGTTAAATCTTTTCTTCAAATGAGGAGGTCAAAAATCACCTGGATCAGTTTTTTTGCCAGCAAAGAACAAAGATTTTCTGAGCTTGGAATCATGGTACTGCCAGAAAAATTGCAAAAACGTATTGGGCCAGAATGGACTTCATATAATTTAATAAAATATTTATTCACTATGTAAAAATTATCTTTTATTTTCACACAAAAAACAAAGTTACTTTCCGAACAACCCATTAATATAGTTTTTTGAAATAATAAAAACAACACTTGTCGTAGTCCAAAATAAAATGTTTGTTCTGTAAATGTTCCAGACATCATCAAAATCTCAAAAGAAAAAATCCTGCAGCAGTTACTTCATTTTGTTCAAGAACAGACTAAAACAATATAACATATAAAAGAATAAAAAATAATAAAAGTTCTCATTCAATAAGTTCAAGATATATTTTAAACTATCAGAAAATCCTCTCTATTAAACTATTCACTATTTAATTCGAATATTCTTTCTTAACAGAAACTAACTAGAGTTTTCTAGATAACTTTCTACTGTTGCCAGTAAAAAATAGATATAAAAATCATGCAAAGAACATTTCTGAAATATCTTCCTTGAAATCGTTACCGATGCAACAATTTCACATTCTTCGGGAAAAAAACATATTTAATTTATCATTATCCAAAGCAGAAACAATAGCAAGCAATCATCGCTTTTTATTTTAGAAAAGAATCATCGTTTTCCATTTCAAAAAGTATTAAGCGAAAACCACAATCATGGAAATAAAAACCGTTCATGCGTAAAAAAATACCTTTAAACAGCTCCAAAATTTGAGTTCCCCGAAATGGGGGGGGTTTTTTTCCCCCGTATAAAGTAGACCCCATGAAAATTTTTTTTCGAGAAATGCATTTCCCCCAAATATTCCCTTTGTAAAAAAGCCTTGCTTTTTGGGTTTTCTTAAAAATTTTTATTTGCAAGGGTTAGTTCCCTTTTTAAGGGGAAAAAACCAAATTGAAATGTGTTCCTTTTGGAATTTTTTCTTTGTTTGCATGTGAAGCTAAGCATATCAAAAGAAAATCTTGCTTTTTTCCCGGGAAAAAAAGGGGCCCAATAGAAATGAAACTAAATATTTAACATCAGTTCAGGCTCTAATCAATTGACAATAGTGTCTCACACTCACTGTAAAGAAATTTGATTTATGTTGAACGGTCAATAGGATTTAGAGAATACTCATTACACAAACAAAAGCTAGACTTTGACTTTAATTTACGTAACATTGTGAAGCAACATGAATGCTATTGGCAACGGACTTGGTACAGTAATACCCCGAACTGACACAATAAAGGTGGGGTGGTGGTAACCGGTGTCAATATAATGCCGATATATATATAATAAAAATTATTTTTTTTTGGGGCCGAGAAAAGAAAATAATTTTTAAAAAATTTTTAAAAAATTCAAATAAACCCCTACATATAAAATCACAAACCGAAGTTATTTTGATGTAGAACAAAGGTGGCAAACTCAAAGGCTAACTTGAGCCAAACAAACAAGGTTTAACTTCAGGTGGGCCTAAAAAGATCAATATTCATAGAAATGAAGGTTTATTTCGAATAATACATTATAATAAACAGAAATAAAGGAACAAGAAAAATTTAATGTTTACGTCCTGACATTTGACATCTCTTCGCTGCAACTATCTTTCCTGTTTCGGAAGAAATTTCATATTTTATTACGTATTATTGTTTGCCGATATATACAAAGTGTTCGTTGTCCGCAGTTTTGACACCACTGATATAGGTTTCATAAAATCTAACAAGAAGTCTGCAAGCTCAAAGACTTTTTTTTTCCTCAAAATGTCCTTCTAGCATGGTAATAAATAATTTTTTTTTATTCCTTATTTTGTTGAAAAAAATACGCTCTTCGTTGGGGAATGTATTTTCTAAAATTTGTAACCTTTTTTCAATTAAACTGAGGCCTGTCTAATCATACCAACCTTCATTCGATCTTCCGATTGAACTGGGTTATAGACTCAAGTTCTTCAATGTCTTGCGTTTACTCATGCATTTCTATGAATTCATCAGTCAGCTCCTGATTGTGGGATACCAGCAATTCTTGAACGTCATCATTATCCACTTTTAAATTTATTTTCCTGGCAAGATCAACAACTTCTTCAATCACCATAACCAATTTCAACAGGCAATCGTGTTGTGTAGAATTAAAACAAAAAACAAATCAACGTTTTGAAAATCGATAACTCCAAATTCGCTTAAGTCGGGGTAGCATAAGTCGAGGTATTATTGTAAATTTTAACTACGGTCAAGTGGCAGGACAACACCTGAACTGACAACCCCTCTGCTAATTTCCACACAATGCCAATGGGAAGGACTTTTATCAACGACGGATTTAACATTGTGACGGGTCTGTCAGTGAATCTTTCACTAATCCTTTTTGGGTGGTAAAATTATTCTTTTTTAACTATGAGTTCAGTAGAATTTCTGGGGAGAAGACGAGATTTTGGCAAATGAGTACTTCTATTTAAACGTTGGCATTAGAGTACACGAAGATGGTCGATGGTTGATAGTTGACGATTAAAAGTTGAGATTAAATTGTGAACTAGATTACGACCGGAGGTTGTATAGTTAAGCAAGATATCTAAAGATAATTCAACGCCCCAGTATCAATTAAACGCTTTTATTTATATGTTAGCTGTATTAAGCCTATGCGATTGCTCTTTCGGGTTTATTATTGAGGGCATTCCCTACCTTTATTGTGTTGGTTGATTAAGTGAAGATAGTGATAAAATTAGGTTTAAAGTTACTATGGCTGATCTTTGCTTGAATCCCCAAACACTAACAACCACAGGGTTGTTATATCGGGCATCCACCCCTCTGCACGGAAAGTCTTTAGTAGCCCAAGGTTTCAGCTCCCGACTCGACAATGCCATCCACGAGCTCGAGATCATGGCCACTCGAATACCGCGGCCACAACGGAAATTATACAGAAAGTTTCAAAGCATGAGTTGTTTCGACCTTTAAATTATTCCAATAACTACGAAGGTATTGTTAAATATTGTTATAGAAATAGGGATTTTTGAGTGTAGCATTTTTTTTATAAAAAGAATGTAATGAATTTGAAGGTTATTTCAAAGAATTCTGTAGCCCTTTTTACAGTTGGAAGGAAAACCATAACATAACGTGCTCTCTTTCAATTATAACATCCAAAATGTTTCACCCATGTCTTATTTTTATGCATAAATAAGCTAACGGGCTATATATTACAAGTATATTCTTCATTTACATTATTTCGTTACACAGCAAATTGAATTTGACATAAAATACAGAAATTTTAACGAAAAACCGTAAGTTCATATTTGTAAATGAAAGAGTTTTTGTTAACGTTCACTGTAAAAGAACACAAGGACTATTGGCGACGGACCTTGCAATTTTGAACTATGGTCAAGAGATGAGATGCCTAGCATCTTCCTCTCCTGACTTCCTACTACGCCAACTTGAGGATTTTGAGCCTCCGCAGATTTAAGGTGCATCAAATCCTCTACACCAGCGTTTCTCAAACTGTGGGGCTGCCCCCGGGGACGAGCATATTGAAGAGTCGAAAACAGAAGATTATTTAACAAAATTATAATTTAATAAAGATAAACAAACAATATATATTTTGACATAATAAAAAATAAATTACACATTTTATATTTATATAATATATTTATTTTGTCCCCCAATGTATTTATAATTAATTTAATAATCCCAAGAATAAGGAAAATTAATTATCAGTGACCCCATGGGTTTGTTTTTATAAAAAATTTAAAAATTAAACCCCCATTTAATCACACATTTGAATGTTTTAAAATTTTATTTTTTTAATGCCGTTTAAAAAAGTTACGTGTTTCCGGCTCCCAATACCATCTTTTTCCCACTCTGGGGTGCGCGAAATGTGAGTATGGGGGGTGGGGGGAAAAATGAATAATAAGCAAACCATCTGAAATAAGAAAAGTCTTTACAATCACTGTCAATGTTTTTTATTGCATTCCAAGTCCCTCGGAGTAATTTTATAAATAGCAGTACATAGGAAAGACCAAAACTTGGGAAAGACGTTTTATACGTCTGAGGTAATTAAATGTTTTGGGCTGAGGAAAATTTTTGTATACGCTGGAGGCAATTAATAGGTTAAAGTCGTATTGCATTTTTTAGCGTCAAAGTAAAAAGTAGTATTGAATTCAATACATTGTTTTTGGGAAAAGGGAAAGGGGGTGCAAGGAAATTGGGTTTGGGAATATTGGGTCGCAAGTGTTGAAAGTTTGAGAAGCCCCGCTCTACCCAAAAAAGGGGAAAACCCTTCCAACCATGACACCCCGGCCACGGGGTCCATGACCAGACCACTGGGAAAAACCGCGCCACGTTCATATATGAAAAACAAAAAAAGGTTTGGGTTTAATATCCATAATCCATCCATTTTCCCCCTAATAGTTTTAATTATTTGAATTTTTTTTTATAAATTATTTTCCATATTTTACCAGAGCCCCCCTAAAGAAAAAATGTGTGATCAAAATTTTTTTACCGCAGTCAAACCTCAGAATAATTTCATTTTTTACCTATGCCAACTCTTAAATATTTCACAAATTTTCTTACTTAAAGCTATTTTCATTTAAGTAAGAAAAGCATTAATATTTTGCAAATTCACTTAATGTATTGAATTTCCAAATTTTTTTGAGCACCAAGTCACTTGTAATTTTTTTTTTTTCGTCTTTTTTTAAAAATGTTTAATCCCTTTCATTACTTAATCTACATTCCTTTTTTTTGTTTTTTCCCAAATGAATCAAACTACAACAAAAACTTAAATTACAAAGTGAACAATCGAAAAAAAATTTTTTTCCTTTTGAAAAATACTTTGCTTTTAGTTTTAAACGGGAGTGAAGTTGAGGATTATTAAAATTTTTTTATACTAGTGGTGGGGTTAAAAATAAATTAAAACAAATTCTCTAGCCTAAATTGTTTGTTCATGCCGCATTGGGAGTCCTTTTTTTAGGGGAAACCCCTGAATTCAAAATAAAAATACCGTTTTTTTAAACCAATTCATTTTAAATTTCCCAACAAAATATTAGTTATCACGATTTCGAAAAAAATGTAAATTGGAAATGGTATTCAAGATTTATCCCAGATAAATTAGTTTTACGGGACATCTCGAGATTTTCTTTTTCAAAAAATTTCCCTTTTATACGATTCCTTCTTACAAATCCAATCCTTGCAAACCTTAAATTGGGGTTAATTTCCCTCATTCATTTATTCTTTTTTTTGTTTTCCGTACCCTTTTTTTGTTTGAATTTTTTTCTTTTTAAATCCGGGCCCGAGTCGAAAAAAGGAATATTAATCCCATCAAAAGACTAGTTTAACCCATTTTTTTCCCTAGGTTCAAAAATTTTAACCTTTTGATTTGCTGAGCTCCATTTTTATTTTTTTGTTTTAATGTATTTTTTATTTTTTTGATATTTTTTGTGTCGATGTTTTGTTTATACTCTATTATTTTTTTTTAAAATTTTTAAATGTATTTTTTATGTTTTCTTTTAAACACACAACATACATACAAGTGCGTGCGCGTCAAGTTTAAAATGCTCCCTAGTTTTCATTTTTCAACATCACTGTGTTTTTTAATATGTGCCCCTAACATTTTAAAAATAAAGTTTTATATTTATTTTAAACGATTTTTTCCCTTGAAGCAAGATATTGACAAGTAGTAAATGTTATTTTTTCTTGTCGTTTCGTAAAAATTTTTTTTTTTAACTGATATAAATAAAAATTTGGGGGGTTAGAATAGTACATTTATTTTTTTAAAAAAAATGAAATTTTTAATACTAAATACAAAAAAAATGATGACATTCCCCAATTTGTTGAGAAAATTTTTTTTTAAATAAAAAACTTTTTTTTATTCGGTCATATACATGGCTGTTTTATCTAAAAAATTTTTAAATAAAAGTATATTAGTTATTAATTATATAAGATAGTCTTATAAAAACGTATAAATAACAGTTTCATTAATCATAAAAAGTTAAGTAAAAAAATTTTTTCTTTCCCATAAATGGGGCTGCAAACAATGAGTTGTATCATTTACACAGGTGATTTGATTGATTGGTTAAATTATACTATTACTTTAGTTTATCGCTTTAAAAGGGCCCAAAAGGGTCGATATAAGAAAAAAAAATGAAAAGACTTTAGGGTTTAAATATTAAAAAAAAAACTTTAAAAAAAAAAAAAGGTAGATTTCTTAACCCACAAAGGAAATCAAAAAAAAATTTGTCGGGAAAGTTTTTTTATTCACTGTAATTCTAAAGAATATAATCCGCAATCTAAAAAAATAGAACAAATTTGGGGGCAGTCAGGGTCATAATTTATCGAGTTCTGATAATGCCGCTTTTGCTCTAAATTTTTGCCCCTTAAAAATTTAAATTTTTGCTTAAAAATTGTTCCCTTAAAGGATGCTATTCGAAGGAAAAAAGATTAAAAAGGATAATTTTAAAGATATTTAGTGTCACTTAGTTTACAATATAGATAAAATTTTTTAAGGGCATTTGGAAAAAAATTATTTTACTATTTCGGCAAAAATTAACTTAGAATAACCCCCTTTTTTAAAATATTCTCCATTTTAAAAAAAGTTTTTATTAAATAAATTTTTTATAGCCCCAGACCACTGTATGAGGTTTAACTATGGTTTTTTAAAAATTTACATTATTTTCAGAGACAAACATTTGAAACCATTTTTTTTTCTTAAAATTTTCCCCTCTGTTGTCAAAACATAGATAAACCCACTTCTTTAAATTTATATATTTCAAAAAATTTAGTTGAGCCCCCTGTACAGTGGTTTTGAACTATAGACAGGCAAAATATTATTTTAAAAAGCATTTTTTTACAAAAAGGGGAACATTTTGAACAAAGGTTATTTTAAGTTCTTTTTTCCGAAATATTGTATTTAAATATTTATTTTTTTTCAAAATGTCCCTAAAACAATTGTATATAAGGGATTCTAATTTAAGTGGCACTAAATATCCCTGAAAATTACCCATTTATGGGCTTTTAAAAAAACACGGTTCCGAACGTAAAAAGGATACCCTTTAAAAGTGTTCTTTTTTTCTTGTTTTGTCTAGGATTTAGTAAATTTCTATATTGATCCAAAAGCCCCTAATAACAAGCGAGGCCAGGTCTGGGAAATTGAGGACTGTAAAGAATGTCCTGCGATGATACATGAAGTTTAAAAAAAAGTGCAAATATAGCCTTCCTGTCGAAAATAAGATCTGATGTTAATTGGGGTTTTTGGACAAGCTCTGCAGGTGGGGTAAAACCCGGGGAAATTTTCTGGGGATATTTTCATACCTTTTAAATAAAACCCCTTTCGCGGAGTCTTGGTTTCCGTAGGCGATTACCATTTTGGGGAATTGAGCTCTGGGGAAATTTTGGGTTTTTGGGAAAAGCCAATTTGAAATTTTGCCCCTTTTGGGGACTGCAATTGCATCCTCCGGGAAATGATAATGATAGGGGTAATCCAAATTCCGAGCTTCCTTAAAAGGACGTCGCCCTTCATTACCCCCAATGACCACGTAAGCAGACATCCACCGGGGTACACCCCCGGTTTATTAACTACTCGCCCTGGAAGAATGTTTAAAACCTTGGGTTTTAGATTTGGGGTTCCCGTGCTTCTCAAAGTTTCAATATTCGGACCCAAAAATTTAATCATAATTTTCATCGCACCCCCCATACAATAAAAAAGTATTGAATTCAATAATACTATATATTTTTGCTAAAACTACGATACGACTTTAACCCTTGGGCCACCGGCGTATAAAAAACGTCTTTCCCTAAGTCGCCAATTGCACTGGGCGTATATATATATATTTTAGAAACACGATCTTTTTCCCTGCACCGTTATCCATAAAATTAATTCCGAAAAATTTTGGGAAATTTAATAAAAGGACCTTTTTAAAGTGTTTGCGTTGAATTTACCCCCAGGGCTTTTTTTAAATTTTTTAACCCCCTTTTTCCCCCTATTTTTTTGGGGACAGTTAAGAGATTTATTATAAACCGTGAAATTAAAAAGATAAGTGTTAATTTTTGTATATAAAATTTTTATCTACAACCCCGGGTTTTTAAAATTGTTTTTAACTTAGAATTGATAAATTAATTATAAAATACATTGTGTAGCCTTCCCGAAAATTTATAAGGGGGTAATACCCCAGTGTAAATTTTATTTTATTTTTTTTGTCAGAATGTATTTTGTTTGTTAACTTAAAATTTAAAATTTAAAAATTTTTTTTTAAAAATATTTTTTTTTGACTTTCAATAAGCTCGCCCCCCCAAATTGTCACGCCCCCAAAGGGGGGGGCCCCCAGTTTGGAGAACGCTGGGTATCCCATTGAAAATGGCCCCCGAGAGCTGCATTTTTTCCGAGAAAAATAATAAATTTCGTTGCTTCATCCGGGAAATATGACAAGAAAATGAGAGTATTTCTTTTTTTGCAATTTTTCAACCAAGTTTGATTATTTGGCCTGTGGGGAATTTTTTAGTTCAGCGTTATCACCGGGAAGGGGTTAAAAATTTTTTTCCCAAGTATGTGTGTGGGGAAAAGGGAAACATTAGAGGAATTATCTGTAAAAATAAAAAAGTAGTTTCGGGTTGGGGGAGTGAATGGATTGTACCGACACCTTTTTTTCAATGCTTTGGGTTTAAATTTCCTTTGGGGCATTGTACAACACCCATGATAATAAAAAAAGGGAAAAGACCTTTTTCAAAAAATTAAAGGGGAAATTTTTCCTTTTTTCCCCATAATGAAAAAAGGGTTTTGAATCTTAATTAAATTTTAAAAAAATTTGTTTCATTTTTAATGTAAATTAACCTTTTTACAAAAATTTTAAATTCAGGAATTATTCTTCCGAAAAACTCTTCTTCTTTTTTAGTCATATTCATATTTCGGGAAAAAAATTTAAGATTTATTTTTTAAAAAAAAATCGAGCAGTTTATTAGGGGATTTTTTATAAAAAGGACCAGTCCCCCTTTTAAATTTTTGAAGGACCCTTTGACTGAAGACCTACCCCTTTTAGTTTTGAAAATGAAACCCCTTTGAAATGTCAATTTTTTAAAGAAGCAGAAACTTTCAAAAAAAGAAGACTCAACGAAACTCTGATATTTTTATTAAAACATTTTAAATAAATCATATCTGACTTTTTTCTTAAAAAAAATTTTTTTTCAGGGAAAAAGGTATTAAAGTTTTTTTAAAAAATTATTTTTGTTTTTGTTTTTTACAAAAATTTTAAAAAAAAAGAATACTCTTTTTTAATTTAAAAAATGCTTTTTTTTCTTTTCAGGTTTTCTCATTCATTTATTCTTTTTTTTGTTTTTGTACCCTTTTTTCTGTTTGATTTTTCTTTTTAAACCGGACCGAGTCGCAAAAAGGAATATTAATACCATCAAAAGACTAGTTTAACCCATTTATTGGGTCCTAGGTCAGAAATAACTTTTTGATTTGCTGAGCTCCATTTTTTACTTTTTGTTTTAATGTATTTTTTACTTTTTGATATATTTGTGTCGATGTTTTGTTTATACTCTATTATTTATTTTTTATACTTTTAAATGTATTTTTTTTTATGTTTCTCATTTATACACACAACATACATACAAGTGCGTGCGCGTCAAGATAAAATGCTCCCTAGTTTTCATTATGTCAAATATCACTGTGTTTTTAATATTATATGTGCTCCTAACATTTTAAAATAAAGTCTTGATACTATTTTAAACGATTATTTCTTGAAGCAGCATATTGACAAGTAGTAAATGTTATCTTTCTTTGTCGTTTCGTAAAGAGCTTTTTTTCTAACTGATATAAATACAAATATTGGGGTGGGGTAGAATAGTACATTTATTCTTTAATAAAAATGTAATTTACTACTAATATACAACAAAATGATGACATTCTCCCTCTAATTTGTTGAGATAATTATTTTAAATAAAAACACGTTTTTTATTCGGTCATATACATAGCTGCTTTATCTAAATACTATTAATAGCATATTAGTTATTAATTATATAAGATAGTCTTATATACGTATAAATAACAGTTTCATTAATCATCAAAAGTTAAGTAATAACATTCATTCCATAAATAGGCTGCTACAATGAGTTGTATCATTTACACAGGTGATTTGATTGATTGGTTCAATTATACTATATATTAGCTATCGCGTTAAAGGCTACAAGTCGATATAAGCAAAAAAAATGAAAAGACTTTTACGGTGTAACATATTGAAAAAACGTTAAAAAAAGGTAGATTTCTTAACCCACAAAGGAAATCAAGAAAAAATTTGTCTGGAAGATTTTTATTCACTGTAATTCTAAAGAATATAATCCGCAATCTAAATATAGAACAAATTAATTGGAGCATGTCAGATCATAATTTATCGAGTTCTGATAATGCCAGCTTTTAGCTCTAATTATGCCCTTAAAATTAATTTCTGCTAAAATTGTTCCTTAAGGTATCCGACTACGTTCGGAACCGTGATTTTAAAAAAGCGCATAAATGGATAATTTTCATGATATTTAGTGTCACTTAGTTTACAATATATGTATAAAATTGTTTTAAGGACATTTGGACAAAAAAAGTTATTTAAATACAATATTTCGGCAAAAAATTAACTTAGAATAACCTTTTTTCAAAATATTCTCCATTTTTAAAAAATGTTTCTATTATAATAATATTTTGCCTGTATATAGCTCAGACCACTGTATAGAGGCTGAACTATGGTTTTTGAAAAATTCACATTATTTTCAGAGTTACAAACATTTGAAAAACTATCGGCGTTTTTTTTCTTAAAATTTCTCCCCTCTGTTGTCGTAAAACATAGATAAACCCACTTCTAAGTTATATATTTCAAAAATTCTAGTTGAGCCTCTGTACAGTGGTCTGAACTATAGACAGGCAAAGTATTATTATAATAGAAGCATTTTTCACAAAAGGAGAACATTTTGAACAAAGGTTATTCTAAGTTCTTTTTTTGCCGAAATATTGTATTTAAATATTTATTTTTTATCAAAATGTCCCTAAAACAATTGTATATATGTATTCTAATTTAAGTGGCACTAAATATCATGAAAATTACCCATTTATGCGACTTTTAAAAATCACGGTTCCGAACGTAGTCGGATACCTTAACAGTGTTCTTTCTTCTTGTTTTGTCTAGGGATTTAGTACATTTCTATATTGATCCAAAAGCCCTAATAACAAGCGAGGCCAGGTCTGGAACTTGAGGACTGTAAAGAATGTCCTGCGATGATACATGAAGTTTAAAAAGAAGTGCAAATATAGCCTTCCTGTCGAAAATATGATCTGATGTTAATTGGGTTTGTGGACAAGCTCTGCAGGTGGGGTAAAATCGGGAATTATCTGGGGATATTTTCATACCTTTGAAATAACCCATGCGGAGTCTTGCTACTGTAGGCGACACATTTCTAGGGCAATTGAGCTCTGGGATAGTTGGTTTTATGAAACGCTGATTAGAAATTTTGCTCTTGGCGACTGCAATTGCATCCTCCGAAGTGATAATGATAGGCTAATCCAAGTTCCGAGCTTCCTTAGAGAGGACGTCAGCACATTCATTACCCCCAATGACCACGTAAGCAGACATCCACTGGAGTACACTTGGTTTATTAACTACTCTGCCCTGGAAGAATGTTAATACCTTGTTTCAGATTGGTGTATCCCTGTGCTTCTCAAAGTTTCAATATTCGCGACCCAATATTTAATCATAATTTTCATCGCACCCCCTCATACAATAAAAATGTATTGAATTCAATAATACTATATATTGTTGCTAAAACTACGATACGACTTTAACCTCTTAAGTGCCACCGGCGTATATAAACGTCTTACCCAAGTGCGCTAATTGCACTGGACGTATATATATATATTTTAGAAGTACGATCTTTTCCGTGCACTGTTATCCATAAAATTATTCCGAAAGCTTTGGAATTGAATAAAAGGACCTTGAAAGTGTTTGCGTTGAATTTACTCATTTCAGAGGCTTTTTTTAATTGCTTTCATTTATTCCTTTTCCCCCCGTATTTTTTAGGCGACAGTTAAGAGATTTATTATAAACCGTAGAAATTATCAAGATAAGTGTTAATTTTTGTATATAAGTTTATATATGACAATTCCATGGGTTTTAAACTTGTTCTTAACTTAGAATTGATAAATTAATTATAAAATACATTGTGTAGCTCTGATATATTTATAAGTGTAATACTCAGTGTAAATGTGTATTTTATTTTTTATGTCAGAATGTATTTTGTTTGTTAACTTAAATTAAATTAATAATTTTTTTTTAATAATATTTTCTTTTTGACTTTTCAATAAGCTCGCGCCCCCCTTGTAGAGTTGTCACGCCCCCCAAGGGGGGCGTGCCCTACAGTTTGAGAAACGCTGGTGTATCCCATTGAAAATGGCCTCGAGAGCTGCATTTCAGTCTGAGAAAAGTACGAGACATTTCGTTGCTTCATCCGGGAAATATGACACGTAAAATGAGAGTATTTCTTTTATTGCAATTATTTCATTACTCAAGTTTGATGCTATTTGGCCTGTGGGAATTTTGAGTTCAGCGTTATCACCGGAAGGGTTGAAAAGTTGGATTCCCACGTATGTGTGTGGGAAAGGAATCATTAGAGGAATTATCTGTAAAAATAAATACGTAGTTTCGCTGGGAGAGTGAATGGATTGTACCGACACCTTTCTTCAATAAAGCTTGTGTTAATTCCTTAGAGCATTGTACAACACCCATGATAATAAAAAAGGTACACAGACCTTTGTCAAAAAGTTAAAGGGGAAATTTTTGAATTTCTCTCTCATAATGAAAAGGTTATGAATCTTAATTAAATTTTAAAATTAGTTTCATTTTTAATGTAAATTAACTTTTCACAAAATTTAAATTCAGGAATTATTCTTCAGAAAGTACTCTTCTTCTATTTTTAGCTCATATTCATATTTCAGAAATAAATCTTAAGATTTATTTTTAAACAAAAATCGAGCAGTTTATTAGAGATTTTTTTAAGTAGTAAAATGGACCAGTCCTCTTAATTTCTGAAGGACCTTAGACTGAAGACCTGATCATTATAGTTTGAAAATGAAACCTTTGAAATGTCAATTTATGAAAGAAGCAGAAACTTTCAAAAAGAAGACTCAACGAAACTCTGATATTTTTATTAGAACATTTTAAATAAATCATATCTGACTTTATTCTTAAAAAATTTTGTTTCAGGAATAATGGGTATTAAAGCTTCTCTAAGTTAAAAGATTATTTTTGTTATTGTTTGACAAACAATGTAAGAAAAGAATACTCTTTTTTATATCTTACCAATAATGTTTATTTTTCTTGCAGTGTTCTCACATTCAAAAAAAATTCCTTTTATTGTGGTATTTACTTTCTCATCATCTGATACATCACGACGAAAGAGCTTTATTCTCAAATTTGATTATTTTCAAAGGAAATAAAATTTACAAAGAGTATAAACAAAAAACAAGGCAACAACTTTTCTTTCGTTACAAATTTATCTTTTGGATTTATCAGTTCCTAGCAGTGTCTGTTATCTAACCACAAAATTGTTTTTTAATTCTACCCTGTAACTGTAGTAATGTAAAAAATTAAATTCCCTTCCTCTCAAAAATTATTTTTCTTATGTATTACAGACAAATTTAATAAAAGTGACAAGCTTCGAAATTTAGCGTATAACGGTATATTTCTGAAATGTTTGAATAAAATTGAGCTGTTCAAAAATGTTGCTAAAATAATTACGTCTTTCAACTAAACCCTTCTTTGCATTATTTTTTTTTTACTTTTTGAGAAATAAATCAGGGTGATATAATTCATGCTCTTTGTTGAAAAAAATCCTACCATAAATATACAATATAAAGTAATTAAAAAACAGTGTGTGTGTGTGTGTGTGTGTGTGTGTGTGTGTGTGTGTGTGTGTGTGTGTGTGTGTGTGTGTGTGTGTGTGTGTGTGTGTGTGTGTGTGTGTGTGTGTGTGTGTGTGTGTGTGTGTGTGTGTGTGTGTGTGTGTGTGTGTGTGAGCACGCGCGCGTGAACCTTAATCCTAGGGCAAAATTTACATGCTAAGCTCAGAACAAAATAAATAAAAACATTGCTTCATTTTTATTCCTGATGATTATTAAAAAACATTATTACTGTTATTCTAATTTCATCTGTATCGCGTCAGAATTTTCGTCATCAAGGCCATCTTTTGATAATCAACCGCCTTCTAACTGCTCCAAATAATTAATCATCAACTCTTCTAAATTTCTAAACAAAAACAACATCAAATAAACATATTGTAAAATCTTTTTCGTCCTACATCAGGAGTGAAACTACTGTATAGTGATGTATATTTCTATCACATGGTTTGGGGAAGATTATTTGGGATATTCGATGTAAATTACACAGAAAATAACAGAAGCACAAAAAACAAGCCCTTTTCCACTCATTATCACATCACTTTTTTTAGCAAAAAAATCTCAGATTATATATATATATAGTTATAAAAAAACATTCCAGAAATCGCATGTCCCTTCCAAACAAAGCAAACAGAGAATGGCAAGTTTAACCCCGCTGTAATAATTGTGACATTGATTTTTTTTTTTTATTTGACAGCTACGGTTTTTATTCCGTAGTCGTGAAAAAAGTTGGCAGCGGCAACCAATTAACAGTACACCTGTTTTAAGTATTTTTATTTTGTTTACTAATTCTTATGATGCAAATTTCTTCATGGAAACAAAATGAAGCAGAAGAAAATATTAGTATTAGGATTTGTAAACTTTACAGCTGTTTTTTTTATTATTTTAAAAAGTGAATTCGAAGTTTTAAAAACGTAAGACAATATATTCTGTATGTCAAACGATGGGATTTATTTTTCTTACACTAAATGTACATAGCAACTCACTACATGTATGTTTATGTCGTACGGTTATTACTACATTGATAACGTAAGCAAATATTTTGTGCTGCAAAAAACTTTAACGAAAAAAACCATTTGATCCAAAAATTTGCCAAGAAGAAAATCAAATCACAATGAAAATGTTTTATTTGGATAAATACAACATCACAAAATTGTTGTAAAATTCTTGATAATTTGATAATACTTCAAATTTTGCTTGAATTCTTGTTTACATATGAATTACTACGAAAATATAATACATCCATGTATTCATAAAATAATACTTAATTTTTTATGGATTTTAAAAACCAATATACGCGAATTGTAAGAGTACTTTAACATTATTATAATATAGTTTTGAAAATTAATATTATTGTAGGTGAAAGCAAGCATTTGAAAAACGGCCAGTACAGTTTATTAGAATCCAAAATTATAACCCTTGGTGGATTATATGCACAAATAAAAATAAAGCAAAATGAATTACAGAGTTGATGTGTTGGAAATTATAATGGTTACATAAATGCATAAAGCCTTCAAAAAATATTTTTT
>BMAV01008413.1:68320-128249 GCA_019973955.1 Trichonephila inaurata madagascariensis | reverse complement strand
AATTTAACAGAAAAAAAAATATGAAGCATAATAAAAAGAACATTAAGGATATTAATTTAGACCAAAAAAACGATCAAAATTCAAGAACTTTCCTCCAGCTTAACAAAATTAATGGACATGAAAAACTCACTCAGCTGAGAAAATGAAATTAGTCAAGCTCCGCTCCATCCAATACGTCACAGTCACACGAGCAGGGACTGCAAAAGAGAAAGAAGAAAAAAGAAGCCAACTTCATTAAAAGAAGATAAGGAAAAAAAAAAAATTTTTGTAATTTTTAAAATTTTTGTATTTTTATTGTATAGTATATTTATGTCTTTATTTTATTTTTTTGTTATTTTTTGTGTATTTTTATTTTATTTTATTTATTTATTTTTAAATTTTTTTTTTTATTTTATTTATTTATTTTTTTTACTTAGTTTATTTATTTAATTTTTTTTGTACATTTTGTGTGTTTTTGTTTTTTATTTACTTATTTTTTGACAATTTTTTCTGTGTATTTATTTTTTTTATTAATTTTTGTAGTTTTTGTTATTTATTATTTTTTTTGTAATTTTTGTGTTTTTGTGGGGTTTTTTTTGTAATTTTTTATTGTACACAGTGATGTGTATTGTTTTTCTGTTTGTATTTGTTTTGTGTGTAAGATATATAGTAAATATATATCACCTAACTTGTGTTATTTCTTTTGCTTATAATGATTCAGTCAATCTTAAAACAATTTCACAAAGAAACTATTTAACTTGAAAGGTTACAAGGTTCTTCCTCTGTACTTAACTCAGCACTTTAGAGTCGTAGTGAAATACATAGTTCATTCAAGTAAGGCGAATTTCGTATTTTATTTTTATTCTACATTTCATTTTTTCTAAAACAAATATGTACATATTTGAGAGTTTATGAAACAAAATTTTGATCTCAGAAAAAATTCACTAAATAAAAAATATAACTAAGTGGGATGAAGTTACAAGCTAACCAATTTTTAATTTAATTTTAATAATTCAATTTTTTTATTGATTTTTTATATAATATTTTTAATTAAATATTTTATTCATTTTTCTTTCCTAATCTAAGTCTTTTGTGGACAATTTGGTAATTTTAACTTTAGCGAGGGTTTCCAAGAATTTAGCGAATGGCTTCGGCGCTTTAAAGAGGCCCATAATCCCCCGAAGTTAATGAACACGTTGGACAAACCCACTTCACGGAACGCGGAAAATGATGCTTTGGTGTCTGAATGTGTTCGAAAAGATCCGTCAAATTTCACAAATCCTGAAGATACACACTTTTCAAGACGTCGTTTGAAAGGGGCTTATTTTCTAAACGGCCTCAGTTCTGGTTGAGGGACAACTGGTGTCTTCTGTATGACAACATCCCAGCACATCGATCCTAATTGGTAAAAGAGTTCCTCGCCAAAACTCGCACTGATGTGCTTCCACATCCCCCTATTCACCAGACTAAGCCTGTGGGTACCATCTCTTCATCCACGCAACCTAGATTTGTAGGAAGAAATGATTGATCACCCAAATTAGTCATTATAAATCTAATTTATTATTGTCTAAATATTGTTACGAATTTTGTGTAAATAATTTGTATTTGGTTGTTTAATGCATTTATATTACTCTATGTTATATTTATTTCGTGTTAAAATTGTACTATTCACAAGCAATGCTGTCCCTTACGTTATAATGGGATTCAATGAGAACTTGGCTAAATCTTGGTGGTAGAGCCAAGTTGGCGACTTTGGTGACTATGTTGGCGAGTTCGGAGCCCGCTGGAATCTTCTAGAAAGTAGTAGATCTCTCCACTAGTGTCACGTTCAATGACACGATCGTTTATATTTCTGGAAGTTTCTGCCGCGCCTATAAAGCGGAGTGCCAGACGCAACCGATGGGTTTGGATTAAACCAGCGAGTAATGAGGATTGTTTTGACTGGCGATTAGCTCGGCTGTGCTTGAGAATAATCATTTACATATGTGTATTTTTAAACACTGGTTATTGTGTTTGATTGCTGTTGAAGGTGTGAAGACCTTCAGAGATTTACTCTGTGAATATTGCTGCTGAATCCTGTATTTAAAGGATTGGATTTTTGTTAATAAATTCGCATCGCTCTTGAAGAACTGTTTATTTTCTTTGTGATTGATTTTGCATAAAATTTACGAACACTCGGATCTACGTAACAATATATTGATCAACACAACACAAGCCTTACTTATAGGGATGTAATCAGGAGTGATACAACGTAATTCTAAATTCTAAGTAAATAGCGCCAGAAATCCTAATCACTATCTTTATGAAAAGCTATCCTAAAAATCTTTATCTGCCTTAGATTCCTTAACACACTAATGTACATTCTATAATTACACTTCTATAATTAATATCTTACCAATATCTCAAGGCGATCAGCCTCTCAGCTTTCTGTCCCCTTCTTCTATTCTATTCTTCTACTATTCTACTTCTATTATACTTTCATTCTACTAACCCTCGAATGTTAAAGCTCCGTTATATATCTTTTAACTAATCTGTATATCATGGTTTCTTCTTGAGAGGATTGGATTGAAATAATGCCATTCTGGTCCCAAAGATTCCCCAAGAGGATTAGTAAGAAAATCGGATAAAGCCCCGTCACAAGTCCCGGTGATTTTTGCCTGTTCTCATCAATGAAAAAACATTTACATGTACACCCTTTAGTGTCATCAGATGAGGTGAACGAAGCATCGAAGAAGGCCTTACGGAAGGTTGTGAAAAATGACTTTCAGCTTTGCTTCCAGAATTTATGCAGAAGTGAATCGTCGCCCAAGGGGACTACTTAGAACAGAATTTCTGCTGGACCGCATACATATGTTGGTTATTTCACGCAGATCACAACATGAGGATAAATGAGGAGGGGGAGGGGAAGAAATGCTTTAAGACCAGGATAATATTGGAAATTAAAATGTGGCAAGTTGATTAAAATATTATTTCTCCTGTTTTGCTTTTTTTATTTATTATTTTTTTAAATATTTTTTTGTCACTAACACTAAAGTAGAAAGTTTCATATGATTACCAATAATATGACAAACTTCACAGGATGTCTTTATTACCACTGTGATATTACCCTCGACAAAACACTTTGTTGCTGTTGCCAACATTATACAAGAAAGCCTATTTATCACCTCTTGAAAGCGATCTTCGAGGAAAAGTGTCATTGGATGAGATTCCTGTTTATTGGTATTTTTTAAATATAGCACTTTCGTGACACATCATACAATTACTAATCCATTTTTATTTTTCACTACAAATTAGTCAACCTCCAAACGTTTTAAAACGATATATATTTTCTTCGAATGTTTTTTGCTTGCAAAAAATGAAAGATAGTTAAAAATTAGTTCCACTCATAAAATTTGTGACGGGCTCACGCGTCTTTTCTTTAACATAACCTCTGGGTTCTTTGGGGGCCAAGATTAATGGCAACTCTTTTCCAACCAAAACCCAAGAAGCAAAATGTGAAAAAGAAATGCAAATAAGATAGCTTTTAAATAACAGAAATTTCAGTAAGTGAGATGGCAATTTTGGGGAATGGCATGTGTGAAAGAAACAAGTGTGAATTGACAGCCAATCGTGAAGTTACCTGAAAAACAAACCACTAAAACAAGGTGCATACCATTGCACTCGCGCCCAGACATTTCCTCATAAGCTTACTCTAAATTTGGATTAAGGTAGGAATGATTATTTGATATTAGGACTTGTAATATTAGTAGAAGTGTGAGAGTAGGCAAATTAAATAATTATAGTGGTCTAAGTTACGCGATTCGGTCTAACTATTACTGTGTGTTTGTTCATTATAGATTCTCGCTTAATCAATATTATCTAAATTGTTTGACATTTAAGTTCTATTCTTAATAAAGTCATATTAAGAATCAAAAATGTCTATTCCTTTTGCAAACCCTACACCTCTAGCTCACGCTGACAATCAAAATACGGTCACCTAAGGGGGTGGTATCACAAATTGTCACTACTCCATTGTTGTCTGTTTTGACTAACCGTAACCGTTCCAAATAGAAAAAGAACATACATCCATTCTTACCAGTACACTCCGATAGCAAAGAGCAAAATTGATATTTTGGATTTCTTAACAAATAATTTCCCACCAAATTTTTAATACGATGTTCTTAAATAAGTGGATTTCTCAGAGCAATGGGCCATGACCGGGCCACTTTAAGAGGCCCTGTGGGCTGCAGGTTGAGTATCGCTGACTTAGAAGGTGAATGTGGTTCGGTTTTGTGAAATATTTAGGGTAGGGTTTCTACATCTTGTTAACAAAGTTTTGGATCAGGCTTCGTATATACACTTTTAAGTAAACATCAATCAGGAACAAAGAATAAAACTTTTAAGGTATCCGACTACGTTCAGAACCGTGATTTTGCAAAAGCGTATAAATAGATAATATTTATGATATTTAGTGTCACTTAGATTAGAAAATGTATATAAAATTGTCTTAAGAATAGTATTACAATAAAATATTATTTAAGTACAATATTTCGGCTAAAAATTAACTTAGAATAAACTTTTTTCAAAATGTTCTTCTTTTGTGAAAAATGCATCTATTATAATAATATTTTGCCTGTATAAAGATCAGACCTCTGTACAGTGGCTCAACTAGAATTATTGAAATATGTAACTTAGAAGTCGGTTTATTTGTGTTTTATACAACAACAGAGGGGAGAAATTTTAAGAAAAAAAACGCCGATAATTATTTCAAACGATTGTAACTCTGAAAATAATGTGAATGTTTCAAAAATCATAGTGGAGCCTCTGTACAGAGGTCTGAGCTATATACAGGCAAAATATTATTATAATAAATGCATTTTTCACGAAATGAGAACATTTTGAATAAAGTTTATTCTAAGTTAATTTTTAGCCGAAAAAATTGTATTTAGATAACTTTATTTTGCCAAAATGTCCTTAAAACAACTTTAAACATGTGTCCTGATCTAAATGACACTAAATATGAAAAAATTAACCATTTATGGCGTTTTTAAAATCACGGTTTCGAACGTAGTCGGATACCTTGAACAAGATCTGTTATATGCAGGGGATATACTTCTATCATTGTAGTCTCAAGTTAAAATACTTTGAACTTATTTTTAATGAAACTTATGGCAGCGAAAAAAGACACCTAAATATTAAACCAAGTTCTTATAACCGAAACTAAATTCAGACTAAATTTATAAAATAATTTATTGTCGGAATAAATTGAAATTACGCATCAGAGTACGCAGTTGGAAGATTTTACATTGAATAATATTATACATAAATATCAAGCGCAGTTGTGGAATTCTACCAAGAGAACGTAAGAATATGGCTGGCCAGGAATTCAGCATTGCAAAGAAGATATTTGAGAAAAAACACACAAATATTTCGTGAACATAAACTTATAATAAACTAAAATAAAAATTAAAATAATAAATACGTTTAGGGAAATTTATAATTACCTTTTTATATTGTGTGTGTAATCTATAATAAACTATTTTGTTTTAGTTTTTAAATTTAGGAAATGAAATTTAATTGAGGGGGTATAAAAGAACATATCAAGAAGAGAAATAATATATATGCATATATATTTTAAACCATTTAGTAACTTAAATGTGCAGTCTTAAAAAAACCTTAATCTGAAAAATATCTCTTAAAATCAAAATCTGAAAAAATTATGCAGATAAAAAAAACCTAAAATCTCTTTACATCAAAAGAATAAACCCTTTCTAAGCACATGGCACTATTATATATTTATTTAAAATATTATTTTTGTATCACACTTTAAGAGTCAGAAAAGTTTATCTTAATGTCTAAATACTTAGTTTGTTGAAATACAAATTAGAGACATAAAAAGCACTTGAGAAAAGCTTCAGAGTGCATTAAAAAATAACGATTTTACAAAAAAAAAAAACAAAATAAAATAAAAGTGGAATATATTTTCTCTTAGTGTCATAGAACTTAAGAAATATGCAATGTAAAATATATTAGTGTGTATTATTTTATCAGTAAATATTTATGAAAAAAAGTCCTTTTTTTAAAAAATATTGTTTATCACAAAGGTTATCATAAATTATAATTAAAATCATACAAAGAAGTGCTTTTAAACCCTCCATATGAATACACTTTGCCCTTTTTTCATCATATTAAATTTTTTTTTCTGTGCAGCTTTTCTTTTATTCCAGACAATTTTGTAAGCTATAAAAGTTGTCTTGTAGAAGTTAAAATGCGTTCCTGAACAAATTTTACAAATCCATGCAAAAGACTTTTAGACAGGGAAGTACAGTCGAACCTCTATATAACGAACTTCTATATTGCGAATTTATCTATAAACCGAACTTTTTTCTGGAACCTTGAACATTTCACGATTTTCTTCGTAAAATAACCTCTCTATAGCGGAGTGCATTTTCTACATAATGAACTTTTTCTTTTGTGATTCAGTTTTTGATCTTTCTTTTAGAGTATTTCTGAAAAATTTTAAGTTATTCCTCTTAACACATTTTATGATGGTCATAAACTTGAACTGGTTTTATTAGACTCTAACTCAGCAAAGCAATAGGTCTGGAAGTTTCATCAAGAAGTGCAACCCTTTAACTCATTTCCCAGTTCACTAGAAACATGCTCGATATCCTCTTTCACCCTCAGTGGAGTTGTCCCGTGTCCCCTGTGTTCTAATTATAAAATAATGTATGTTTAATATTACTTGTATGCTTAAAATTATAAAATGTCCTTAAAATTCATTAATTTTAATATAAAATTATTTTCTTAATATTGAAAATGCAGTTAAGTTTCTCTTGTCTTCCTTGCAGTTTTTCTTTCTATCTTTCTTTCTTGATGGATATGATATATAAAATAAGCATATATTAATTTAAAAAAAGGTGTGAATAATTCCTTTTTTTAATATATAGTGTTTATGAATTTAAAATTAGTTATGTGTTTTATAATGTATATTAAAAGATGAACCTCTATATAACGAATTTTCCCTATAACGAACTTTTTTCCGGGATTTAGTGACTTCGTTATTTAGAGGTCCAACTGCATTTGCATTTTTAATTATATATATAATGATAATAAACTAGTATATCCCAAATTAAAAGGAATTAACGTTAACAAGGCACCTAAGCGAAATGCATTCCACCTCCCCCTCTAACTATATATTTATACCCGTGCCTACTTGGAAAACAATTGACTTTCGCTTAAGCATAATTTTTATGTGGAAGTTAAGGGATTTATTATAAACAGTACAAATTTTCAAAATATATATAAGTGTTACTCTTTGTAAATAATTTTATGTATGACAATCCATGGAGTCACTGGTAATTATTAAACTTTTTCTTAGTATTGTTATAAATTAATTATAAAATACACTGTGTAGCACTGATACATTCATAAGTGTAAAATATCTGTGTGAGTATGTATTTTATTTTTTATTATGTCAGAATGTAATTTGTTTGTTTACTTTCAGTAAATTAATTTTTAAATAATCTTCTGTTTTCGACTTTTCAATAAGCTTGCGCCTCCCTCTTAGAGTTGTCATGCTCTCCAAGGGCGGCGCGCCCCACAGTTTGAGAAACGCTGCCTTAGTGCTTACATTTGCCTGTTTATGCTATCAATGTCTCATAGTATATATGCTGTGTAGTGTATTGTTGTGTGCATGATGACATATTCCACACAGAATTAAATAACCAAACACACATTCAGAGATCAGTGGCGTAATAGAGAATAACAGCCGAAGTCAAGTTTTGAGCCCATCAGGATCTTACAAAGGATTACAACTTGGCGTCAATTATGCCTTGGGTCCCCTAGAATCCTGGAAACTCCCGCAATGCGGGTGGTGTACGTTACGCCACGGACTGAGATATTCGGGTGACTTTTTTTAAAACTGAGATTTCAGAACCACCTACGAGTCTTTCTAACAACCACAATGGACCAAACTTGGTATAAAGACTAACAATGACGTGGAAAATAAATTGATAAAAAAAAATTTAGTTCTAGAAATTACTAATAGGAGTATTTATGGTGCTTACAATGCAAAATTGTTACAAAAAAGAAATAATAATATTACACACGATTTAATAGCGAAATGTTAAGTTTTGTTTACTACATTGAATTCCCAGAGAGGAATTTGACTGCATTTATCAAGACCACCCTTCTTAGAGACTACACCGAGTATTCTCTGCACAATATTCCTTAAGACCGTACGCAACACGCCACAAAGAATACTCCACGCTGTCTGTGATATGAGTACCAACTATAGTTCCTTATAAACCATCAACGATTACAGTTTCAACATCTGTAATCACCTCTTCTGACCAGAGACGTCTTAAGACTCTTGAGGCTCTGGGCCCCTGCACAAAAGTAGGCTCTGGGCCCGTAAACAAATGTAGCTCCCACCTATGACCCTTAAAAGTTGACAGTACATAGCATACGTTGTCAAATACTCTTACAAACAATAACCCAAAACGAATAAATGTGATTTACAATCACACAAACCGACTCGACCAACTCGCTTTTGACTGAATGAGTAATTATTGTGTAGGGTGGTTGGCCTAAGCCTATACATGGACGACGGTCCTCACATGTAGTTAGTTAACATATCGCCCAAAATTCCCAGTTTCTTGGAGAACACAACCGGAAATAACACTTGACTGTTGAAATTATTCGAATCATGATCTTGAGTCGAGAATGAGATGAGGCCTTCATTGTGACTGAGGCCCCGGGCCCATTCCATTCTGTAAAACGTCCCTGCTTCTGACACAGGTCTATGTCCTCTCCCTGGACAAACTGTCATTTTAATAGGTTCAACTCATGTGATGTTATAGTTACCGGAGAATGACAGCCACGTGTTTCTAGCCAATCAGTGCAAAACTCATTTGACGTCATAGACACTCCATAAAAGCAATCACATTTTTCCAGCTAATCAGTTCATGCTTATTTTTGTTGCCAACTTTTTTCTCTTTGCAGAAACTTTCTCTTAAATTATCAACAATAATTACACAGATAATATACAAAATGCATTTTTTTAAAAGTGGATGCTTAAAATAAACTTTTTTTTAAAAATAATTTTAAAATGTTTTTGAAGAAACTTTTTTTCTCCCATAACATTTGAACATCTTTAACTAATTACAAAATTTGGAATTTTACTAATAGAGCAACTTGTAAATTAGTTTAAGGTATCCAACTACGTTCGGAACCGTGATTTTGCAAAAAAGCTTATAAATGGAAAATATTTATGATATTGAGTGTCACTTAAAATATAAAATTGTTTTAGAATATTATTACAAAAAATAAAATGTTGTGTTAATATAAAATTGTTTTAAGAATATTATTACAATAAAAAATTATTTAAGAACAATATTTTTACAAAAAAATGAACATAGAATGACCCATTTTCAAAATTTCTCCTTTTGTGAAAAATGCTTCTATCACATAATAATATTTTGCCTGTATATAGCTCGAACATCTATACAAAGGCTCAACTAGAATTTTGAAATATATAACTTAGAAGTGAATTTATCCATGTTTTACGACAACAAAGGGGAGAAGTTTTAAGAAAAAAAAACACCTATAATTAATACAATGGGCAGTAACTCTGAAAATAAGTGAATTTTTCAAAAAAAAATAGTTCAGACTCTCTGGAGAAGTCTTCATTTTATATAAGCACACACACACACACACACACACACACACACACACACACACACACACACACACACACACACACACACACACACACACACACACACACACACACACACACACACACACACACACACACACACACACACACACACACACACCCCACACACACACACACACACACACACACACACACACACACACACACACACACACACACACACACACACACACAAAAATATATTTTAAAAACATTCTAAAAAGGAGAAAAATTGAGAAAAAGGTTATTCTAAGTTCAATTTTCCCCAAATATTGAATTTAAACAAACTTTTTTTGTCAAAGGTTTCTTAAAACAATTTTATACATGTATTCTAATCTAAGTGACACTAAATATCATGAAAACTATCCATTTATGCACTTTTTTAAAATCACGGTTCCGAACGTAGTCGGATACCTTATTGTCTATTTTGAGTTCAATGGAAAACTCGTGTTTGTCTTTATAGTTTAATCGTCATGAATTGAGTCCATCTTGTCTTTTAATGCATCAAGCGATACGCCTCCTTACATATAGCTTCTGTCTGATTCAAAACTCACGAGGCGGTAATGCAGCTATTCCAATAATACGCGTTTAGGTATTGGGAGTCATATATTTTACTTGAGTTGTCTAACTTCAGCTATGAATTTTCTTCTCAGATGTCTACATATTTTTATAGCCCGAATTACTGGGACAATTGTGGGATATAAAGCATAAATTTAAATTTTTCTTTGATACCTGTGATTTATGCTGATTCTCGATTTGATAAGGTACAACAGCACCACTGGAATTTTTGGAACTATTTTGTTTTTCAGATCCTTACTTTCCATGTCATTATTTGTCTCTATACTTAATTTGGTGCTGTTGCGGTTGTTACATCGAGCTCCATTAGGCTCTGAATAGCGTCAGTTAGAAAAAAACAACTTTGTATCACTTGAGGTATCCGACTACTTGAGACTTTTTTTTTAAAAAAAATGGAGATATGGAGATTTTTTAGTGGTTTTTAGATTTATTTAATACATTTTAAGAAAAGAAGGCTAAAATTAAGAAGAGAAAAATTAATTATTACTACTAAAATGGGAAATAAAGGGTAAAAATTGACAAAAAAATTGCATAAACGGGACCCGCTCTGTACAAATAGTAATTGAACAAATTCTCAATTTTTCCATTTTGATGTATTACTTTGCTATTCCTTTTTGAAATGCCTTTCAGGATAAAAGATATTTTAATTTTTACAAAAACTAGAGCACTTTTTCTTAGTCATTATATGAAATTACTTAAAGAAGCAGTGATTGTATTCTCATAAATAACTGTAAATTTTGTAATAAAACAGTGATTGGTAAATCTGAAGGTTAAAACACTTCTACTGTAATACAATATATACAAACAAAATTTCTGCAGATTTATTTTCAAAACTTCTTGAGAAATCGCTGTTCCTGTTTGAGCTTTTTGCAAAAAACACATTTCGAGTAAGACGCATTTTAGAGTGTGACATCTTGTGTAAAGTTATGGTATCTGCTTTTACTAAAACACTTGTAGTTTTTATTCTAGTGAATGAAAAATAAAACACTTGGTATTTTTATAAATCTAATAAGATTGGCTATAAAATAAAATAGCAAAAAAAAAAATTGTTATTTTTTTAAAAAAATCATGATTTTAGGGTAGTCGGATACCTTAAATAAAAAGCATATTTATACTTTAAGCAAATCACCAGACAACCAATATCTTTTTTACAAATGCTTTTAATTATTTTTCCAAAGACATTCATAATTGTATTACAAATACACCTGAGTAGTTAATTCTTGAGCAGTTCTCGAAAGGTGAAGGGAACGAACTATAATAAAAATCACGTTTAATGAAGATAAATCTTCCGGATTAATTTTTCATCTGTTGACTCCTGTTAGTACAAAGGAAACAGAACATGGCATATATATTAAAATGAATAAGACAATATTGATGGAGACTAAAATAGCAAATCTTATAAGCTCACCTGAAAGAGAAGACTTCTTGGATCAGTGACGAATATCTAAAAAGAAATAACTCCTGTGAGTAAATAAAATACACCTATTTTGCATTTCCAATATATATATATATGCGGCTAAAGATTACATTAGAGTAATAATTAAAGAAATATTTATAATGGTATTCTTTCATAAACACCCAACTTTTTTTTAACATGGTAGATACGCTCCTCAGAAAACAGTGCAAAAAAAAAAATTCCACAGTTTTAAAAAATTGTTTAAAATGAAACATCTTTAAATATATTTTCACAAAAAACAGTGCAAAAAAGTAATAATAACATCCATGTTGCATATTGATAAAATAAACAATTTATTTTCATTGCAAAAGAAATAAAATTAGTGCAAAAGAATTAAAATTACAACATATCAAAATTCAAATTGAAATTAGACAAAAAAACTACAAACAATTATACTCTGCTACTTGATATCAAGTGTGCATATTTATTACGGATAAAAAATTATATCCTCAGTAATGAACTTGTCTTCATTCTTTAGGTTACACGTTCACGAAACAATGTTTGTGTGATCGAAGGTAAATTTTAACCGACAAAAGAATTGTTTTTGTAGTATTTCTATGGGACTTAAACTCTAAAAGGAATGATATGGCGAATATACAACTTGACATATATTTCATCACTGCTGTGGGAAAATAAAAATTAAATTAAAGGTCTAATAGAGCGTTGAACAAATGGTACGCTATTAAGTTAAAAATAATTTTTAAAAAAGTGGCATCTAAATTGAATTTACATCTATTTGAACTTTAGATAAATTTCAATTCATACATTCTTTTCTGTTAATTTTAGATGTCTGAGAAGAGAAATTTTAAAATGTATAACCAAATTAATTCTTTGTTATTTTAACAGTAGAGATGTATTTTGATAAATAAGTGTAACGAATTTCAGATGAAAATAATTTAATCTGCATTTCATTGGTCTTTTAAACAAATTTACAAATAATAATAATATAATTACCTGAATTGTCCACAATTTTGGTTTCACATCGCAAACCGGTATATCCTGCATCACATCTGAAAAACAATATATTGTTTTAGACGCATAAATGGCCACCGTAATGAAGGATTGATTAATGAATAATGATTTCATTTTTGGTTTTACACTATCTGTAAGACTTAAGGCCTTATCACACGCAAACTTAATTGGAGCAATTTTCTTTTCAAGCAACCTTTTGGAATGATTTTTGTGCAGTTGCTATCACAACGGCTTCGAACAACTTTTTCCCAGTGTGCTGAAAGAATTTCTCGAAATTAAAATTGTTCAAAACTCCAACCAATGGGTTTTCTTTGGCTCCCAACGTCATAAACAAGATTGCAGCCTCGGCATCGTCAAACGCATCAGACATGGCGTATAATAATTTAATGGCACATAATACTTTAATGGCGTATAATCTTTTAAACAGAATGGAGATTCATTTCTGTTTATGACCTGTCAATAAAAGCGCGGGCGAAATAAAAGAAATAATATTGGATGTTCGTTTTCCGAAGCAGAAAATCGGCGAGTAACTTTTTTTTGTGAAGATAGTGCGTGGCTGACGTCAGAGCTTATCGTTTTGCTCATGGCAACCCTTCACCCTCAAAATTGCGTGCAAACGGCTCGAGTTGTTCCGAGATATGCGTGTGTGATAAGGACTTTAGACTTAATGCCTGACAATCCATTTTATAATTTTTTTTTAATTCATAAATAAAATACATAACAGTAGAATAAACTACGTGACATTGAAAATGCAATACTATAAAAGAGTGAATAAAAAGGGAATAAACTCACCAAACAGATAAGATATAATGGACACTTATGTTTATAAGTTAGATACATATATGGACACATAAGTTGTTATTTATGCAACTTATGTTTGTTTTCAAATGATACTCGTAGGGCAGAACGAGAGCAACTCAATTTCAGTGCGTCCTAGGAACACCCTCGATACACGAAGTGACACGCCTAGGCACTGAGTGAATGAGAGTACGGATAACCCCTTTAAGGAGGGATCTCCTTTCTAGTGAACTCTTTGTCACCGTTCCTCTGCTGGACGTGAAGGTGACAGAGATGCATGTGTCCAATCATTTCCCAGATGTGTTAGATTGGGGAGAAATGCGAGAAATAGGAGAGACAGGGAAATAGATCTACATCTCACGAATACGTTAAAAGATCTTTTAGTTTGCATTTGGGCGTTATTCTTCAGGGATCCCGCTGAAAAGGGAAGTTTCACCAGCTCCAGCTGTCACGGCTTGAAAATTGGGGATGTAAGAGGGTTCGGAGAAGAAGCAGACATGGTCTTAAAAAGAGCTACTTTTTTTCTATCTTCAACACTTATTGGAATGTACAACTTTATAGCTTAACTCTGGGTGCGATCCAAAATCCTAACTCTTAATTCGGCAAATAAAATTATTGAAAACACTTAGCTTCAGTGGGAGCTTCTTGTGTAATCCTTCTCGAATCCTGATAGCTCGGTCAGCTCCAATGTTATTTACTTCCACACTCCTGGTGGATTCTACGTCGAATATTAATTTCAGAATGCTCGACCTCTCAATCGCAATTCACATTTTCTTATTCTTGGATTCACGATTAACGATCAACAGATTAACCATTCAATTTACATACCCAACGTCAGGGTTTATATATAAGTTACATTTGCATAGAATGAAGTCATCTCTATGGAAAGAGGATTTTGAACTAACAGCTAAAGAATAGTTTTCCGAGAGGGTTAGTAGAACAACCCTATTAGTACCCGTTGCAAATTGACGAGTTAGATTAAAATTTGTGGAGTTTCACTATTTTTTGTGTAATATACTAGATTTGGAACCTGCATGACTGTAAATCATCCAAGTATCGCTGGAATGTCATTAGTACCCTGAATACAAGCAATTGGAGACTTGTCATCTTATGCAACAGCACTCTAAACCCTGATGCCGAATCGTCATGCAGTGGGGAATTCTACAGATATGTGCGGAATGGATCTGTCACCACTTTGAGTTTCACGCTCATGCAAGATGAATATGATTCAGCAAACAAAAACATGACTCATCTGAGTACACAATTCTAAGAAATCCCATCATTCACTTTACTCTAAAATAGTACAATTACAAACTCGTATACGTTGTGGCGTCAATCACAATCTTTAAAAACGGTTTGAGGACATGCCAACAGAAACAATCGAAGAATAATGATTTGGGGTGATATGAGAACATCAAAGGTATCTAACACATTCTGTAAAATGGCGACAGGAGTGACTTGTGGGACCATCACCCACATCTCTCATAAAATTGTCTCTTTAAAAGAATTACCACCATTGTTGTAGACTTGGCAATTTCTGCAATTAACATGTGTCCTCTGAGCTAAGGACAGAATATCCACAATGATTTCCCCTGCAGAGATAATGGGATGGATGTTGGCCATTCAGCTGTTACCTACCATTATATCCTATTCAACGTGAACCGGGTATATATCGCAGCACCATGATATCCATCTTCAGTGGATCCCATCTCATGTTGAGCTTTACGGCAATGAAATGGCAGACAAACTAGTGAAGGAGGCTGTAATCTTCCAACTCCCTCCCCTTCAGCCCTTACCTATCTGGATTCATACTCGTTAACAAAATCTCAAAAGTTTGGTGCCTTCCACTTATGGTATGAGGGTTAAGAGACCCAACCCTACCCTAGTCCTAAAGTGTGACAGATGCTCCCAGACTATAATCTCTCGTCTTGCCTGTGTTCAGATCAAGTGCCTCTCATTCTCAGTGAATAAAAAGATCTTCTCCATTTGTGCAAGTTGTCAAGATCACTAGGCTTCCCCCGAACACATGATGCATTGCATGAATCTCACAAGCAAAGATGATCCCTGCTTGTGCTGAACTTTTTGAAAGTCAACGATTTGATTGATTTTATCTGACTTCGTCAGACCCTGAAGGATTGGCAATGACAACATAAACCCGAGAGCTCTGAGCAAAACATATAATTTGTATTTTTTGATGAGGTGTTCCTATCTTGAAAGTTGCATAATATTATGGCCACTCGGGGTTCATTTTCATTGTCACATACTACATGGAGAAAAGTGTACATGCTCAAAGTACTTACATGCATCTGTAGTTTGGTTCAGCCTTAGAATTTGTAAGATACTCGCATTCACCATGAAAACATGTTTCAGGATTACATACATCTAAAATAAAACATGTAGATTTAGTTTTTTAAAAAAAGATGGAAATTTGTCTGTAAAAAAAAAACAAAGTTTAACTTAACCATACATTGATTAATAAGACCATAAATATTTTGTCTTCAAAGGTTCCATTAACATTTAATCAATTAAATAACATTTGAAAAGAGTTTTAAGTCACTTGATTAAATTTATACAAGTTTATGCGAAAGTATATGTGTGTTGAAAAAAACAAACTA
This sequence comes from Trichonephila inaurata madagascariensis, assembly GCA_019973955.1. Taxonomy (NCBI): domain Eukaryota; kingdom Metazoa; phylum Arthropoda; class Arachnida; order Araneae; family Nephilidae; genus Trichonephila; species Trichonephila inaurata. The sequence goes on along the minus strand of BMAV01008413.1, from coordinate 112,153 downwards.
GGTTTTACGATCCAAAAACTTTTGCACTTATATATGTATACTTTAGTATTAACTCAATTAATGCCAAATGAGAAGAGAAATGCGAAAATTTTATCATGTATGCAGCATCAAATGCGTACTTCTATCTGTTTAAAATGTGTCGTTGTAAAGAGCAACAGGTATCAAAATTCTTTAGTAAAGAAATAATGTGAAATACAAGGATGCAATAATTGAAATATTACAGACATTATTGGTGGTGCTTCTTTAAATTTGTAATTTTAGACTGCTATCAATTTTCTACCTTCAGTATAGATTTTGTCTCATGAAAAAGGAAAGCTCTAAATTTTTAGGCAGTGAAGGAAAACTTTTGCTGCTTTTGCATCCCTATTTAGATATTTTATATTTTATCTCAAACAAAATTACAGTTTCTTTTTACTTTCCTTATATGATTTAGTATATCAATGGTAACTTTTTACCTTCACATATTCCAGATGGCAATCCTACTGTTTGTCCCCAGGGGCATCTACAAATTGCTTCGAAATTTTCAATTATACATTCGGCTCCCATATCTCGGCATATGGGCTGCAATATTTCACACAGCGAGTTTGACGTGTCTAAAAAATCAATATTCATAGATTCAAAAATAATGTAATCTGAGTTTCATTGGTCTTTTAAACAAATTTACAATAATAATAATAATAATAAGTACCTGAATTGTCTACAATTTTGGTTTCACATCGCAAACCGGTATAACCTGCATCACATCTGAAATAACAAAATATTACTTAAGATGCATAAATGACCGTCAAAATGAATGATTTCGTTATGAATTTGGTTTTTATATTTGGTTTTACACTATCTGTAAGACTTAAGGCCTTATCACACTGAAACCTATTTGGAGATATTTTTCTTTGGCGCAACCCTTTGGAGTGAATTTTGCTCATTTACCACAACAACGGCTTCGAACAACTTTTTCCTAGGGAACTGAAATAATTGCTCGAAATTCCAGCCAATGGGGGTTTTCGGTTCTATACATCATAAGCAAAATGGCGTTAAAGTTGGAATCCCGGCTTCGTCAAATGCATCAGAAAGGACGCATAATACTTTAATAGAGTATAATTTTTTAAACAGATTGGTGATCCATTTATGTTTCCGACATTAAACATTAACATTAAAGCGTGAGCGGAACAAAAGAAATAATATTGGATATTCATTTTCCGAAGCAGGAAGATCGGTGAATAATTATTTAATGTGTAGATAGGGCGCTGCTGATGTCAGAGCGTATCGTTTTGTTTACGGTAACCTTTCATCCTCATAGCTGCTTGAAATTGTTGTTCTAAAGAGACTCGAGTTGTTGCGAGACATGCGTGTGTGATAAAGCCTTTAGACTAACAATTTGCCAATCCATTAAAAAAAATTTTTTATAGTTCCTTAACACAAATACATAACAGTAAAATAAACCCTGTGACACTGAAAGTGCAATACTAAGAAAGGGTTACCAAAAAGTAAAAAATAAAACAAACTCGTCAAACAAAGAGTGAGAGAAGCAACGAACAGTATTTTATGTTTATTTTCAAATGATAGTCGTAGCGTAGAACTAGAGAAACTCCATTTCAGTGGGTCCTAGGATCACCCTGGATACATGGAGAAACACGTCGTCAGGGAGAGGAAGGAAATTCTTTTGAAGTAGGAATCTTCGTTTCTAGTGAACTATTGTATTTATTTGAATCTAACCCCCAAGATTTAGAAAAGCAAAATAGAGGAAAGAAGTGACTTTTGTGTCTCCTTGCAATTTTATTATATTTTTTCTTGTTACTCTGGAAAACCATCCTGGATAGCTATTGTGTAGGATCAGGTAAGCTAGGGGTTGGGGATTATTAAAGGATGGGACATTTTAAAATTTTAATACAACTTTTATTAAGAAAAATTTTAACCAATTTAATGAACAACTTTCAAATGAGAATAAGCCAAAAATTAAACTAGTTTTAAGTCAGATCCACAACTAGATCTTTCCCCTAATTATAGTAAATTACCTGCCTAATCTAGTTTTTCTATACAAAATATTACCGTTTATGGAACCTCCTACCTTGGTTGAAGACCCCCTATTCTGCTACTTGTGATAAGTGTACCAGGTACTTTTACTCTTTCTTAAAATTAATATTTTTAACGAAGATGGGCGTATCCTTCTTCCTTGTGGAGCCCAGCACTTGTTCCGAATTTTGTTCCGCACTAAGTTATCTCTAGTTCCCCTTCCTTCTCACTAAACCCTTACCCTTTTTAAAGATATCTTTTTGCATTTTCGATTTGTTTCTCTTCTTGGTAGGGGGTTTGGGGTTTTTTGCCTTTTATTGTGGCCGTAAAAGAACTAAGGAGTTATGTTAGAAGAAGAACGCGAGAGATGTCCCCTTTTATACAGGTAGATAAGATTATGATGTCAACGTTAAGTATTAATCAAAAAGAACATTTTTTAAAGGGGGCCCCAGGATTTGTCCCGGCGGAATGTTGCATCACCACGTCGACTTGCTGTGAACGGAGAATATGACTGGCCATAAGACTAAGATATAAGAGAATAAGACTCTCCTGAGAACACAGCTATCTTGCTCTAAAATAGTATAATTACAAACAAACTCGTATACGTTGGGGCGACAATCACAATCTTTAAGAACGGTTTGAGGTCAGGCCAACACCAACAATTGATAAATAATGATTTTGAGGGATATGAGAACATCAAAGGTATCTTACACATGCTGTAAAACGGTGGAAGGAGTAACTTGTGGGACCTTCACCCCCCCTAAATTGTCGTTTGCAGGGAAATTTTTCCATTGGAGTAGGTCTAGCAATTTCTGCTATCAACACCTATCCTCTGGGGAAAAACAGAAGGTCCCTGATTTTGCAAAATAATGGGTTGAATGTTGCCCATTCTGCAGTTACCTACCCTGATATCCTATTTAACATGAACCGAGAATACATCTCTGCACCATGATATTCATTTTCAATGGATCCCATCTCATGTCGAACTTTACGACAATAAAATAGTGGACAAATTAGCAAAAGAGGGCTGTAATCTTCCAACTTGGTCCAATTCCGATCTTAATTATTTGGAATCATACTCGTTAAAAAAAGTCTCAAAATTTGATGGAGTGGAGGGCTCCTCCCACTTATCATTGGTATGCTGTTAACCCTCCCTTTTCTTGCTAAGCGGTTAATCTACACAGATACCATTCTTGTGCTCGACTTTTTGAAAGTCAACGATTTAATTGATCTTGTCTGACTTCGTCAGACCCTGGAGGATTAGCAACAACAACATGAACCGGGGAGCGCTGCGTAAATTACATAACTCGAATTTTTTCGATGATGTGGGCCTATCTTGAAAGTTGCATAATATTATGGCCACTCGGAAGTTTTTCATTTTCGTTGTCACATATTGCATTAGAAAAAGTGTATATGTTCAAAGTACTTACATGCATCTGTAGTTTGGTTCAGCCCTAGAATTTGTAAGATACTCGCATTCACCATGAGAACATGTTTCAGGATTACATACATCTAAAATAAAACATGCAGACTTAGTTTCAAAAAAAGATGAAAATTTGTGAGTGAAAACACGAAATTTAATTTAACAACATTATAATTAATATGAACATGAAATATTTTATCTTCAAATGTTCCATTCTATATTTAATGAATTAAATAATGTTTGAAGAGAGCTGAATGACATTTGATCAAAGTGATACAAGTTTATGTGCGTTCAAATAGGATTTACTATCAGAAAACATTTGCACGTATGTATGTATACTTTAGGGTTAACTCAATTAATGTAAAATGAGACTAGTAATATCAAAATATTTTTTTAATGTCAATTGCTATTCAAGCCAAGAAAAATTGTTTTGGAAAAACCTACTTTCCATCTGTTGCAGCTTGTTTTAACTTCATCAGAAATAACGCTGAATAAATTTAAAATTTAAAAATAAAATTTAATTATTGAATTAATATTTGAAAAAAATTGTATTGACATCAAGTGTAATCCATTAAAAGTTCAAAAAAATGTATTTGAACTTGAGTGGATGAATGAAAATATTTTATTAACCACTGAAAATATGAACAAGATTTATAAATAAATATATATATAGGGTAAACAATAAAAGGGAAAACGAAAAAAAATGCGAAATTGTTTATGAAAGCGTACGAAACCCTTCATGTTTAAAAGATCGTTTTTAAAGGCAACAGGTATCAAAATTCCTTATTTAAGAAATAATGTAAATTACAAGGTTGCAATAATTGAAATATTGCGTTACAGACATTGTTGGTGGTGCTTCTTTAAATTTGTGATTTTAGTCTGCGATCGATTTTCTACATTCAATATTGATTTTATCTAAAAAACAGAAGCCTTTGTTAAGGAGAACTCTAAATTTCTACCAACTCTAAGGCAGTGAAGGAAAACATTTGCTACTTATGCATCCCTCTATTTAGATTATTTTATATTTAACCTTAAACAAAATTAAAAATTTTTTTTTCTTCCTTTCTGTTTTATAATAATGATTTTCCCCATATTCCGATAACCCATTTGTCCCCGGGGGATCTACAAATTGCTTCCCAATTTTTATTTCATTCAGCCCCTTCCGGCAATGGGCTCAAATTTTTCCCCAGCAGGTTTTAATTGCGAAAAAACAATATTCATAGAAACGTAAGTTTATTTCGAATAATATATTATAATGAACATAAATAAAATAACAAGAAAAGTGTCATGTTTACGTCCTGACGCTTGACATTTCTTCTCAGCTTCTATCTATCCTATTTCGGGAGAAATTTTGATATTATATTATATATTGTTCCAAATTTTGTGTAAAGAAAACTTTTTTTAAAAAAATAATTTATATATGGATGTGTAATACGTTAACATTACTTTCTGTTGCATTTATTTTATTTTAAATTTTAAATTTCAACAACGCGTTCCTTGCATTATAATGGAGATTCAATGGAAACGTGGCAATTAGCGACCATTTTTGGCTAGTTCCTGAACCGATGGATTCTTCTGGAAATTATTGCAGAAATCTACAAAATTCCCGATCTATGTCGTAAGCGGATCTTTCTCGAAAGATCCATGAAGCCTATAAATAGGGAGTCGCTCTCCAAAAGAGAGTTAGAACTGTTTTGACTTGCAAATAGTGGTACTGTCTGAACCACTGAATAGTCGACCAACGATTAGTGATTACTTTGGTGGTTGAGTAGGATGAGCGAGTGCTTGCGAGTAATCTTTAACACATACTTGTATTTTAGACACTGATAGTTGTGTCTGAACGCCGTAGAAGGTGAGATGGCTTTCTGAGATTTATTCTGAGAATATTGCTGCTGTATTCTGTATTTCAAGGATTGTTTTTCGACAATAAATTCCCATGGCTCATTTTGCTCATTGACACAGATTGCATAAAATCCTCGAATCACGAACTGCAGAACAAGATTATTGTGTGCCGATATACTGGCCGGTCTGCAAAAATGTTCGTTGTGGGCAAGGGTTTGACACCCCTGCTCTAAGCCCTTTTGGTCGAGCAATTGCGCTTTGGGGATATCGTCAACTTCGAAATACGACGTTGATTAACACTCAATTAGTCAATTATTAATTTACTATCTAGTGTCACAAATAAACTCACTTATTTGAATGAAGCTAAACAAAATTTATTTTGTTACATAAATTTTTTCAGCATCTAGAGGACCATTCTTAACATTAATGATAGAATGGATCATTTTACAAAAGTTTCCACTTTCAGTGATGGGTCTAACAATATTAAATAGTGCCGAAAAAATAATAAAAATATAAATTATTATGTTATAAAAAATTGTTTGAAATGTAATTAATCCCAATATGTGCTAAACGTGATAAACATTACGTTTAATGTTCACATTTATACGTTTAATTCTTCAAATTATGTTTAATGGCAAAATGAAATATTATTTTTAAACCTTATAATTTTTTTTGTGTTTAAAATTATAAATAAGAGCAATAAGTTTTGATAATCATTTATGATATGCAACACTTACCTTCATTTGATTGTTTAACTAGTAAATGTGCATTGAATCCATTTTGCATTATAAGTTCTGAACAAAGAATCAAAATCAAACCGAAAATCGCCATCTTTAAGCTAATTATTACGATCCAAAGAAGTCGCGATTTTCTTAGAATTGAATTCGTATGCAAAAGTGTTCATTCTCTATGAAATTTTTCCTTATATTCCTTTTCCCTTATCAATCTTATCTTTTCTTAAGCGTACGTGAATTAAAATTTTTTATCACCTCCGTTTCCTCTAAAACTTAAGTCTCGATATCAAATAGGGTCAAGAATAATGTTTTTAGAGATACAACTCATTTATCGGCCCTAAAATGGGTTTTTTAAAAATGCTGTTTGATTTTGAATGTTCCAAAGGAGAAACACTAACACGTTTTTAAAAGGTGCTTTATTAACGTTTTATTACTATAAAATAATAATATTCACTTCATAAGTATTTTTTTTAAAATGCTTTCATTACATGAAACATTAAAATTACACATTGCTGTTTGTTTAATTACAATATGTTGTGTTTGCACATTCCCAAAGTGTTGAAGTGATCTGAAGTGGGAAAATAGCGTAATTCTAAGGAAAGCTTTTGCAGTTTCAAGCGTAAATAATGTCTTTAACTATTTCTAATTAGAATTGATGAATTATATTAAAACTTGTGGAGCTTGACTTCTTTTTGTGATTCTACTAGATTCAGAACCTGCGTGGTTGTTATTCAGGTCTTCATGTAAAGTTAAGTGAATCTTTATTATAACGTTTATCTCGCTCCCAATGCGCGCCTGACATTAAAATATTAATATATTAGGATATTAGATAGATTAAAAATTATCGAGTTTTACAATGTCTCTGAATTTATCCCCTCTCTAAATTAACCATTTCATGGACCATTTATTTGTCTTTCAAATTTCTCCTCGTTTTTCATATTTGATTAATAATTAAACAACAGCATTTAAGGAAATATATTTCATTTTGTCAAATTTTATGTTTACAGTTAAATTTTATAGGGAGGGAGGAGGGGGGGAGGAGCAGAATACTCTTCCCAAGGAATCATTCACCGTCGTACAGAAAATTAAATTCAATAGGGATTATTTGCTATGAAAAGATTAAAAACGTGTTGCAATGCACAAGGGGACAACACACTTTACACACATGTAGCGGTTCCTGCTTTCTTGTCCCTTCCTGCGACATTTCCTACATCGTCTAGTACAGTGCTTCTCAAACTTTCGATACTTGCGACCCAATATTCCATCACAATTTTTATCGCGCCCCCCTCCATACAATAACAATCTATTGAATTCTATAGTACTTACTTTGACACGCACATCTCAATCCCACTTTAAACTTTTGAGTCCCCCGGCGTATATAAACGTCTCGCTCAACGAAAGCAAATTCCCCGGACGTATATATACGTTTTTCCCAATACAATCTTTTCTGTGAACTCCTATCCAAAAGATTATTTTTTAGGCTTTGGAATGAAAAGGACCGTGACTTGGGAAAAAGATTTACTTATTTAAGAAATTTGTTTATTTATTCCTTTTCTTCCTCCCCCCCCTGATCACATACACGCACCTCGTGGAAAAAGGAGGGTTGGGGAGCGAAACCGTAATTTTAATCGGAAGTTTTTAAAAAATTATAAACCTACAAATAATCGGGATAAAAGTTGATTTTGTGTAAAATTTTTATATAGAAAACCCCGGTCACAGGTAATTATTAAACTTGTTCAACTTTTTTATTGTTAAATTAATTTATAAAATACATTGTGCAGGGGCTGATACATTTATAAGTACATTAAACATATAAATGTGTATTTTTTTTTTTTTATGTAAAAATGTATTTTTTTTTTTGTTTAATTTCAGTAAATTAATTAATTTTTAAAAAACTTTTTTTTCTTTTTCAATAGGCTCGCGCCCCTTTTTTAAGGGGTTTTCCCTTCCCAGGGTGGCGCGCCCCACAATTTGAGAAACACTGGTCTATAGGAAACCATCTTAGGTATATAATTTCCCACACTGACTAAGCACCCATCATCCTGAACTATACACACTTCTATACAGGGATGCTAGCAGGACGTCCTTTCCTTTTTCTTGAGAAATATCCGTCTGTTAGCCGACGAACTAATGCTATACGGAATGTTAGCTGGTCTAAACTTCTGTTTCTTTTGTTCACCTGCCACAGTATGAAACTATTTTTGATGGCAAGGTCACCACCATTTTACAGATCTTCTTATTTGGATTTTTTTTTTTTTTATCAAGTGACCCACCCCCTTTCCCACCCCACTATCGTTATACACAGCAATAGTTTTGGGAAAAGGTACTTCTTCTGTAGTATCTTCCTTTTTTGTCCGATTGTCATAATCACTGGATTATGTGCAGTAGCACAAAACTCTTGAGCGGGAATTAGTCTTTTTATCGTTATAATATATTGTCATGAGTTTTGCGTTCTCCCAGGTGTATTTTATAAGATCATGTAGATGGGAATTAAGATATTCGACTACATTCAGAACTGTGATTTTTCAAAAGCGTATAAATGGATAATATTTATGACATTTACTATCACTTAGATTAGAAAAGTATAGTATATAAAATTGTTTTAAGAATAATATTACAATAAAAAGTTATTTAAGTACAATATTTTGAAAAAAAATGAACATAGAATGACCCATATTCGAAATATTCCCCTTTTTTGTGAAAATGCTTCTATTATAATAATATTTTCCCTGTACAGCTCAGACCTTTGTACAGAGGTTGAACAAAATTTTGAAATATATTTAGAATTGGTTTATCCATTTTTTACGACAACAAGGGGAGAAATTTTAAAAAAATGCCGTTTTTTAAATGGTTGCAACTCAAAAATAAGGGGAAATTTTTTAAAAAATCATAGTTGAGCGTCTGTCAGAGGCCCAGTATATACAGGCAAAATTTAATCAATAGAAGCGCTTTTTTTACAAAGGAAAACTTTTGGGAAAAAATTAAAATTCATTTTTGCCGAAATATTGTATTTAAAAATTTTTTGTAAAATCCCTTAAAACTTTTTAACATTATTCTAATATGTGACACAAAATATCATAAAAAATTATCCATTTTTCCCTTTTTAATATCACGGTTCTGAACTGTGGAAACCTTAAATTTTCCCTAAAAAAGGGTTTATAGGAGCTACGATGGTAAGTTCAGTTGAATCCCGGGTTTTTTTTTTGGATTATGCGAGGCATGTCCGAAAACTACGTACCTTTCCTCTACCGCAACTGCAGCGGAAATTCGCAGTTCAACTTTTTTCACCCCGTGTCTTTGTTGATTGGTAGTCCAGTGACGGCATTACAGACGGATTGTGTTGTTTTCCCTGTTTGTGAGCGTTTAAAATTTTTTATGACGATTCCTAACCCCCCAAACGTAAGTGCGTTCTTTTCTTTTTTACCCAAAAAAGGTTGGAAGCCAGTAGAAATTCATTGTCAAGTATAAGTTTATGGTGAAAATGAAATGAGTGATAGAACGGTGAGAAAGTGGGTTTGACAATTCAATGATGAGTGCACTAATCCATGGCGAAGCCGGTGGGCGGCTTTTTTTAAGCTATTGGGTTCGAAAAGTGAATGAAAATTCTTTGGGAAAAAAGGGGGCCCCCCTAAAATTTTGCGTTATAATGAGTTTTCACAATCAGCTGTTCAACTGACTCTCAACTATCGGCATTTTTTTTAAAAGACCCTCGTGATCTTTTTAGGTGGGTACGGGTGTCAAAACCCCAGGGACCCCAGTGATCTTTTTCCCTTTTTCCCAAAGGGGGTTTTCTATCTTTGGAAACACGGGTTTTCACGACCCGGGAAGTGATCTTTCTTATTTTCGACCCTCCTCTTTTTTCCCAAATTTTTTCTTTTTTCCCTTTCAGACCACAGACCTATGAATGTTTGGCACAGTATAGCCTAAACTGGCTCTTGCGCCATAATACACCAAATTTAACTCAACTCCACTTTCTTTGAAGAAGATATAGACAAGTTGATTTTCCTACAGGAGAAATGTCTGAACAATGGTGGTAACTACGTAGAAAAATATTTCCCGGCATGCTCTATCATGTAAAATACATTTTGTTTCGAAAAAAGACTTTTTTATGCGAGTGATTTCAAATTTAGTTTCTGGACACGCCTCGTAGCAGATGTGCAAGAATGAGAGGGGAAAAATAGGAAAATAAAAAGAGCTAGCTATATATCATAATTTCTCTAAGGAACGCTGAGAAAAACCAAAGATTCTTCTGAAAAAAGAGGAGTTTTTGTTTTTCTTTCTCCATTTTCATAATTGATAGTGCTGATTGAGTTTGGATTACATGCAGAAAAATTGATTTCAAAATTTCTAAGAGGAGGCCAAGGGGTTTCCTGAAAGTTTTCTGAATGAACTTTTTTTCCAATTATTAAAAATGTTTTTCGGTCATTTTATTGCATTGGTTGTGACAGTTTTCAGATATTTAATAAATATTTAAAAATTACTGTACTTTTGAGTATTTTACCTTCAACCAATATTATCAAATCAAGAGACTTCGCCAAATGCATGATCGAGCGTTACAATAATAATGATGACAGCAATTAGAGACATTTTTAAAAAATTTTCGAAATCAGTTGACATTATAATACTGAAGTATCAAAATACTTACAATATGTAATGTCCAGGAAAAAATATTACTCAATTCTGATTACTCCATCCCTCACACTTTTTGAATACATTTTCTACAATTGTAAGCCATAATTTAGGTTTGAGGTTCAAAATACAAAACTACACAGAATGAACGTTAGGCTTGAAAATTTAAAGTTGCGGTTGAACTGTGTTTTTATACTTACAGGGTGTTCCAAAAGCAGCTCCCAAATTCTACCCAGCCAGATTCTTCTTTGAGAGTACATAAAAAATGTCCTAGGAACTGTACCTATACAATCCACAGTTTATGAGAGATATACGAAGAACAAAATATGATGTCAAAGACGTATTGGACGCGTCAGTAGCAGATATTTAAAAAGGTAAATATTCAAAATTTTTGCTATGCGTATCGAAGCAGGTTTAAGTGCAAGTAGCTGATGTCCCCCGAAGTACAAGAAGCATGCAGACGAGTAAGTCCGTTTCTGTTGTCACTTAGTCTCGATGTACCAATTATCTGAGAATGCTTCAGGAAAAAAAATAGCGGTGTGAGATCTTCTGATCATGGAAACGATAGAACCGGCCTCACATGTTTTATTCAGCTGCTGGGGTATGCCATATAAAATCAATCACGTGCAGGAGCACAGAAATGTGCCGTAGTCAAATCCTGAACCATCATCATTATCATCATTTAAATTTTTCTCGTAAACTGGGAATTAAGTACAGTTAGTTTTTGGAAATTTTTACACTTTTAAAGAAACTGGCTGTGAAAAATTTTGGGACTTATTTTTGGACCCCCTTTATATTTAGTATTATGTAGTTTGCTAAGAGCACCCCCCTGAATTTATCTTCTTTTAAAAATCAGTCATTAAATAAATTTTAAAAAAAAGATTCGATTGCGTTATTAATTTCTTATTAAGAGCACAAATACCGAAATTCAGGTTCTATTTGTGTGTCTTTTTTCTTTTATAATGAACCAGAGTTGGTTATGCAGACTGTAAATGTCATGATACAATTTGGAAAACTCTACTGGTAAATTTCTCTCAAATAATTCAGATTAGGAAACTGATTGTTGAGCTCATGGCAAACACGATTATTGTAATATTGGTTTCATTTTCAAGATTACTTTAAACTTTGACACGACATGGAAGGTAATTATTTTACAAATTTTGAAATTACAAATTCATATCAATATCACATAGTATGTATGCTGTGTAGTGTATTGTTGTGTATGACATATTCCATACAGAAATAAATAACCACGCACGCGTACTGGGTGATTTTTTTTTAAAGCTGAAATTGTGAGCCTCTGTGGCTCGATTAACAACGCAAGGAGAAATTTTGTTAAGGAGGCCAATTATGACATGGTAAATAAAATTCCGTGGAAAAAAAATAGTTCTTAATATTGCCTATAGGAGTCCTAATGGTGCAGCACGGTGCAAAAATGTAACAAAAAATAATATTACACATAAAATAACGGGAAAATGTTAAGTTTTATTCACTGTATTCAATTTCCCTGCTAAAAATCTGACTACATTCATCAAGGCAGCCATTCTCAGAGACCACACCTCTGCACAATATTCCCTACGGCCGTATGCAACATGTCACAAACAATAGTCCACGCTGTCTGTAATATGATTACCAACAATAGTTCCCTGTAATCCATCAAGGATTATGGTTTCAACATCTATTATCACCTCTTCTGACACAGGTCTACTGGAAAAATCTCCCTGGACAAATTGTCTCTTTTAAAGTCTTCAGCTATAAGCCTCCTTACATAGCTTCTGTCGGGTTCAAAATTCCTGAGGTTATAATACATATATACCATTAATGCATGTTCTGGTAATGAAAGTTTATATTTGACTCCTATTATATATATACATGAATAATGGACTATATATACCAGAATAATTGACTATATATACCAAAATAATGGACTCCATGGGAGAGTCTTGATTTGTCTCAATTCCTCTGTGAATATTCTTCGGGGCTGTCTACATATTTTACAGCCCAGATTACTGGGACAGTTATGGAATTAGAAAGCATAAATTTAGATTTTGCTTTGGTACCAATATTTTATGCTGATTTTTGATTTTATAAACTGCACAAGGTTAATACCGATCTTGAGGTTTTTGGAAACTTTTTTTTCAGGAAATTTCTTACAGATGTTTAAGACTCTTACCTAGTGTGGTGTCATTTCTCAGGGACGTCTTAAGGCATGAGCCACCTGGGTCTGTGCCCTTGGCCCCCCACCCTCAAAGGGGGGCGCTGTTTCTTTTGGGCCCTTTTAACTGATCGATCAGGAAAATTTTTCCCCCAAACGTTTTTCCCCGGACGTATTCACTGAACAACTAGGAATTTCCAAATATAAGTCTACTGTGGCAACAGTGGCAAAACTGCATTATTATTTCATATCCGTTGGCAGCACCTAGATATAGGTCGGGGGTTATCAGACCTTGGCTCTTTGCATAGATGGTAGTGGCTCTTTAGACTTTTGCCTCCGTGTATTATTAAAAAATATATATATATTAAAATTGTTACCCTTTCACATTATTCATTATCGACAAATGTTTGTTACGCAATAAAATGAAGTAAAATATATTCTATAACAAAGAAAAAAATCGATGTACCAAGAATGATTTGCCCGATTGTAATAAAATTTCGTATGCAAAAACATTTGTACTGAACATGCAGACGATTAAAATTTGGTGACATAGGAATGAATAGGGGGAAACTCCGTCATTGGGAAATGCACCAGCAGGGTATATAAGGAGCGATTCTCAATCTGATGGTCAAACTTTCTGTTGCATTTCGACTGCAATATTTTACAGCGGCTGTAACAACGTCACACCGAAAGATATGGGCACATTACAAACAGATGTCAGAGTTTGAAAGGGTTCGTTCCATCAGATTCAAAGAGACCAGTCAGCCCAATTGAAGAATCACTCGACATCTGGGTCGAAGCGATGCGATGATTAGATGGTGCTGCCAAGAGTGGGTCAAGAATGGCAGTGGTCAATCAAAGATCTCAAAAGAACGGGAAGACAGAGCGATTCTTACAGCAGCTATCACATCACCGGATTCGTTCGTTATCAACTATCCACCTTATGTTGCAAACATGTATCCATCGTGACTCTTCACAGACGAATGAGATATCAGAATTTAGGCTCGTGGCAACAGTTACGCCGCTTACCTCCCCCTGTACCATCAAGCCCAATGCATTTGGGATCCCGTTCAACGTGGTTGTTGATTGATTGAATATTAATGCAACGTTCACCAAAAAGAGGGTTTTTGGCGACGGCCCCGAAATTTCCCTAAACTGGAACAGTGCTATGGGGGCATATGGTCTTTAGTGAGGTCCCGTTTCGAACTGCCCCCCCAACGACAATTGCAGCCCCTCGGGGGACACCCGGGGTAGCCGTCCGACTAGCACGCCACACAGAACCCAACGAAATTATGGCGCGTTTTAAACTGTGGGGAAAAAAATAAAAGATTTAAAAATTACAAATTTCGAAAGGAAGAAAAAAATACATTCTGACATAATAAAAGTAAACAAAATTGCCAGGGAAAATATCCCGGTCCGTATAACGCGCACTTTTAAACACAATAAATAAGATTGAATTAAGGATGCGGTTATACTTTTTATAAAAAAAGAGAGCTTTTAAAAAATAAGAAAAATGATGAGCAAAAAAAAAAAGTTTTTTTTTAGATGATAAAAAATTTTTATTTGAAAAAACACATTCCTTATGAACTTAAAGGGGGTTGTGATTTTATAAATATACTTTTTCAAAAAACTTTCTGGAAATACCAAAAAAATGGTTTAAAACAAGGTATTGTCCCTTTTTATTTCAGGTTTTTTTGTAAAAGTAGGTGGGCTTACAGGGGAATATTCCTAAAAATTAAAAAAAAAAAAAAATGCAGCTTGAAAATATAGGTGTGTGCTCTACGCCGAATTTTAATGTACTTATAAATGCATCAGTACTGCACAATGTATTTGATCCTTAATTTATCAATACTAAGTTAAGAAGAAAATTAACTATTACTAGTGACTTATTGGCTTGTCATATACAAAATTATATAAAAAATTCAATACTTATCTTCATAATTTGAGTGGCTTACAATTAAAATCCTATTGTAGATTTATGTTAAATACGTTATTATTGAATTCAGTACATTGTTTTTGTATGGAGGGGGTATGATTGAAAATTGGGTTTCAAGTATTGAACGTTTGAGAAGCACTGGATTATGGTATGAGGCAGTGGCGTAGCGAGGGGGCCGAAAAGAGGCAGTGGCAAGCACCGCAATATTTAAATTCAAAAAATATTTCAACTTAAATCGTGCCCACACTGACACAAGCAAAAGGAACCGCGAGGATCGACAGGTGGCGCGTGGGCGGGTGAATACAAACCGTCGTAAATTTTTACGATTTTTGGGGTTTCTAAAATTGATGCCCAGGGGGCCCCCGGGGGCAAAAGGACCATGTCCGGGCATTTTGGGCCAAATTTGCACTTTTTCTACGAAAAAATTTGTTAAAATTACAAAAATTTTTTATTTACACTTTGGAAACTGAAATAATTATTTTTTTGGACCCATTGAAAAGTTGACCATTGCTTTAAAAATTTCAAAAATATATCATTAAAAAAAAAAAAATTGTATTACGTGGCGATTTGCCCTTTTCAAGTGTATGGCACTGACCTCGGGATACAAGTAGATATATTATCTTAAGAAGCACTGCACTAATATGGGGATCCCCAGAAATCATCAGATTTAGTATTTTGTATTCCCGGGGAAAGGAAAGGGGCTTAATCCATCAATAGCTATTTTTTTCTGGACTAGATTTCAACCCGGCTATAAATTATAGCTGACCCTACTGAGGCAATCTGTGATCATTCCCCCCGAATTTAAAAAGAAGAAAAAATTTTCAACCCCAGCAGGGGGGGTAACGTGTAATAAGAAAAGTGCACCCACAAAAGGGCCCAAATTTTTTCAGCTTGCCCTGGGTAAGAGTAAACCTTGTTTTGTGGTCAAATCGTTCCTGTTATGACATTGCTTCGTGAACAAAAAATATTCGTTAAAAAAAGCATTTCGTAATCTACCAGCAGGGCCAATCTGATGGGTTATTAATTTAATGGACTTACTCGAAATGTTTTTTAAAATCTCAATTTTTTTAAATCGACTTCCATATGAAGTCTCTTTTCGAACGGCAAATCCCATTGAGTTGATAAAAAACACATTGTGGGGCCCCAAGCTTTGCCTTTTTTTGTTTACAATTCTAAAATTTCCCCAAGATCTCCCAACATCCAAATTTTACATGGGCATTAACAAATCGGCCCAAGTTCCGAGATCTTATGTGGATAAATAAGTATTAATACTTAAACTATTTATTTAATTTTTAAAAATTTTTTTTGGATTTTTTTTTTATAGTATTTTTGAATTAAAAAAAAAATTTGAAGAAGGGTAGCCACCCCAAATGTTTTGGGGAGTTATTTTAAGTAATTCCCCAATTTTTTTAATCATTATTTTTTTTTACTTTTTAACTTTCTTTTAATTTTTACATTAATATTTATTTATATTTATGTAACATTAATACACAATTCCATAAACAAGAAAACGGGTTTTAAAAAAAAGTCTCTTAAAAATAAAAATTTTGTTTTTTTAAAGTAGTAATTTTATTTTAAACGTAAATAAATTTTTTAAATATTTATATACCATATTAATATTTAGGAAAAAATTGATTCATCTTCACCGATTAAATTTCAAATTATGTAATTAGTAAAGGTTTAAAATTTTTTAAAAGGAATTTTTTTCGAGTTTTAATTGTAACATTTTTTTGCTTAAAATTTTTGCCTTTAGTCCTAAAAAAAAAATAAATTTATTAAAAAAATTTTAACTTTTAATTTGGGAAAATTTTTCTCTATTATATGATAAAGGGAAAATAAAAAAAACCAAAGGGGCATTTCAAAATAAAGATAATTACCACATATATTTATTTATAATAAAATAAGAAATTCTTTTTTATTTCAATTATAATAATTTCTTTCTTCAGAATTTATTTATTCCTTCAAAATTTTGGGGGTTTTTTTATTAACTATATTTGTTTTTAATGAAAAAAATTTGGGGGAAATTTTATTTGGGGTTCAAAAGGGAAAATTTTTAATTTGTGTCGCCCCCAAAAAATTACATTAATTTTGCAGGGAGCATGGATGAAAATATATTTGATACGCTATTTATTATTTTAAACCGTTTTCAGTTTTATTAATTGTTTCATGACATATATTTTAAATTTTTAATACAAATACGAACATTTAAAAATCTGAAAATTTATGAGTCGAAACTAAATTGAAAATTGAACAAAAAAACGGTACTTTCCTTATTCTATATAATTATAGATATTATTTAAAAATAACTTGTTTTCAATTTTTTGAAATTTTGATGTATTTCCGGGAATATAATGGAAAAAACCGGGAAATCAGAATCCCTAATTACTACGATAAAGGCGACAAATGTGCACAAAACAGAATATTCGCTTAGAGCAGCGTTCGGCAAATTGCAGTTCTTGAAAATTCTGCTTTTACATACAGTTAAAAATTATGTCTTCTGAAAAGAGTTATTGTTTACCTTTCAATTTTATAAATATCTCTTAAAAAACTCGCATTTATATGCACATTTAAATATTTGACTGGCTTACTGATAGAATTTATTGTTAAATGTGTATTTGATTTCACATTTTTGCGATTTCCAGTTATATATTTGTATTTAGCATTGTGATTCAGGTATTTCATTTAATGTTTCTTTTTTTTACTGTGTACGTTAAATGTCAGTTTACTTTTATGTTGAACCTTGAGGGGTTCGGAGCCGCAGTATATGTTAAATCATGAATTTTGATATGTGTATACCATCTCCTGTAACTTTCTCCCCATCTCGAACTGGGGTCACTAAGGATATTCCGGACACCCATATTGCCCGACGTCAGGAGATGTTTTATTTTACTCTTGTTTTACTTGAAGTTAAAACAAGCTCTTGTGATCTCTACCATCAACAGACTCTTGTTCAAAGAAATTGACTCCACTGAATCTTTTAGATTTAGCTCGTTTGAAACAGCAACAGGTAATAATGTTTTTAATTTCGAATTATTTTATAATTTTTTAAGACTTAAAATAATATACAAATACAGTAGTACTTTCTCTAAGGTACATCTCTGGAAAAAGGCACAACTAATGTTGGTACCGGTCTCTTTGAATATAAACCTCATGAATTTATTTCTTATTAAGACACATTCTATTTAAGTGACGCTGAAAAAAGTTGTTAAGACAAGATAGAAGATGAGAAATAGAAAAAAAATATAATTTTTTGTAGTCTTAGGACTTTAAAGGCAAGCTTGTATTTCTCTTTAAATAAATCAAAAATAAAGAGATAGTGCTGGCCTTATAAATCAATATAACTTAATAGATAATATACTATGTACAAATATATATATGTGGGTCAAACCTAGTTTGCGTACATGCAGCTTCAGTGGAGGTAAATTCAGTAACTTTTTTTGGTATGCTAGAACGCTGCTACTCTTTTTTTCTATTTCGACGCACCGATGGGTTCTTCTTGAATCCACAGGAAAATGTTTGAAGAGGATTCAGGACACACATGTTGGAGCACTAGAGGTGATGCTGTAAATTATGTCAGACACCATTACAAAGAAACTTTAACTGCACTTGGAAAACTGACGGAAACGAGTGAAAGCCTTAATCCACGCACAAATGCAGGA
Organism: Trichonephila inaurata madagascariensis; assembly: GCA_019973955.1. NCBI lineage: Eukaryota > Metazoa > Arthropoda > Arachnida > Araneae > Nephilidae > Trichonephila > Trichonephila inaurata. The sequence continues at coordinate 93,765 of BMAV01008413.1, read as the reverse complement.
AGTTTATTAGTCGTTATACAATCGCATTCGTTTTTATGTTATTTAGGCTTCTGGCAACCGGTACTGTGTAAAGTTAATGATGCTCAAAATTATTTACAAACAGAGGGACTATAAATATTCATCAATGTGCTAAAAAAATATATGCTTTACAGACCGTATTAGAAGCAAAACGAGAGAAATTCGCGGATGACGCTTTAATGTATGCTAAAAGTTTATGTGAAGAGCTTCAAATTTCTTTTGAACCCCCAAGACGAATCAGGAGGAAGCATATATTTGGTAATGGTAACAAAGATGTTCAATTATTGTACGAAGATGACTTGAAGCAAACAATGGTTTCTTCAATAGACAGAATAACTGCTGAAATTCGAGAAAGATTCCAAGAGTTGCAGAATCTAGCGCCAAAAATATGCTTTTTTAGGTCTGAAGTGATATTAAGCATGGACGAAACTTAGATCAAGCTCCTCAAGACATTAATAAAGAATTCGAAATACGTACGTTTCGTAGCTGCAACAGACCCAGGCTGTAAAAAAAGGTTCATTAGGTCCGGTTCTCTGGGTTTATTAAAATATATTGTTGGGTCAACTTCAACACTTAAGCAGTTGACTCCAGAGTCTCTAGCACAAAAACCCAAATTTTTTATGGTGCAAACACTGTCCATATTTATGGTTATCTTTTAGTCGATAGCTTAATTACTCCTTCAATATTCTCATGACACAATCACGACACAGTTTCTAGTGGACTGGCTTTTTTTTTTTATCTCACAACACTTTTTACATTCATATCAGAATTACTGGGCATGCGCATTGGGCTGGCCAAACACAGTTCACATATTCTTATTTGAAGACACAACAATACCCCTCCTACTTCTTTAATTTATACAGATGGCGTTTCTCACGCCGAGAACTGACTATACCCCCCCAAAATTGCACTGGTTACACCATGCAATCACTGTATTAGTTATTTACACAAATTGTAGTTAAATTGTTAACCACACAAATTGCACAAAATACACTTTAAGAAATGCACTAATAAAAAATACAATTCACAATACAATTCAACAAATAAAAAAAAAAACAATTCACTGGAATTAATTAAAACATACAAAAGAAAAATAATAATAATAAATTTTATCAGTAGTACTTAATCACTTGGCATTGGCAAAACACAAACTTTAGATATGGCTCTTTTACAAGTACTAAATTGTGTTTTCACTTTAACTACACGAATTTTGTTATCGTCACCTAAATAAACCTTTGAATAATTTTCCTAATAACCACTTGTATGGGGCAAATTCTCTTCAATTAAGAGCACTAAATCTCCAACTTTTACATTATTTTTTCAAACATCCATTTGTACCTTTGTTGCATTTGGTTAAGATAACTACGATGCCAAAATTTCCACATTAATTGCACTGTTCTAGTAATTTTTCCCATTTCTTAAGGTAACTCTCCTTTTATATTTATTAAGTTGGGCTCAATAATAGAATTCAAGGATCTATTAATCAAAAAGTGAGCTGGAGTAAGAACTTCAAAATCATTCTCATTAGCAGACAAAGGCCAAAGAGGTCTAGAATTTAGCATACCCTCTATTTGAAATATCATGGTTAAAAATTCCTCATAAGTCACATTTATTCCTTCATAACCCTTTTAGATGGTTTTTAAAAAGGATTTAATAGAGCCTCCCATAGACCACCAAAGTTGGGTGATCTAGGGGTATAAACTCCACTTAATGCTTTCTGCCGCTAAGTATCAAAGCTAATTGATCATTTGGTTTTCTAACCATTTCATGAATTTTTTAATTTTCCCCTATTAGCTCCTACAAAATTTTTGCGTTGTCAGAAAATAATTTTGCAACTTCCTCTTCGAGACATAAAATCTTTTCAATGTTGCAAATGCATCGGAAGTTAAATCAGACACTACTTCGATGTGTACAGCTTTAAACACAGAACAAATAAATATACAAATATAGATTTTATGCAAACTTCCCTTGCGTTGGCCTTTTTTTTATGAAGAAAGGGACCAAAAAAGTCTACACCCGAGCAGTTAAAGGGGTAGTCAGTGGTAACCCTTTCCTTAGGCAAATTGCCCTTTTGAGATGCTATAACAGGTTTTACACTTAAAACATATGATACATTTATGCACAATTTTTCTACAAAGATTGCGACCATTCAGAGGCCAAAATTTTTCGCGAACATGATTCAAAAGTGAAAAGGCACCAACATGAAAGTATTTGTTATGAAAATGTTCTATTATTATACATGACAATTTATGCGTTTTGGGTAAAATAATTTGATGTTTTTGATTAAAGTCAAAATTTGTATTACCTAATCGGACGCTCACTTAAGCACTCCATCTGAATCCAAAAACGGATTAAGACTTTTCAACTTACTATTGGGCAAAACTCGTTGTTGTTGTTGTAGACATTTAATGTCTACTGAAAATTCTTGACTTTGTATACCCTTTATTAGGAAGATTTCCGCTTTATCCAACTCATCTGCTTCTAGTGGGCCATTGGCTTTGACCTTCCTCCTGGTGTTGTTTACGAACCTAAAAATATAACTTAAGATACGCAGAATGGTTAAATAATTGTTATTAATATTGCACAAATTGTTCACAAAGTCATTCACACAAATGTTTAGTACTGGCACTTCCTTCCCAAGTTTTTCACGAACACTGTTCTTCAGTTCTGAATTGTACGCATCGTTGTTTTCACTAACTTTCACAGTTTTGTTCGGATAATCACTGCCAGATAGAAACTCTGGACCGTTCCACCACAGTTCTTGGTTCAGAAGTTTGTCCGGATCAACTCCACGAGAAATCAAATCTGCAGGATTCTGGTTGGATGGCACATGTCTCCATTGCCGCACAGAGAACAAATCTTGAATCTTAGCAATTCTATTCTGCACAAATGTTTTAAGGTCCATCGGTTCTTTTTGTAGCCATGACAACACTATCATTGAATCAGTCCACAGATAAACTTTAACTGATTCTAGTTTCAAGGCATCAATCACTCTTTTCACAAGTTTGGACAAAAGGACAGCTGCACATAACTCTAATCTGGGAATAGTTAGGCACTTAATTGGTGAAACTCTCGATTTGCTAGTAATTAATTTCACTAAAGTCTCTCCCGAATTATTTTTTGATTTGCAATACACTGCAGCTCCATAGCAACGCTCTGATGCATCAGAAAAACCATGAATCTCTATAGATGAAGGATTCTCAATCACTATACGTCTTTCGATATTGATGCTATTTAGGCTCTCTAGCCTAATTAACAACTGGTGCCATTCAGAATACACTTTATTTGGGAGTGGATCTTTCCAGTCAATACTAAGTCCCCAAAGCTTTTGCAAAAAACATCTTGGCCTTGGACACCACGGGTCCCACAAGTCCCAAAAGGATCGAACAGTCTGGCAATAGTTGATAAAACGCTTCTCTTTGTATACGAATCTCTTGGAATCACGTCAACTTTAAAGGAAAACGTGTCTTTTACTGGGTCCCAGGACACACCCAATGTTCTGGTCTCATTTGGTCTGGAAAAATCGTAGATTTCATTTAGACACTGCGAAAGTTCAGAATGATTTCCACAGATTTTATGCAATTCCATGCCTGCACTTTTCAAAATTGCAATTAACTGACGTTGTAGCTCCTTAGCCTCTTCTAAGGTTTCCGCACCGCATAACGCATCGTCCATGTAGAACTGGCTTCGAAGGACTGGTGCTGCTACCGGGAATTTATTTTCTTCATCATAGGACAATTGTCTCAATGTTCGTTGCGCTAAATATGGGGCACTGGTCATCCCATAGGTGACCGTTTGAAGCTCATATGTTTTTACTCGGTCATGTTTATTGTCTTTCCACAATATTTGTTGCAGACAGCGTTGTTCGGAATCAATTAGGATCATTCTATACATTTTCTTTATGTCCGCAGTCAGTGCATATCGGTAAGTACGAAATCTAATCATCTGAGCATATAAGTCATCTTGGATGACTCCTCCGTTTAACTGAGTGATAATCCATTATCTGTAGGGCTAGACGCATTGAAGACCACTCTCACCTTAGTGGTACTTTTCTCGGGTCTATAGACGCCATGATGCGGTAAGAAATAGTTCATCTTCGGATTGTCATTTTCAACCCTCACTTCTCGCATATGTCCCAATTGTTCATATTCTTGCATGAATTCTCTATACAGTTTTAGATATTGTGGATCTCTTTCCAATCTAATCCACAGTGCATTTAATCGTTTGAGAGCAATGCGCCTGGAATTCCCTAAACAATTTGGATCAGCTTTAAAGGGGCATTTTAACTACATACCGTCCCTCAATGTCTCTAGAATGCGTTTTCATAAAGTGTTCCTCGCATAAATTAGCCTCATTATTTTTTGTTTGCACTATTTCCGCATTTTCTACTTCCCAAAATTTTTGCAATGTTTTATTTAAATCTTCGTCCCTAACTAACCCGCAATGAACTTTAGTTTCATTTAATGAATCTACATTACCACTTGCAACGTATCCAAAAACCGTGTTTTGTAAAATTAGATCTGAATTTTTTATCTTAAATTTTTCTGGTCTCAATAGTTCAAAAAATATTTCTGCACCTAACAACATGTCTATTTTATCTGGAATATTAAAACGATCATCAGCTAACTCCACTATATCTGACAAATTAACACTGGTATTAAACGTGTTATTTGGAATAAAATCTGTGATTTTCTTAACTACTAACATATTTAAATCCTTCACGAATGTATTACTTTTATTTGAAATTGTCGTTTTAACGCACCCGTTAACAATCATAGAGGCATCATTTAAACATGAGATCAAAGTATTAATCTTTTCACTTTTCAGTTGTAATTTATTGGCGCACTCATTTGTAATAAGACAAACCATACTGCCTCCGTCTAACAAACACCTACATTCATGCCAATTCGAATATTTATCCTTAACTAATATGCGAGCAGTGCTCAATAAGCATTTTTTAATTTTGTTATGACTAAAAGTAGTCGCCACGATTTCTTGATTGTTTATATTTGAACTAGGAATGAAAGGAGGGGCAGAAGTATTAGGATACATCGTTCGCGGTTTCTCTTCAAGGACGGAATGGGGATTCGGAATACTTTTTATTTCTCTTTGAAAATGAAGTAATTTATTATGCGGCTTCTTACAAATTATGCAATTTTTAGAGCGACACTGTTTAACACAACATTCTGGGGATAGACATTTAAAGCACAATTTATTGTTTTTAACAAAATCTACTCTTTCATTTATCGAAAAACTTTTAAACTGAGGGCAAAATTGCAAAGCATGTGCTTCATTTTTACACAACACACATTTTTCATTCTTTACTTCAGAAAAAAATACGCTCGAAACTCCTCTCTGACTTCGCGAGCTGTTATATTTCAGTTGTTTATTGAAATCAAATCGTTTATTTTCATTTCCAGTGAAGGACCTGGAAAATGTATTAGACTCGCTTTTAATTTTACCTTTAGAAGATAAATAAATATCACATTCTCGCCCTAACTCGTGGGGGTTTAAAAAAAAGTTTTTTCCTTGTTTTACATTAATATGAGTCGATAATTCTCTGTCAAGAGTGCTCATCATTTTATCCGCTACAATTAATTCACATACTGACTTAAAATCATTAACATTTCGTAACTGACAGTAATACTCAAATGTTGCACTTAACCTAGACGCAAATTGAACATAACTCTCTGAATTTAATTTTTGAGTTTTACGAAAATCATTATAGCATTCTTGCGGTGTAGGCTGAAATTCTTTCAAAACTAAATTTTTTAGTTTATCATAACTGCGCAATTCTTCCTCTGACACATAAATCATTAGTTATTCGCTCTCTCTCCTAGGATGTTTAAAAATTTCCGATTTCCATTCCGGAACCTCTTTCGTTTTGAAATGCTTTCCTAATCTGAAAAAAATAAATTATATGACTCAACACGTGAGGGTACAGAGATAGTTAATGTTTTTACACTTTTTTATTAATTTTCGATACTAATATTGTTACCTGTTTCGGTGGCGCTCACTGTTGAAAGTGACGAATCATGTGTAAATCTTTTCGAATATTAGCTAGCTCTAATTTGTTCTTTTAACTGCGCTAACTAACTTTTTCTAACTGTAAATTTGTTTCACTTTCTGACTTTATGCGCTAATTTTATTTTTCTAACTCCAAATTTTTTTCCCTCGAAGATTTTTTAATTCTCGTTTCTTCAACAGCATAGTCAATAAATTTTTAACAATTCTGTTTCCTTTTATAATTCACTACTTTCAAAAAATTTTCAAATCAAGAACTTTTCATTATTGGCACAATTAGTTTTAATTCCTCAGCGACAAGTTTTAACTCGTCTTTCTTCAAATTAGCAATTAAAAACATAATTAAAATTCTCACAAAAATTCAAAGGATTCAAAAGAACATTGCTCTCACTACCTCCCCATAACCGGTCGCCACTTGGCTTCTTGCTTCGTAATACGAATACACATTAGTTTCACTCAGCCATTTAATCAAGCTAATTTCTAAGCTCGGTTGCGATCGGACCAAATGTTGGGTCAACTTCAACACTTAAGCAGTTGACTCCGAGTCTCTACACAATCCAATTTTATGTGCAAACACTGTCCTATTTATGGTTATCTTTTTAGTCGATAAGCAATTACTCCTTCAATATTCTCATGACACAATCACGACACAGTTTCTAGTGGACTGGCTTTATTTTTATCTCACAACACTTTTACATTCATATCAAATTACTGGGCAGCCCGTTGGGCTGTACAAACACAGTTCACATATTCTATTTGAAAAATACAACAATACACTCCTACTTCTCTTAATTATACAGATGGGGTTTCTACGCCGAGAACTGACATATATTATTGATCAAACTTGAAGGGTGTTTTCAAAAATTTTATAATGTTGGGAAAATTTTTTAAAAAATATGCTATCAGTAATTCCAGTGCGAGAAAGCTTCTCTAAGCTTTTAAAATTAATTAAAATTATCTCACACAGATTCTATTGCCGTTAAGGCTAACAAATTAGCTATTTGGCAAATAACACGATATACATATTGATGTTTACAATTGTATAATAGATTTTGCTATGAAAAAAACATGAAAAGTGCATTTTTAATCAATACAAAAAAAAAAATAACGCTGCTTTTTTTTACTTTTACTAGTTTTCTTGACTAATAATTAAAATAGAGGGGCGGCAAATTTCCGGTCGGCCCAAGCGGCAAAAGCTGAACCCCTTTGGTTGTCCTTTTTGGCACACTAACAACACAGAGCTACGTTGACGACATGCTATGACCAGTTGTATTACCATTCCTTTTGCGACACACAGGACTTTTCAACACGATAATGCCTGGCCGCACCCGGCACGTGATTTATCTTAAAAGTTGGAAAACATTTGGCAAGAAATTACGCAGAACACTATTTGAGATCTTTATCAGCCTATGCCACACCAGGTGACAGCTTTCATCCAGGATTAGTACTGTAATTCAGGCACACTGTTATGAGCTTCTAATGTGGGAAACCTTATTTTACTCGTTAGAACATACAATTAACAGTTATTTTTATTATTAATTAAACTCATATAAAAAAAGAACATTTATTAAGGTATCCAACTACGTTCGGAACCATGATTTTGCAAAAGCGTGTAAATGGATAATATTTATGATATTTAGCGTCACTTAGATTAGATAATGTATATAAAATTTGGGTTAAGAATAGTATTATAATAAAAAATTATCTAAGTATAATATTTTGACAAAAAATTAACTTAGAATAATCTTTTTTCTAAATGTTCTCCTTTTGTAAAAAATGCTTCTATTGTATTTATATTTTGCCTGTATATAGCTCAGACCTCTGTACAGAGGCTCAACTAGAATTTTTGAAATGCATAACTTGGAATTCGGTTTATCCATATTTTACGAAAACAGAAGGGAGAAATTTTAAGAAAATACGCCAATAATTATTTCAAATGGTTGTAACTCTGAAAATAATGTGAATTTTTCAAACATCATAGTTGAGACTCTGTACAGAGGTCTGAGCTATATACAGGAAAAATATTAATACAATAGAAGCATTTTTTACAAAAGGAGAACATTTGGAAAAAAGGTTATTTTAAGTTAATTTTTTGCCAAAATATTGTATTTAAATAATTTTTTTGTCATAATGTCCTTAAAACAATTTTATACATGTATTCTAATCTAAGTGACACTAAATATCATGAAAATTATACGTTTATGCGTTTTATTAAAATCATGGTTCCAAACGTAGTCGGATACCTTAAACAAATATATTTTAAATTTTCGAAAAGATATAGGAAAGTCCTCAAGTAACTTTCATCCTAAGCCACACGGTTTTTGATAAATTAGATAAATGCCTGTGCAGTACTTTAACGCCTTAAGAGTAAAAATCAAAAATAGAGAAATTCTCGTTCAACACAGTACAATATAGAAGATTTTATAATATCCCTTTCTATTAATTTTCTATTTGTGCGTGTATATTTCATCACATTTTTTTCCTGTAGAAAATTGAAATTTATTAGAAATTCAACCAAATAATTGACTCTTTAACTTGCATCATAAAGACGTGCTGTAAAAAGATATGAGGAGATATTTGAATTATTTTTTTCAGAACATTTGTTATTTGGAATGAGACCGAAATTAAAATGACACGCGAGGAAATTTTGAAATTTTACAATAAAAATATTCATGAGGAGGAACTGAATTTGGAATGCCATCATTTCAAGTAATATCTAATCTTTGATACGGAAAGTTGAAGAAAAAGCAAAGGGAAGAAATTCAAAAATTAATTAACAAAAATTATAACTCAACAAATGATGAGTATTGCGTATAGGAGTGTTTCTTAACAATATAATATAAAGCAACACGAGTGCTTCACTAAGTGACAAATTCCCCAAATTTGAACTACACCTGAATTGGCATCCCCTTTGCAAAATTACCACACCATTCCATGGGATGACTTTGAGCATCGACAGATTTAACGTGCTTCAACTCCTCTACACGGCGGCTCCTCAGTGGCATTAGGGCTCCAACCGGCGACGACAACTTTGACCACGAGTTCGTGACTATAACTACCAGGCTTTATGAATATTGAAAATGAAATATTACTTATATTTGATTTTGAAGACATGATTAATATTATTACGAATTTATAACTAAACAAGTAATATAAAGAAATCTTTTTAACGTCAATTCCTACTTTGTTAGAAAAACATATTGACACCATCTCTTGCAGCTAGTTGTAACTACGACAGAAATAACGCAGAATAAGTTTAAAATTAAAAAATAAAATTTAATTAATGAATTAATATTTGAAAAAACTGTATTAACGTTAAATGTCATCCACTACAAGTTTAAAATAATTTATTTGAACTTGAATGGATGAATAGAAAATATTTTACTAACGATTGAAAATTTGAACAATATATATATATATATATAGGGAGTGAGTGAACAAAAAGTAGGAATTGAAAAAACAAAAAAGGCAGAAAAGGAGTTTTGAAATAAAATTTCATTTTACTATGGAGGATTACTATTATTCAACTATACATAAAAGCTATACGAATATATGAAATTTGTATGAAATTTACATATATAATAATATTGAACATTGCCAAATTCGATAAAAGTGTCACAGACCATTTTTTTGCAGAAGGGCGGAGAGCCTAAAAGAATCTTAAGACGTCCTTGTCATTGCGGTTGTTACATCGAGCTCCAGAAGGCTCTGAATAGCGTGAGATTAAAAAAAATACACTCTGTATTACCTAAAGAAAAGCGTATTTATAATTTAAAAAATAACCAGAGAAACAATTTTTTTTTATAAATACTTTTTAATTAGTTTTCCAAACACATTTTTGAATGTTTTACAAATGTAAAGAGACTCTCAACCACTTCTCGAAAGGTGAGTAAAAACAAGAAACTAAAATGTGTGCCACATTTGCTGGAAAGAAATCTTCCGGATTATTTCATCTGCTTATTCCTGTTAGCACAAAGAAAGCAGAACATGGCAGAAATTAAAATGAACAAGATAATGTTGATGGAGACTAAAATGGCAAATCTTATGAGTTCACCTGAAAGGGAAAACATCATAGATCAGTAATGAATATCTAAATAGAAATGAGAATTTATTGTGAGAAATGAAAATACGTCAATTACGTTGTCAATGCGTCTAAAGATGTAAATAAAATAATTACTGAAACATATTTACAATCATGCATTCTTTCAAATATATGATTGAATAGGCTACGATTCTGATGTTTCATATTTTTCCAAAATCTTCGTAAGTACATTCTATTCTGCCTTTTATATAGCTTCATACCGGAAATATTATTTCGCAAAAGAATTTCTAATTATAAATTTATTTTCTGTCTGTCGGAAATGCATTACGCATTGGAGCTTGATGAATTAATTAGTTGTAGTAAATCCTTTACACATATCATTTTGAAATAGCTTAGTGGGCTAAATTCGTGTGACGTCATAGTCACGTGATAAATCCAATTAAGGGTTTTTCTCCAATCAGGTCATACATCTCACTGTTGCCAACTTTTACTTTTCACAAAAGCTTTATTTTAAAAATATGTATTTGTCAGAAATAATAGCGCACATAAATAAACGGCATAAATTTTATTTTAAAAAAAATAAAAATAAATTTAAAAGTTTTTATTTTGAAAACGTTTGGAAGAATCTTAATACAGTGGACATCCTTACCAACTATCAAATTTGAAACGTTTATCTAATACCGACTTCGAATTCAACAATAACAAAAAAACCGTGATTACAGCTATCACGTGACCACGAATTTAGCCCATTGAAAATCAGTTCTATTGAAAACTAATTTTGAAAGAAGCATGCTTTTTCTTCAGGATGTGAGATATTATTTTAGAGTTTATATTTACAGTGATCCGCAGTAATTAAAAAAAAAGGAGCCAAATTGATTGTATGCTATTTTAACAGTAGAGACGAATTGTACTAAAAGGAGCATTATATTTGAGATAAAACAATAATTTGAATTGCATTGGTCTTATAAAAATTTTCAAAATAAATAAAATAAGAAAAATAAAACTTACCTGAATTGTCCACAATTTTGGTTTCACATCGTAAACCGGTATATCCTGCTTCACATCTGAAATAATAAAATATTGCTTAAGACACATAAGTAGCCGTAATAATGAGTGAAGAATAAATTAAGTTCTTGTCACTTTTTTCTTTTACAGTATGTTTAAGATTTACACTAAAAATCTGAAGATCCATGAAAGAATTAAAAAAAAATTTTTTTTTTCAATTCACGAATTAAAATGCATAAAAGTAGAATAAACTAAGTGACATTGCAACATCAAGAAAGAATGGACAGAAAGGGAAGAAACTCGCCAAGCAGAGAGAGCAACGGAAAATATTTAATGCTTATTTTGAAATTATACTTGACAAACAGAACGACAACATCGCCATTCAGTGGCTTGTAAGTCCACCTTGATCGACGATACATGAAGCTATAAGTCTAGGTACTGAGTCGATGAGATAACATCTGCAATCCCTGTCAACTATTTGTCACAGTTGTTCTTCTGAACACTACGGTGGCAAGACATGAAAGTGGCAACTAAATGCATTCCACGCGTGTTCAATGGTCGTAAAATCTGAAAAGAATTGGGCTCTACTTCGTAGAGCCCATTGACAGATGTGTACAGTGTGCAGTGTCTTTCTGACAATGGGCAACTCTCACTACCTGATAAACGGGGAGTATCATGGGCAGCAGCGCAGCATTCACGTATCAGTGGGCTGTCACAATGCCCTGAATACGAAAAAGAGGTGATCTACTATCGTGCACAATGGCGCTCTAAGACATAATGGTCTGTTTTTACTTTGTGTGCCATTCCGCATATGAAACCGATTTGGACTTGTTACCACGTCGATGCCACATTCGTACACGGTGATTATCCCTGAACAAATGGAAATACTATGAATCTAAGAACATGGCCCTGTGCTACTCTATTGTCTACGTCAATATGACCCGATATTTTTGAAAACGGAGTCACCTGGTTTGTGGGATCAGTCTTCTTATTGAGCTCCTTGAGTGAAAAACTACTAGCAACAAACTGACGAGCTAGGGATTCTGGGCTATTTGAGAACATTAAAAGAGTCTTATACATGCTGCAATAGGACGGCAGGAGTGGTTTTGGGGGCCAGTCTTCTTACCGAGCTCCATGAGTGAAAAACTACTAGCAATAAATTGGCGAGCTATGGATTCTGGGCTATTTGAGAACATTAAAAGTGTCTTATATATGCTGCAATATGACGACAGGAGTGATTTGTGGGGTCCTTGCCTCTTGTCGATGGATAAATTAAAACACGTGTACTGACTTCGCTCCGCCACTCGAATCTATCAGTTAGCAACATTTCTTTGTTACATCCATCTTTGTCAGAGCCAGTGTAACGTGGGCTCGTTTAAGTGGGTGTCAATTGAAATTTGATGTATGCGAAAACATGCACGTCTCAACCCAATTGCTTACTTCTCGTATAATCGTCTGCTTTTCCGGAGCTGCCTCTGTTGTCTGAAATCTGGCATTCTCTGCGATTGCAGATGTTCTATAACTCAAGGAAAGAATTTCCACAATGATTTCCCTGGCAAAAATAAAGACATGGATGTAACCCAGCGTTTCTAAAATTCAGGCCCCTTAGGGGCGCGATAACTATACAAGGGGGCGAGCATATTGAAAAGTCGAAAATAAAAAGTTATTTAAAAAATTATTAATTTTCTGAAAGTAAACAAACGTATTACTTCCTGATATAATAAAATATAGATTTCCCATTTAAAGTGATATAATACAATTATAAATCTATCAGTACTGTAAAATGTATACTTTATTATTAATTTAACAGTACTAAGTTAAGAACAAGTTTGATAATTATTAGTGACTCCATGGGCTTATATTAACACTTATCTTGATAATTTGTACGGTTTATAATTAATTCCTTAACTGCCGATTTAAAGTACGCAATTCGTTCCCAAATGCCCCCGTTAACCACGTAGACGAGCATATTTTGATGTTTTTTTGGGGGAGGGGAGGAGGAAAGAAATAAATAAGCAAAAATAAACTGAAATAAGTAAGTTCTTCGCAAATACTGTCAGGGTCCTTTTATTGCATTCCAAATCCCTCGGAATAATTTTTTTGGATAGCATTGCACAAAAAAAGATCGTATTGGAAAGACGTATAGATACGTCCAGAAAATTAATGTTGGCTGAGGAGACGTTTATATACGTCTTTTGCACATAAGATGTTAAAGTTGTATTGTAGCTTTAGTGTCAAAGTATAGTATTATTGAATTCGATACATTGTTGTTGTATGGAGGGGGGCACGATGAAAATGATGATTGAATAGTGGGTCGCGTCGATTGAAAGTTTGAGGAGCACTGATGTAACCCCTTCAGCGTGTTCTTACCATTGTACACTGGTGTGCAAAACTTAAGCAACATTGTAAAAATTAGCAGATAGCCATGAAATTGCGGAAAAGGAGGTCCGGAGATCAGTACAGTGAACACGTAAGTCAGTAGAAATGTCATGCGTATGCAAATATCAGGAACAAAACGTCAGAAGCGGTGGGGAGCGTACGCAAACCGCGCGTTGTCCAACAGTAGAATAAAATGAAGGACGGAGACGCGAAACCAACATATTCCGCTGCAAGTGCCAGTGAGTCAGTTCGTGAAATATGGCTAGAAGAAATCACCGGGACGACTTCACACGGGAAGAATGATCGGAAAAGCGGGAGGAGGGGCGTACTGTCACCAGTGTAGCTGCAGAGTTCGGAATCAACAAAGTGTCGTTTCGTGCGCTTGGAAAGCGTTCCAAACCACAAGGTACAGCTGTTAGAAAGGTTGATGGTGGCCGCCCGAGGACGACAACTGCAGGTGATGACCGATATATCATCCTGCAGGCGAAAAAAAGGTCGACAGCAGTCAGCAAGCACCATTGCTCAGAAAGTCTGTACAGCAACGGGTCGACAAGTGTCGCGGTTTTCCGTGGCCAAACGTCTTCACAAAGGAAAACCTGTTCCCGCCGTCCTGAACGCTGCCTCCCGTTGAAAGTTAGCCACCGAAGCCACCGTTTACAGTGGGCCAGAGAGCACAAAAACTAGACAACTGATCAATGGAGTCGTGTCTCTTTACGGATGAGAGTCGGTTCAGTACCAGAAGCGATTCTCAACACGTTTTGATTTGGAGAGAGATCGGGGCCCGGTTTTATCCCAGTAACATCAGGGAAAAACACCGTTACGGTGGTCCTGGAGTTCTTGTTTGGGAGGCATTATGCTGAACGGGCGAACTGAGCTTTACATTTTCGACAGAGGGTCTGTAAAACCCGGGGATCGCTATTGTGAGGAGGTACTTCTTCAACATGTGCGTCTTTTCGAGGTGACATTGGCCCGACATCATTTTTATGGATGACAATGCACGGCCACATCGCACTCTTTTTCTGTTGGGGGAGCTGCTGGGAAAATGAAGATCACTCGAATGGATTGGCCAGCGTACTCCCCAGATTTAAACCCATCGAACATGTGTGGATGCTTTGGGGAGACGTATTGCCACACGCTTACATCATTCGGAGAACAGCCCAAAAACTCAAACAGATGTTGATTGGGGGGAATGGGCACCCTACCTCAAGAAATGTCGACCAGCTGGTTCTGAGTATGCGGAGACGGTGCGAAGCAAAACCCTTGGGAGTAAGGGGAGGGCATATACCATATTAAGGAACATCTGCTTGTTGTTCTTCCTGTTGGGTCGACAATCTGGTCACGATATATGCGTTCAATAAAGCTTGTTTGTTTGATTCCATACCGTATGCGTTGTGTTCATTTTTCAGCGCCGATGCTTTCGTCATCCTTACGTACATAATACCCCTCCCTCATTTCAGAATTTCATGTCCCTCAGATGATTTTTCGTGAAGTTATGGCAATAAACCCACCTGTTGCTTAAGTTTTGCACACCAGTGTATCTTACTCAACATGAGCTAGAGAGAACTTCGCGATTCCCATAATTTGCAAAACTTAGTAATGTAGGCCTATCCTGAAAGTATAATATTTCGGCCATTTCTTCTTTTCATTTTGTCATGTAGTGCATACAAAAAAGTGTAGGTGCCCAAAGTACTTACATGCATCTGTAGTTCCGTTCAACCTTAGAATTTGTAAGAAACTCGCATCGTCCGTGGAAACATGTTTGAGGATTACACAAATCTAAAATAAAATATGCAGATTCAGTTTAAAATAAAAATGAAAAAATTTCTCAGTGATTCTTAAATAAACTTAATTTTAGCTGCATAATAATTTATAAGAGCTTGAAATATTTTTTCTTCAAATTTTACATTCAATACTTACGGTGGTATTCTCAATCGCGAGTTACTGAAAAGATAACTCGCGGATAATTCTCCTTTCTTATTCTCGAACTGACGATTACCGAATCCGTGAGTTATGCGTGGGCAAGATGTTACAGTCGTTGTGATTGGACACTGATAATCACGTGACATATTGCTTACATTTTATGTTGTATCTTGGCGCGAAACATTCGATTAGCTGTTTTAAACACGCTTTTTTGTTTGACGTATTTCTCTTGTTTTGTTTTGCTATGTCGAAAAGCAACTTTTCAGTTCAGGAAATGGAATTGTTATTAAATCTTGTAGAAAAATATAATTGTATAGTAAACTGCAAAATTACCAACGCAGTTATTAACAAGAAAAAAAGAAGCATGGGATAGTCTGACGGTGGATTTCAATGCAGCCAGCCTATGTAAACGGCAGCAGCTTCAAAACAAATTTAAAAACATGAAAAAGGAGTCGCAAAAAAAAAAAAAAAAAGAAGCCCCTGATAAAGTAGAAATATTTAAAATTTGGTGGAGGAACCCCCTAATTTACTGTGAATTACCTAATTTACTGCAGAAAAGAATCGAAGCGGTCGTCCATCTTTGTTTACAAACAGATTGCGTGATCGAAATCCGCGTTTTACCCTCCGAAATCGGCGGGTTACCTTTGGATGAATAATCCGTGGATTTGGCGCGATCCGCAATTGAGAATAATGATGTTTCGCCACACACACACACACACACACACACACACACACACACACACACACACACACACAAAACACACACACACACACACACACACACACACACACACACACACACACACACACACACACACACACACACACACACACACACACACACACACACACACACACACACCCAGGAGTTACCTCCGGTCGGGGGTAACCCGAGGTTAACTCGCGATTGAGAATACCACCGTTAATCACAGACTTTTGAAGAGAACTCAGTGTTCTTTGATTAAAATAATACAAATTTATGCGAGAGTTTAAGTGTGTTCAAATACACGCTAGGTTTTACTATTTATTACAAAACTATTGCTATATGCTATGTATACTATGTTAATATTAACTCAGTAAATGCAAATGCGAAAGAGAAATGTGTGAAAATTTCTTGATGTATAGAGTGTGAAACTCGCACGACTGACTGTCTAAAGTGCATTACTATAAAGGACAACGGGTATGAAAGTTATTTTACTGGACAAATAACGTTTAATAAAGGGAGAATAACAAAGAAATTTTTTCCAACCATTAATAAAAGACTGTCATGCCATCATTTTTACACTAACTACAAAATAACCCAATTTCTCAATGGTCATGGTAATTTCAAAAGCTACTTGAACAAATTTAATTTAGTTCCGACATCTTCCTGTGATTGTAATATTGGAGGAGAGGAAAATGTAGAACATGTGCTCCTTCTGTGTTCCAAGTTTGCCAGAGAAAGAAAGATCCTAAGACTGGCTTTCAAGGGACTTCATATAAATTGGCCTTCGAATTTTCACCAACTTCTTTCTACCAGAAATGCTTTCAAAAATTTCTGTGAATTTGTTGTAAATATTTGGATTTCTTCTTAACCTCAATATTTTTTTTAAATTTTTTGTTTCCCCTGAATGTGTGTTTATTACTTACTTCTGTAAGCCCCGTGTAATACTTTGTGGTGCACGGGGATTTTATAATTGTTTTCAATAAAAAAAAATAACGTTTAATACAATGGTGCAATAAATGAAATAATTCTCCCTCGTAGCAGAAAACGAAGAAATTGGTACTTTTTGTAGAAACCGGGCTGATAATAACTACTGCCTTGCACAAAACAATAAAGTCTTCGGAAGTTTTTTTAGGGTATATCATGAGCTAAAATGTACTAAATGTTGCCAAGAATCACTTGGCATGATGTATATTGAGCCAATATTTTCCAAGCACCAATTTCATGATGACAGGTGAGGAGAATACGCATTTCAAGACAGTAGTAAAATGTGGTACAAACCGAAAAATTATTGTGTGTATCGCATTATTACCATGGGCATAATATGTCTGTTTTCACGCTGAATGATGATATAAGTATTAATTACAATAATTCGAGTTCGTAGTCCCAACATTACAGAAAGAATGCCAATAAAATGCACAGTCGCTGTCAAGCTTTGATTCCGATGTTGCTTCTCAGCACCATCCTTATATAGGGGAGAAGAGCCCTCTTCGACCTAGAGTTTTTTCTTCAAATTATCAACCCAAATCCTTCAAGGTTTTTCTAGATGCATCCATTTTTGCCACCAAGTTTGTCCTCCACTCCTATTAATTTACCAATATTGAAAGAATAATCCACCTTAGCCCTAAGATGATTTTTCTAGCTAGTAGTAGAGAAGCAATGTCCAAAATATTCATAACAATAACACTGATTTGAATTCATTTTATCAATGCTGTGGGGGAAAAAGTATTTTTTTTTAAAAAAATTGCCTTAGCTTTTGCTTTAAACTATGTTACAAATATACTTTAAAATGTATTTTGTTGCTTTTTAATATTTAAATAGATATTAATGAGTTACCTGCTTTTTTTTAATATTCTAAATATATTCAGTGCCAGTATACAAGTGTCCGGTATATTGGTGTTTTTTTCTCGAATTGATAAAATGATCAAATAATTATTCTGAAGTAGGACAGAGTTCTAAAATCCAAAAGATATTGGCTTATTTGATGGCGAATTAGAAATAAGGTGACGGTGTTTTGAAACGAATATATAGCTCATTATTTTGAATTGGAGCTTTTATTCAAACATTTTTAGCGGTGTTTCATTATATATATATTTAAACGATTTTCTACTGTCAGTATCGGTTCTATCTTAAAACAAAAAAGAACTCTGTATTCTGAGAACTCTAAGACAGTGAAGAAAAATTGTTGCTGCTTTTTCACCAATATTTAGAATGGTTTATATTGTTGCGTGGATCGAGGCTCGTGGACTTTATGCTGTCAGTTCAAAGGAATAAAACAGTTCTTCAAGAGTGATGCAATTTAATGACGAAAACAGTCCTTTGATTACAGGTTAAACAACAGTAAAACTCGAACAATATGTTCCAAAAGGTTCTGACGCCTTCTTTAGACACAGCTATCAGTGTATAAAAATATTGGCACGTAACGATAAAGGTAATCTGCAAGAAATCACTCGGTCACAGATAAATATCGAAGTGAACACTTCAGCAGCTGAAGTAGTACTAACTCAGTTTCAGGAAGCGACCAGTGTTTATAGTCTGCGCTACTGCCTTTCACTGCTTTCTCAAACAATCCACTCACGTCATAGGTCATGATGTCATAGACTTCTAGAGTAATTTCGAGAAGCACCCAAGCCAAGTCACCAAAAATGATGCCAAGGTTGTATCTCCAATATTTCACCCATTGAAACGTCATTATGTGGGACAGACTTCTTTGGAGTTATTGAAGTTTTTATCGTAAAATAAATGCAACAGAAAATAATATTAACTTATTAAATATGCTGATTTAAATTATCTACACTATTTTTTAAGATAAAATTTAAACTAATTGCCCAAAATTCGTAATAATATTTTATATCTCAACCAATTTCAAAAATTTCTTTTTACTGTCCTTATATATTTCAGTAAAAATGATTACTTCTTACCCTCACATATTCCAGATGGTATTCCTACAATTTGTCCCCAGGGGCATCTACAGATGGCTTGTGAATTTTCGACTATACATTCAGCTCCCATGTCTCGGCACATGGGCTCCAATTTTTCGCACAACAGGTTTGTCTTGCAGTCTTTTCCTCCGAAGTGCGGTTTACATTGGCAGATGTATTCGCCCTCTTCGTTAGGTCTGCAGATTTGGTTTTCTGGACATCCGGACCATGCACAAGAATCTGAGGTTTAAAATGATTAGTTAATACTAAATTTAGTTTTTATTCAAATTTGGGTACTTACATACTAGCCCGTCGATCAGTAAGGTGGCGAAGATTTTGAAGAACCTGCTTCAAAATTTATTTACACAGGGCATTCCGAAACTCAACGTCAAGTGGGCCCGTATGTTTGCTATCTACACGAATGTAGACTCTAAATTTTTTTTAAAAAGTGAAGTCTTGTGAGTAGTGAGTAACTAGCTAAATTTATTTCTTCTATATACTGCTTCAGTAATTCCTTTGGGGACAGTTATGTTACATTTTCGATTGGTTTGAAGGAAGTTTGAAAGCAAACCCTTGGAACATTTAATTTATTAAAGCGAGGTTTCACAAACTATGGGGTGCCTCTAGGGGATGCATGATAATCCTACTTGGGTGCGCGATCATATCGAAAAGTCGAAATTAAAAGATTATTTTAAAAATGATTACGATTTCTGAAAGGAAGCAAAAAAAACTGACGTAATAAAAATAAAATACACATTTACACTGACATAATATGCTTATAAATATACTAGAACCGCACACTGTACTTAGTAATTAATTTATCTATACTAAATTAAGAACAAGTTTAACAATTACCAGTGACTTCCATGGGTTTGTCATATACAAAAGTTAAAACTTATCTGGATAATTTGTACGGTTTATATTTAAAGTTGTATGTAGCTTTAGAGTCCAAGTACATTATTATTACGTTCAATATATTATATGTTAGAAGGGGGGTAGATGAAAATTATAATTGAAAATTGGGTCGTAAATATCGATAGTTTGAGGAGCACTGCTTAAAGTGTTAGCAAAAAGGCTTTCCCGTTTTATTTTTAAATTTTTTTACTAGGGGTTTGGAGTTACACACATCAGGTTAGTTTAGGATCCGACTACGGCTGAATTGATTTTAAAAGGTAGAATGATATTTATGTATTTAGTGTTTAGATAGAAAATGTAGTAAAATTGTTTTAAGAATATTATTACAATAAAAATCATTTAGTATTTCATTTTGATCAAAATGAACACAGAATGACTATTTTAAATGCTCTCCTTGTTAAATGTTTATTATAATAATATTTGGCCTGTATATAGCTCAGACCTCTGTACAGAGGCTCAAATAGAATATTTGAAAATTCACATTATTTTCAAAGTTACAAACATTTGAAATAATTATCGGCGTTTTTTTCTTAAAATTTCACCCATTTGTTGTCGTGAAACATAGATAAACCCACTTCTAAGTTATATATTTCAAAAATTCTAGTTGAGCCTCTGTACAGAGGTCTGAGCCATATACAGGCAAAATATTATTATAATAGAATTATTTTTCAACAAAGGAGAACATTTTGAAAATTAGTCATTCTATGTTCATTTTTTGTCAAAATATTGTACTAAAATAATTTTTCATTGTAATACTATCCTTAAAACAATTTTATATACATTTTCTAATCTAAGTGACACTAAATATCATAAATATTATCCTTTTATACGCTTTTGCAAAATCACGGTTCCGAACGTAGTCGGATACCTTAAATGTAATGTTGGGATCTTAACCAAATGGGTCATCTTTTGAAATAATTTGCTTAGGGTAGAGAATGTAATATTTTTCTTTTTATAGAAATTCAAATTTAGGTGAAACTGTTTTCTCAGATGGAGTAAAAGTATGTTAATTTTAACTAAACCGGAAAAGTTTTTTTACTTAATGTGTGGCTATGATTAATAGCACGGCTATGTAAAAGAAAAAAAAAGTCTTTGAAACTCTAAAATTTGTAGGAAGGTGTCAAATTTCCACGTTTTCGAAACTATGCTAGTCGTTACTTAACCAACTGATATGGAATTCTTTTTTTTTTTTCCCAAAATTTTGTCCCCCCCCCCCCCCCTTCTTAACGGCTGAAAAAAGGACTAAGTTTTGATGTCAACAATTTAATTAATCTCTTAAAAACAAATTTTTTCATTGTCGATATAGGTTTTTTTTCCTGCGCATCTGATTTTCTATCTTCAAACTAACTTAAAATTCTTAAACGTTTTTAAGTTACATTAACTTAATAAAGAGACCACTTAGTAACTAAATAATAGTGTCAAATAGTGGCGCACACAAATGGGGGGAGGCATCCCAGGGTCCATAACCCCCCCAATGCCTTTGATTGTTTTTCGAATGATTATAATCCTATGTGTATACTACGTAAGATTTAAATTAGTATTTTGGTTAATTAACGCTAATTATTTATGCAATAATTAATTATTTACTGATTTTTGTTTCCGAAAATCGACAAAATCAAAATAATATGTTGGGCGTCGTATCGGAGCATGATACGAGAATAGTGGACTTTTGACCTGGGACTTTGCCTCGTAAAAGAAAAGGGCTTCTGAAATTGAAAAATGAAAACGTGAACCAAACTCACTGATATTTGCTGACACTGTGACGTAATCGTCACGGAATTTCAAAGTCAATTGATGAGAGATCAGATGCTTTTGTCTGGTGTTTCTATTGGAGGAGGGTGAAAGTAGCTTAGATAAACGAAATTGGTTCGTGCCACAGGCTATTCCGAAGGTATTTCTAACCCAAGTTACCCTACTTTCTACGTAACATGTGAAACCACCTCTTTTTCATTTCACACCCTTCTTAAATCTCGCCTTCATGGCTGGTGTTTTCCGTATTTTGTTCATTCCAAGAAAGGAAATCCTTTCGTGTTAAGAGAAAAAAAATGCATGAAAATACATAGTAGTTTGTTAGGAACTTTGTATTATTTTGTATTAACCGATATTTCGTCTTAAGCGTTTTCGTGTTAAATTTCATTAAATGTATAGCTAATAAGATGGCGGAGCGAGAGAGAGACAAAGAATGTTTTTATGAATTAAAATCAAAATAAACCTTACAAATCTTACCGACGCATTCTCCTTGTCTGAGAACATAACCAACTTCACATTCACATCGCTTGTTTCCATGTTGATGCTCTATTTCACAAGATTTTGTATGCTTGCCACAGCTGCATTCTGTAAGCAGATTATTTGACATTACGAAATGAGTTATCTTAATTGTGAAAAAAATCAGTGCCGGGACTTCAAAGGTCTTTGGAAGTATTGTAAAAAAGTAAGTAAGCGAAATGTTTTTCGAATTTTGTTTAATTATTCCATTGTATTTTAAAGTTATTCTAACGATATAAAACACTACAAAAATACTTTGAAAGAGGAAATCTTTTTTAATGAAACATTTGTGACTTTTCTAAAACTAAAAAAATTACAAACTTATTGAGATAAAAAAAATTAAAACTGTGAAATATTTTTTTTTCTCAAAATCAGTAAACAAGATGGTGTATAACATATACTAGTGGTTGTTAAACTGTGGTCTGTTGACCCCCGGCGGTCCTGAACGTCTTTCTAGGTCTCTCATTTAATGTTAAGATTTCCCTCTTGAACAGACTCTGCAAGGCCTCATGGAAAAAATTGGAAAAAATGCCACCCTAAAATAAATCACTAAATTGCCCCCAATGTGGACACTTGTCCAGGACATGTATTTTAAGCAAGAATACTAATTCAGTTTTTGTATTGGTTGCAACTTAGCCATTACTACAACATAAAATTTTTTAAAAAATAGTAGAGACTCATGTGCAAGGATTAAGAACTGTATATACATAGCATGTCAATAGGGTACCGATTGCATCTAGGAAAAAGTACTCAAAATCTTTGAGGTTCATGATGTTGGGCTGATACATAAAGAGGGCCACGTACACGACCTTTCCATACCGTCCTGTTTCTAACTAAGGTTTTCCAATTTGTCACCTAAATAGTTTTCAAGTTTTTTTTCCAGCCATTCAACCCACTTAAATCTTAGTCTTTCATTTTTTCGAGTAAAAAATGGTTTAAACAAGAAAATTCTTTTAGTGGCTGAATTTTCATCCAATATTTTAAAAGTCTTGCCTATTTAATCCTCTATAGTGCAGAAATTTAATAACTTCTGGCTGCTTAAATCGATTGTAAATTTAAAAGATGGCTCAACTCCGATAATTATGACATTTAATTCCATGAAATAAACGCTCATAGTAACCAAATGGTCATAGTTCCAAATTCGTGTTTGACCTTGCCGATTTGCGGGTTGAAAACCTAGTGCCACTGAAAACCTGCTTATACAGGGGATGATGCACATTATAAACATCTCGAGGCTCGATGTTCTCTCGCAGGCGTTGTGCCAAATTTTGAACAGGGATATGCAAGCTGAGGTTCAAGATTGCGTGGTCCGTTGCCAATGAACCTCATGTTGTTTCATAGTGAAGAAGACATTCACCAAACATGCAACTGAAAATTCCTCTTTCAAATATAGCAAGAGTCTATCACTCTCAGTTGTTGAAAGCCACGGTTGCCTACTGGTTATGATCACGGACACGTGACCGACGTGTCACGTGGGCCCGGCATGGGGAGGGTTTCTGACTTTAACCCAAATTCTAAAATTTATATATATATATATATATATATAAATCCATCCAAAGAATTTACCTCTTAAAAATCCTTAAAGCTAATAAAACCTCTCCAACTGATGCACTTAATAAGCTCTCTGGGATTCCTCTTATTCATATTATTACTACTACCATTTTTTAAAGTTCAAAATTTGGAACAATAGGCAAGATATCTTCTCAGGCTTCATTCCCATCTCTAAGTTATATTGCTTTATTTCTCTCCAAACCCTCTCTCCTGAACTTAAAAACAGTAAAACCTGTTTTTGTACGGTAGATAGGGACCGCATAAAAAAATCCACAACAAAAATATAGGAAATTTTCATAAATACTTACAAATAACAAAAAATTAGTCGATGTACGACAGAATTTTTGTTTATGCGGTAGGGAGGGACCGCATAAAAAAGTCGCACTTAAAAAATGCATCAATTATTTACGAAATTTATGAGAAAGTACTTCCAAACAAAATAAATAATTAAATTACACATGGAAACCTTTTAAAAACATTTAATGTCTCATTCTATACATGGAGAAGATTTCACACACAAAATGCTCTTCCATAATTCACTGTGCGCATCTTCTTGTAATGAATTAGTTCAAAATCGCATTCGCCACTTGAAGATACAACTTCAATCGATTTATTTCTTGGCACCATAAAGTAAGTGATAAGCTTTTGCGACAACTGTTGGTCGGTCAGTTGCTTGTAAACGTCACGATAACCAGATATGCATGATTAAAGCTCTTTTTGGAATTTCAAATTTTTTTTTCGAATTTGTATCAATTTTAAGAAAATGCTTTCCCGATTTGTTGGAAAAATGGATCCCTCCATACATTTTATCCGCTCTTAAAGAATCCGGTTCTTCTTGTGTGTCCGTTTTCATAATCTATCAAATTATTGATAATGTCACTGTCATTGACAGTTACGTCTTCAATCAAGTGCGTTCTGCTAGTGCGTTGAGAAAAAGCAATGGAACGTGCATTGTCGAGACACTGTTTATAACTAATGAACACACACACAGAATCTTGAAGTGTACATTGCTAGAAAACATTACAGTGGCGCCAAAGCCGTTAAAATTTATGCACCCTATAAAAAAAGATCGCACAAAACAATTCACATAAAAATATAATGGCAAAAAGTAAATCGCACAAAAATAAAATCGCACAAAAACAGGTTCTGCTGTACTCCTCTTTTAACATTTACGAAGTCCCGTCAGAATGTAAATTCACACTGACGGTTCCATAGATCCAAAATCGGTTCATCATAGTTCTCCCGGGTACGTCAGTCACCGCATTTTTCATGACTCCCCCCCCCCATACTGCTAAATTTCCTCTTAAAATGCATACACAGGAAGCAATTTCTTCCTGGTTACATTCCGTTTACACCAAAGATATGAATCATAAAAGTTTAAGTTTCCTGGTTTCATACCTCGGAATCTATCTGCGATGGACTAACTAGGTTTTGTCTTACCGTATCTGCTATTTCGCTGAGCTGTTTTTTTTAAATAATAATACTGTGTTTTATTTCCTTGTGTCATGTATATTTTTTATATTATTTCCTGTCTATCTTGAAGGACTGAGTTGTAGCTCTAAACCCTCCTTTTCAGTTCGATCTTTCCGAATAAATAAATATAAATAAGCCTTTTTTTCAGTTTATAAAAAACATTGTGTCTGCATGGTGAGTTGAAATTAATTACAGATATGTTAGAATAAAAAATATCTTACCTACACAG
>BMAV01008411.1:0-12924 GCA_019973955.1 Trichonephila inaurata madagascariensis | reverse complement strand
GGAAAAAGGCTGCCGGGAAAAAGGCTTTTGAGAAAAGTTTTTTTTCCCCTGATTAATGTTTATATTTTCTCTTAATCTAGCTGTTATCACTAATACAAAAACAAAACATTGTCAACTTTCTCACCAAACTTCATTAAAATTACTTCATTAAATGCCCTTTTTACTAAATAAAAAAATAGATCTCGTTTCGTTACTTATCTTCAATCTCCCAAAAAAGAATATTTTTTTCATCGCTTATTTTTCTCTCGTTTACTCGTTGGAGTTGAGGGGAAGTGAGCTGCAGGATAGTAATAATTTTATAAAAAAATAGAATTTGACCTAAAAAAGTGTGCGTGAAATTTTTACCAAAAAAGAAGAAGGAA
Organism: Trichonephila inaurata madagascariensis; assembly: GCA_019973955.1. NCBI lineage: Eukaryota > Metazoa > Arthropoda > Arachnida > Araneae > Nephilidae > Trichonephila > Trichonephila inaurata. Next base: position 12,562 of record BMAV01008411.1, on the reverse strand, counting down.
AAAAAAAAAAAAAGAACACGCGTCTAGAAAGTTTTCAACCCAAAACTAAACGAGCGGTGCCGACCCGAACACGATTTCCGACTGGAGCCGAGTGACCGTAATGCATCCGAATCTGACGATTCATTTAAATTCACTCTTCAGGAAAACGCGCATAAAGAAATTATCACTTCAAAATAAATAAATAAATAAATAAATCGCAAATAAATATTTCAGAGTTGAAGTTGTTAATCAATTAAAGGTTAATGTCCTTTGTCCATAAAGGCACGTGAAATTATTAAGTAATTGTTTCAAAATTCGCTGTCATTAAATAAATTATTCACTGTTTATAATTGCTCATTTCGTCGAGCAAAGATTTTTCTAAATTAATCATAGACAGAGCTAAATTTTCAATGCTATTTAGCACCATAGCATGCCAAATCTTGCCAATTAGAGGAACTACTCTAATTTCATATAACGAGAGTTGTTTATTCTAGCACGTTAAAAGGATAAATTTAATGAATTTCTTCACTGAAATTTGTTAAGATTTAGAAGAAAGTCATGTGTACAAATGAAAAAGTATTATTTTGCTTTAGAATTAAAATTTACCCCATGGATATGTAATTAAGTTTCTCCCGTTTGCTTGAAAATAGTTTTACTTAGAATTATTCTGTAATAATGTAATTTTATGGGAAGTTTTAAGAAAATTAAAACTTAAGTGAAGAAGAAACTTAAGTAATAGAACAGTTTAAAAATATTTGAATTCCCAAAGTATTATAAGATAAATCGATTTCAAAAATGTGTTATGTCATTTCTAAAATGAATTTGTATGTATTTCACTAAAAAATGCAGAATTTGTACATTCATGTGATGAAAATCTTGTAATGATATCAATCCTAATACTTTAAGCAGTCCGAAATTAAATAAAATTACACTGTGTTGTTATAAATTCAAACTAAATACATACGGACTTATATTTAGAGTTTAAGGGGACATGGTACAATTTACGCAAAAATTTATAATTTAAGGATTTTTAAAATTTTTTTGGTTGCCTTCTATGTATGTATACTGTGTTAAATAGATTTTGTGCTCAAAATTTCATAAAAAGCTATTCATGTAATTTTTTATGGAAAAAACTTAGAATTTAGGGAGTGATTTTAAAATGCTACTCCTGCTACAAAAATTGACGTACATGCATGAAATTTGATTTACAAGTACATTAAACTATGTATAATAAAAGTTGATATGGGTTTTGTGTTAACGTGATTGGTATTCATACAATATTTCTTTTTATGAATGTTTATTGAAAATTTCTTAAAAAAATGTATAAATTCTGAGTGCAACTATTTTTTAAAGAGAAATATTGCTTTGATTCAAAAATGCATACCAACTTATGTTACATGTGCTATTAGCAATAGATAAAAAAAATTTCAAAGAATTAGGCGCAATAGAAAAAATGCCTTAGAATTTTAAATGAAGACAAACTAGTTATTTTATCTTTCTGAGATAAGTCAGTTTAAAGTTTTGATTTGCCGTAGAGATGTGAATAAAAATGAACGTGAAAGCTATCATAATTCTGCGTTTTTTAAAGTTAGAGCTTTCACATTTTGTGAGGTTATAGAAAAGTATATAAAAAATAAATAAGGCTAAAAAAATTAAATTTGATTTTTTGACCGATTTTGGTCAATTGAATCGTACTGTGTCCCCTTAACTTAAATTCATAAACTCTCTAAAAAGGAAGTATATTAATGTATTCAGTATTCTAATTATTACAGTCAATAGTTTTTTCTGCCAATTCCTACTATTAGCTCACTCTCTCTAAATATTTATTTATCTTGTTCAAATTTTCAATCGTTAATAAAATACTTTCTATTCATCTAATCAAATTCAAATAAATTTTTTTAACCTTGTAGTGAATGACACTTGATGCTAATACAGTTTTTTCAAATATTAATTAAATTATTTACTGGTTTTTGACGCCAACTTAGATTCGTCTCTATTGTAACAAAGTAGCTGTTAAAACAAAGACAAAAGTTGATGTCAAAAACCTGTTTTTCAGCCAAACTAGCCAAATTAGGTGTGCATTGTTACAACAATGCAGACAAATCATGCCCTTTTTTTAAAATCCTACTATTTGTTCACTCTCTATGTATATATATATATATCTTATTTAAATTTTAAATCATTAATAAAATACTTTTTGTTCATTCATTCAAAGTAGGAATTGACTTAATTTTTTTTTATATTAAAGTTTTAAATTATAAAGGAAATTTTTTTATTGTTGTCATAAATCACAGAAAAGTTTTAGTGATGGCTATTTGTAATTTTTTTACATGTTAATTTTATTATTATTTTTTTTAATGAACAAACGATTTTTGTATTTTTTATTAATAACGCTAGAGCTACTATTTATATTTATAAAGGAGAAAAGCTATTCACACACACATTCAGTCACTAATCACCAGACATCGACCTATAAATATGAAACTTGGCAAACATGTTTTTTTGTTGTGTAGAAATCCGCAAAAAACGATCTTTACGGAAATGGACTCTCAAGGGGGTTTTAAATTTAAAAAATCCAGTTTTTTTAAGTATTAGATCTACAGACTTGAAATTCGTTAAGTATTTTGCTTTTGTTCATTTGCGATCAATTGAGAATGGTTCTTACAGAAATCGACTCCAAGAGGAATTACGGGGCTTAAGAAATAAACAGACCTAATTTTAGAAATTCAAGTCATTTTTCAATTAAAACAACATAGTATTTTTAATGTATTTGAAAGTTTAATTGTAAGAATCATAAATTGATAACTGTATATTCATACAATATCACAAAATACTAAGCGACTATAAATTATATTATTTATATTTCTTATTCATAGTAATCTAAACATATATTTCTGATGAGTACAACAAAATTAAAGTTCTTATATGTGAAAAGACATACTAAGGTATCCGACTACGTTCGGAACCGTGATTTTATAAAAGCGCATAAATGGATAATTTTCATGATATTTAGTGTCAGATTAGAACACACGCATAAAATTGTTTTAAGGACATTTTGACAGACATTTTCTTCTTTTATAAAAAATGCTTCTAAAATAATAATATTTTGTGTGTGTGTGTGTGCTTATATAAGTTAGACTTCTCCAGAGAGTCTGAACTATTTTTTTTGAAAAATTTATATTATTTTCAGAGTTACAACCCATTGATATAATTATCGGCGTTTTTTCTTAAAATTTCTCCCCTCTGCGGTCGTAAAACGAAGAGAAAGCAACTTCTAAGTTATATATTGCAAAAATTCTAGTTTAGTCTCTGTACAGAGGTCTGAGCTACATACAGGCAATATATTGTTATTATTACACAATAGAAACATTTTTCCCAAAAGGAGAATATTTTGAAAATGGGTCATTCTATGTTCATTTTTTGTCAAAATATTGTACTTAAATAATTTTTTATTGTAATAATATTCTGAAAACAATTTTATATACATTTTCTAATCTAAGTGACACTAAATATAAATATTATCCATTTATATACGCTTTTGCAAAATCACGGTTCCGAACGTAGACGGATATCTTAATTTGAAAAAGATCATGTCAGTATGTTTTCATAAGAATATATTTTCTGCAAAATATGAAAATGTGAGCAATTTACGCTAGAAAAAGGATATTGTGATGCAATAAATAGACGGTGATGTGACGCAGGTGATAGTTAATATTGGGAAGAACTTTACAAAATAGAAAATATACATATATAGGGATAAGGTGTTTCGATATCATTATATGAGTCGTACAATTTCGAAAGCTTATACAGATAATGTTTATCCCATTTCAAAACACACATTCTTATCTAAGATAATTTATTTCCCGATTCTTGATTCAAAATATCGCATACTTTAAGCTACAAAATGGAAAATCGTATCCTGAATACTTTTTCTGTCTTGCTCTACATCGATACTTAGACTGTCCCATGTTCTTATATCGATTGCGTAAAGCTAAAAACTTTATCAAACTTTACGAGCAGCAAGGATTCTTTTAAAACTCATGTCTTGTCCTAGCCCCTTTTAAAAATTTAAAAGCGGAGCATTAAAGAGCAGGAAGTATTTCTATAAATAAAGAAAAAAAAATGTCAGTATCAGCCTGGTTAAAAATGTAATACAAGGAGGATGACAAAAGAAAAGAATGCATTTTGTACGAATTGTATCTTTCGAAACTGCCATAACTGCCTAGAGGGATAAAAAAGGGGAAAAAATCGAACAAAAAGTATTTTGAAAGATGTTTTGATTTCTTTCACGGGGGGGAAAGAAAAAAATTTTAAAAGGGGAAAAAATTTTTGGCTTTTAAAATTGGAAAAAGTTTTCCAAATGGTTAACTCATTTTGTCGTTGTTGACTGATCTTTTGGAACTAACTTTAAGTTTGGATATTCAGGAAAAATTTATTTTAAGGAAACTTTATATTAAATTGGGGGGAAATTCATAATAAATACAGAATATTGAAAAAAATTTTTTGTAAAAATTAATTTTATGTAAAAGTATTTTAATATCAAACGTCTACATTTTTTGTTTATCATGAAATATAACTTTTAAAAAAATTTTCTTTATTTGAGCGTCTTGTTTTTTCATTTGATTCCCTTTTATATTTATATTTAAAAGTATCACAATATTTTAGTTCTTTTTTTTTCCTTTCCCCTGCGGTTAAGGTTTGCGTAAGCGCAGTTTGGGGTTTGACCTGGCTGAAGTCGAATGATTTTTGGTTTCGAAAAAGGGACGCATTCGATGATTAGGGCGTGAAAGACTTTGAGATAATTGGCTGGGTTTCCCCGCAAATTTAAAAATGGCTAAGCATCTGCTAGAGCTTTAATTAAAAAAAAATGCAAAATTCAAATTTGGAGTATGGGCACCGGGAAAAGGGGGTCTACATGTGTGAGACTTTGGGTTTCGTGCAAAATTGCTTTAAAAGCAGCCCTTTTGGAAAAAATTTATATTTCAAAATCCAAAAAAATATTAAAAATTTATATTTTCTTTGAATTAAACTATACTTCTTTTTTTTTTTTTGATCTGAAAAAAGAGACTCACAGCAAGTTAAAAGGTATTTAGAAGCCATTCAAAAGCGCTTTAAAAAAATATGCGTCAGATTGTATCCTATTTATTTATTTAAAATAATAAAATAATAAATAATAAAAAATAATCTCATAATCTGTTTTATTTCTGATTCAAAAAGTTCCATTTATGACAAATGACGTGATTCATAACTTCGAATTATAATTAGATGGATGGACCACATTTCAAATTTTACCTATTTTTCAACGCAAAGATTTTTAAAACAATATATTTAAAATGTATAAAAATACGGATATATATATATATATATAATTGTTTAAATTTTAATATTTCAATGTTATAATATCGTTCAGAATGCGATGGTGAATAGTTTAATTTTCAAGTTTAATGGTTTAATTTTAACTTTTTAATTTTTAATTTTAAAATTTTTTAGAATTGGGAAATTTTTCCCATTAACTTACCAAGTTTCAATTTGGGGGAAAGGGTTTGGGCCATCAAACTAGTTTAACCCACTTATAGGTCCTAAGTCCGAGGTTGCACTTGGATATTTTATAAATTTTTATTTTATAATTTTTTTAAATTTTTTTTGAAAACGTTGGAATATAATCTTCTATATTCGCCATTGATATTTTGAATGGGATTTGATGTTATAAGATTCATATAATTTCATTTTTAATTGATTATTGTTGGATTAAGTTTTAAATTTTATATATATATATATTAAGACCCAGTTAAATTTAGGAAAAGTTACAAATGTTTAATACATATATCAGCAAAACAGGCAAATTCTCCATGAAATATTGCATGAACAATAAATAACCTATATCCTCAGCCATTCTTAAAAATAGCAAATCACTTGTGAGAAAATGAAGATAAAAATTATTAGTCATAGTTTGATTTTTAAGACTTTTAACTCATTAATATTGGGTGATTTGATTAATATTCTTAGAATTTACATAAAGAAATTTATTTAATAATGTTAATTATGATAGATTTTTTTTCACTACTTAGGTTTGATTTAAAGAGAACTATATAAAAATTAAAGGTAACTTTTACAGAGTTTAAAAGGATTGCCAAAATTTTCAAACAACGTCTCCCAATTTAAATTTCATTATTTTGAAAAGTAGTTACTTAAAAATTCAAAATTTTATATTTATCGTTATATAGATGATATAATCATCTTTGGAAAAAAACCCCAATTTTATACCTAACTTTAAATTTTTATCCACAATATCAAATTTAATACAGAAAAATAATAAAACAATGAAAAATTTTCTTGAATACATGTCAAATTATATAAAAATGAAAGTTTCAAATTTATGATAAAGAGAAGAATTTAATTTCAATTTTAAAGTTCCTATGGGAGGTAATGACATGTTTCATTTCAGAAATATTGTTAATTTATACAACGTAATAAATTTCGGCCTTGAATTTTTAAATAACATACACATTTTACTAAATATTGCTTAAATCAGAAATACCCACTTTATTTTATTAATAGTTATATAAATAAAGCTATTCAAAATAGTTAGAATTAAAATTATGAGATTGATAATAGCTTATTACTATAAACAAATATTTTGATATAGTTATCTCCATAGTCTAATATTAGATTAGAAATTACTTACTATTATTTTTTTCATATTTACCGGGTGTTATTATAGTTATGCTATAATATGCAACTATTTTAATTTTATTTCCATTTGTAATCTTTTGTTAAGTGCTACATTTCAGCCACTCTTTTGATTTAAATTGTATTGGGGTATAGAATCTGGAAAACAAATTGAATGTTTCCTCTCAGATTTAGCCGGGCTTTGCATTTGTAAGTGCAATTTTGGTAGTTCCCTCTATCTTGTAATGGATTTAGACATTTCTATCCATTATTTCCTATTGGTTTTGCTCAGTGTTATTTACAAATAAAAGGGAAGGTTGGCTGGCCAAAAACATGTTCAACCCCCTTTTATATAAATTAATTTTATATACTAACTGTCCTAAGTCAGTATTGTTCAGGCAACGCAGCATCCATTTTATATTTATTATCTCGATTACTCTTTTGTCCTTCATTGTGGATTTTCCTGCTGTCTATGTGTTTGTCGAGTTTATTGTTTGGATTTTCTTGTTAGTAGAGAATTGACCTATATATATATATATATATATATATATATATTAAAAAACAGGTGCAAGGGCAGATGTTCAGGTCAGATGGTGCATCTGACGTGAAACCCCAATGTTTAGTACCCAAGCAAACTTGGTACTCGTGTATCAACCCACTGGAGAGATGAAATGCTATAGGATGCTAGAACGAGATGAAAACATTAGCTTATATTGAAAAAACCTCCTCTCAGCAAAACCCCATTTTAATCACAATTAATTTGGTGTCCTGGAAAAAATTCCTCTAAGAGAGACTTGACTAAAGGCCGTATCACACGTACACGTTTCAAGCAATTTTCGTTCATTTGTCAATTTTTTCTCAGTTGCCATAGAACCGCTTTGAAACTTTTCAGCGAGCTCAAAAGTTGTTCCAAATAAAATTGCTTGAAATTCCAGCCAATGGGGTTCTTCGGCGCCTACGTCATAAACAAGATGGCGGCTCCGGTTTCGTCTAACACTTCAGTTATGACGTATAATATTTTAACGGCATATAATATTTCAAATAGAATGGTGCTCTATTTTTAGTTTACACCCATCAACAATTGCGCAAGCGAAATGAAAGAAATAATTTTGGATGTTCAATTTCACAAGCAGAAAAATCGGCGAGTAATTTTTCAATGTGGAGATAGAGCGCGGTTGACGTCAGAGCGTGTCGTTTTGTTTACGGCAACCCTTCCCCCTCAGATTCGGACAAAAATTGGACGAAAAAATTGCATGAAAAATATACGTGTGATACGGCCTTAAGTAAGTGAATATCAACATCGCATTGTTCAGATACACGAGGGCTTTTGTCGGTGGACCTCTCAATTTTGAATCATGGTCAAGTGACGAGGACGACACCTAAGCTGGCATCCCCTTTCCTAACTACCACACCATACCAACGGGAGGACGTTTGAGCTCTCGACAGATTTAAAGTGCATCATCCCCTACACGGCGGGTCTTCAGTCGTATTGGCACCGAACTCATAAGGCGACAATCATGAGTCCGTTACCTTGACCACCAGACTGCCGCAGCCCATTAAAAGACTTAAAATAGGTATTTAAATGGATTCAATTTAATCTCGGAAAATATTGTAACTCTTAGTGCTATAAAGTTTGCTTAAGATTTCATATCCATGTTCAATTTAACGACTGATAAATATGGTAACAATGTAATTTAGTGAAGAAAGCCCCGAAAAACAACATAAAAACAACCATTAAACAATTTATAAGATTTTATATGTAAGGTGTAATGAATTTCGGAATACTAAAAATTTTACAAAAACCAGTTTTAGCACAGAAAAGGCGTTTAAAATAAACATTTCACTTTATTAAGAATAAAATTAAATGCTTATAGTTTACTTTCCACTAATCTTTGAGCGGAAATATAGTTTTATTTCAAATAGCTTAACAGAACCGCTCACACAAATGTCGATCTTTTGACTAAAATTTCAGCACTATTCAGTTAGATGCCTAAATACGAGTTAGCTCCCTATCTCACAATAGACTTCGTTTGAGATAATGAAACTCGCGTCCACTACTCATTGGATACGCGTCCATTATTTTGTTAACTAGGTTATCGATACTTCAATAGGACGAGGATTTGAGTAATTATTGTCAATTCAGCATTCTGAGACTAATGATCATCCTGGAAACATGTTATAGTATAATGTTGAGGAAAGTTTGCATCCTATTCTATTCTCTGCCAAAGGAATTTTGTAGGTATAAAGATGTCCTGCACAGGCTAATAAAGAATACTCCGGTCTGCGTTGAATAAATAGAAGGGATTTTGGTGGTATTTTTGCTTGTCAAATGTCACCAAGTAGCCAAATTTGGTAGTAAAAGTTGCTCCGAGACAAATCTAGAGACTCTGGATTGATTACTTGAGAAGATACGTCTGGAAAATTATAGAATGTGGAGAAGCCTACATTAAATCTATTATAATGGAACACAAATCCTGTGCTAAGAGTTCGCTGGAAACTGCTATCCATTCGTCTCATTTCGCATGACGTTTATGGATTTATATTGCTATGTTTATTTGTGTAGATAAGGGTATGTTGTTTTTGGAAGAAAATTTATTATATTTAAAGAGAGTATACAAATAAGTTTTTATTTGCTTCCAAAGAACTTGTTTTCTGATTGCGTGGTTCTTTCTAATATTTAAAAGTTGTTCAACCACGAAAAAGTACTTAAAGGCTGAATGTCCGAAGTGTAACACAAGAGAAACGAGAGAAACTAGTTTAATAAATCATTGTACTTACAGCATTAGTTCCTTGTGACATTATCACCTTCAAAGTAGTCTCCTTCAGCATGCATACACTTCTGCATTCGGTGCTGCAATTGCTGGTAACTGTTCTGGAACGAGTTTGCCAGAAGGCTCCTCAGGAGATTCTTCGTTTTTTTCTGAATCTCTTCAACTGAGGTGAAATGGGCTCCCTTTAAGCAAGATTTAACTGCAGGAAATAAAAAGACACATGGAGCCAAATCAAGTGAATAAGGAGGATGCCTTATCACAGTAATGTTTTTTGCGGGTCAGAAACGGCTTGACAGGTAATGCCATGTTAGCAGGTGCATTGTCCTGGTGCAACAGCCTTCCATCACTCCCTTTTTTTAATTTTTTCACGAAGTCTTTTTAGTATTTCAATGCAGTAGTGTTGATTAACAGTCTGACCACTGGGAACCCACTCAATCAACACAATGCCAGTAATCTCGAAAAAGACAATTAACATTACCTTGAATTTTGATTCTGAAATGCGTGCTTTTTTGGTTCTTGGGGATCTTGGAGACTACCATTGCATTAGCTGGCACTTACTTTCTGGGTCATATGTAAAAGTTCATGTCTCATTCCATGTTTTAACGGACTCCAACAAATTTGGCTCGTTTGCAATATGTTCTATGAAGTCCACACACGCATCTTTATGGTGCTGTTTTTGGTCATCAGACAGAAACTCTGGAACAACCTTCTCACAAATCTTCCTCATATGCTATTCTTTAGTTAAAATGTGTTGAACACAACTACTTTATCCAATTCAACCAACTCCGTCACTGAGCGATCACTTAATCTTCGGTCACCACGGAACAGATCACGAACGGTGGCAATGTTTTGGTCTGTAATTGCTCATTTTGGCTCACAGCATGCTCATCTTCTTCCACGATGTTCCTTCTCCCTGCAAACCGCTTATGCCATTTTAACAGACATGTGCAAGACAAAGTTTAATCCCCATAAGCCAGTGCTTCTCAAATTTTCACTGTTTACGACCCGATATTTACTCGTAATTTTCATCGCCCCCCCCTCCCCTCCAGACAACAACTATGTATTGAATTCAATAACACTATACTTTGACGCTAAAGCTACAACATGAATTTAACCTTTTAAGTGTCACCAACGTATATAAGCGTCTCTCTCAACTAAAACGATAACTGTCCCGGTCATATATATATATGTCTTTCCAAAATACGATCCTTTCTGTGTACTGCTATCCATGAAATTATTCCGAAGGCTTTGGAAGGCAATAAAAATAGATTGATAGTGTTTGCAAAGGATATACTTATTTCATAGGATTTGTTTATTTTTATTACTTTTCTCCCCTCCAGTACATCACATATGCTCTCCGAGGTGGAAAACGGTAGCATTGTGGAGCGATTTGCGTAACTTTTAACCGGCAGTTAAGAGATTTATTATAAACCGTACAAATTATCGAGATAAATGTTAAATTTTTATAAAATTTTTATATGACAATCCCACAGGGGTTCACTGGTAATTATTAAACTTGTTTTAAATTAAGTATTTTAAATTTTTTATATAAAATACAGGAATACTGATACGTTTATAAGAGTATTATATCAGATAAATGTGTTTTTAAATTTTTTTTGTCAGTGATTTTGTTTGTTTATTTTCCATAAAAATTTTTAAAAAAATTTTTGTTTTCGAATTTTCAAATGCTTGCGCCTCCTCGTGGGGGTTACACGCCCCAGAGGGGCCCCCCACAGTTTGAGAAACGCGCCATCCCTCAGTCAATTTTAAAAATGTTTCGGGATGATTTCTTGTCTCCAAGAGATTTGATGTTGATTCGCGTTTTCAGTTTTAAATTAAAATTTTTCTTGAATGCGTTGTACTTTTTTATTTAATGACGCAGTCCTCTAACTAGCGTGGTGGTAAAGAAAAACGGCCACGTGGGTAGGGGAGAGGCGGAATGGCGTCACCAAAAAGTTGTTTTCAATGACCTTTTTTAAGCTACAATTAGCCCCCCTTTTTTTTTTGGTAAACCATGGTGACTATTTCCAGTACAGATTTTCATGTATGGAACAATTTAAAAATCGTAATAACCCTAAGCTTTTTTTATAGGAGGCACTTTTAAAAATTTTAATTTTAAAATTTTTTGGGTATTTTTCAAAAAATATACAGCATACGTTTGCTCGAGTTCAAAAAAACAGAAAAGTTATTTTATTACAAGCATTATATATCGTTTTGGTTTTTCATTAAGGATCCGACACGTTCGGAACCGGGTTTTCAAAAAAATAAATGGGGTAATAATTTTTTGATAGAGATCACTTAGATTAAAAAAGTATTTAAAAATTTTTTTAAGAATATTACCAAAAAAAAATGACAAATTAATATTTTACGAAAATGAAATAGAATGACCCATTTTAAAACTTTCTCCCATGAAAAAAGCTTCATAATAATAATATTTTTGCCTGATATAGCGAGACCCTTTTTACAGAGACCAACTAGAATTTTTTTAAAATATAAAATTTAAAAAATGGATTTATCCATTTTACTAAAAAGAGGGAAGAAATTTTAACAAAAAAACCCTAATTATTTCAATTTACAGTAACTCTAAAAAATTTTAATTTTTTAAAATTCTAGTTCAGACCTCGGGGAAGTCTATTTTTTATAAGCCCCCACCAAAAATAATTATTACAAGAATGTTTTTTGAAAGGAGAATGTTTTTTAAAAAAAATTTTTTTTTAATTTTTGAAAATATTGTATTTAAATAAGTTTTTTTTTTATAATTTTACTTTAAAAAATTTTTAGATGATTCAACTAAAACTAAATATCGTGATAGATCCACTTATGGCTTTTTAAAATCACGGCCGAAAGTAGTTGGATACCTTAAATTATTTTAATTTTATAATATACCTAATATTAAAAAAAAGAAAAGAGAGAGAGAGAGAAAATAACAATATAGTCTTTCCAACAAATATAAGTACTAATTTTTTAAAAAAAACTCATTTAAGGAAGAAAAAATGTTTAAAAAAAAAAAGTTAATAAATATATTTATTTCGCTTTCAGGTAAAGTTCGTTTTATTGGGTTTTGAAGTTCTTAAAACGATATTTTAAGAACCAACTATTCCTTTTTTTCGCAAACGAAATTTTACTTTTGTCATTTTTAAATT